>OY740774.1:34379466-34962625 GCA_963513935.1 Aphrophora alni | reverse complement strand
TTCTGGAATTGTGTTTGTACTCTCCACTGCTGCTTAATCAATTTTTGTTTTGTTTAACGGTTAGTTTTTTGTATGCATGATTAACTGTTGAAAGCATGACACCTGTCTCCTTAATAATTATTATCACACATTAATCATACATTTTTTAAAACTGCAGTTTTGTTATGGCTCAGTCAAATTTGTGTGTGTAGTGTTTACTTCCTTTATTACATTATTCTATAAAATTTGTCTATTAACGTTAGTTTTACGAAAGAGAAGAAGAATTGGTCAAAAGGCTTGATGAGATAAAAGAGATGGATCTAACTTTAGATTACATGAAAAAATATGTGGATCCTAACTGGATCTACCCATTTTTTCATGTAGTCTTGGGTTTGGATCCATCTCTTTTATCAGGTCCGTCTTTAAAAACTCTTTTCTTCCAACTATGATGTATTGTTCAGACTATGAGTATTCAAGGTTTAGGAGTGTTTTTTTTCTATTTTCTTCTTTTTTATATAAGGGGGATGATGGTCTAAAGGTTTGTCGCCTTTAAACAACAAGAAAACAAAAATTAATGTGTTATATTATTTATCTTTGTTACGGCACTCGTCCCCAATCATAAACTTGGAACTTATTTTATTATTTTAATTGTTTTACTTATTTTATTTCATCTACACGTGAAATTAAAAAAATTGATTTTATTTTGATCAATTTTAATATCTGGGTATATTTCGTTCCATTTCATGATGCGTTTTAAAATGTTTTGTTAACTAATAATTTGGGGTTTATTACAATAAGATCAAAATTATTTGTTTTCAAAATTGATTCCAACGATTGTGAGAATTTTCGTAAAATGTGACAACGAACAAAACCCCTTCTCATAAATGGTCGTTATGAAGTTGATGATTAAAATGAAATACGTTCTTCTTCATAAAAGTTCGAGTTTCTAAAAATTGAAACAAATAATTTCCAGGAAATTCTTGGTGAAACGTGACGACTTATAATCCGAAACATAAGTACAAGACATTAACTTTTCGTCGGTAATTTGTAAAATACCTAAATGAAGCTACGATTTTTTTTTTTATTCAAAATACTAATGAAAAATAATTTTGTCTTACGGTTCGGCATATTGGTTTTTAAATCTTTTACATTTCACTAAAATTATTCAAAATAACTTTCGCCAACTTTTTGTAAAGTAAAAATTTCATTTTCATTTTTTTTCCCAGATAATACCTAAACTATCTATTTCTCGTATATGATAGTTAACATTTTAATAATTTTAAAATATTACAAATAAGTACACCTTAACCATTATCTTAAACAATAAGCGGCTACTCATGTGGTGGTATAGCTAACACTGTTAGAAATCCTTAAAAAAATCATCTACAAATAAAAGGGCCAAGCATGGACAACACGATTTAAGGTCCAAGGCATTTAGGGACAATTGTTATATTAAAGTCGAAGTCTCTCAAGTGGTCTAGCGCCAACATATTAATTTTGTAACCTCAAATAAACATACATATTTGAAATTAGAATAACTTCTAGTTTTATTTGATACCCCCACACATATAATATTTACCAAAACAAATTTTGTCAACTCTATTCTTTTTGCTCCTTAACTACCTCAGGTCATTTGTTTTTTGTTACCGCTATATTTTTTCTATAGGTGGGGCAATCTAAAGAATATAAATGTAAAATTTGAAATATATAGGATTTATAGAGAGTATGAGTAGACTGGTTGGGTCCTACCAGTGTCTTAAAGACAACGGACACGTGCGTGAAAATATTTTACCTAAAATTTTGCGGACAACCTTGGTTTTACCTACGGACCCTAATAAAGAAAAATCCATCTTTTAGTGGCTATTTAATTGTTTGTTTACATTACATCTCACAAAAACTACTTTTAAAACTTACACGCTATGCATTTCTCATTACATGGTTAAATTAAGTTGTATTTATGACACACAAAAACTAATATATTATGATTTCTCACTGCGATTTAATTTAAAATGAAAATAATTTTTTATATCTGTAGGTTAGGCCGTGTTTAAGTTAGAGGGGGAATATGATAACTGACACTTTAAATTTGCCTTAACTCCAACCTATAAATATACATTATATTGTTTTCGTCAAAACATACATATTCGTAATATTTGATACGCCGCACATATTATTTCTAAATATCTAAAAATATTTCAACTAACTACACCAAGCATTTTGTTTTGTTACTTCTATATTTTTCCTATATGTGAGAAAACACAAATCATATAAATGCAAAGTTTGAAATATATAGGATTTATCGTCTTGTCTGTGTAGACTGGTAAAACTTACAGACAGACAGACAGACACGCGTTTGAAATTATAAGAGTCCTTGGTTTTACCTACGGCTCGTAAAAACCTCATAATCCTATCTATTTATACACAAAACCAAAGTACAGTATGTAAAGAAAATTAATCAACACGAACACACGCAAACACATAATTGGAAATAAAACTACGTACAATATATAGTATGCAAATTTACCTCTCACTTCATCAAATTCAAAACTCAAATAAATTAAAATTAATTACAATTTTAAAACATTTAATTAACAAACAAAATTGTTAAATATCTTAGGACTATAAATAAAAGATTTTTTAACAAATTCGATTCAACAATACTTGATGTGAACAATAATCATTTATCACTTACCAGAATCCTCAGCTACAAGGACCCAAGAAAGAATGCCGTCATTTAACACCGTAGGCTAGGTTTTCATTACTGCCTATTGCGTGTAGGACCAATGATTACTTCCTTCCGATGGATATGATAAGGTAGGTTGTGAATAACAAAATAGATAAGCTTAATGATGATACCATTATATTTGACTTTAGTTGAAGGACGATGTGCAAATGTGAGATATCGGTCATCTCGTCGAGGAGAATTGAAGCGTGTGTAATACTGCACAACTGACGTTGATAATTCGTATTGCTTTTACTTCCTCATTGGCAATAACGAGAATTTTATATAACACGTCAACAAATCAATAAATTTTTTGGGCAAAATACATTTTGAGATCTCCCAAGTCCAAAGAAGTGTCAAAAGGATGCACAGATTTAGTGATTTACAGGAAATTACAACAAAATTTTGATTAATTCATAAACGGTTGTGTTGATTTTGATTAAACTTTGTTCACATTTAGATATTATGAACATCAACAAAACGATTGGTCACTATTTTCTAACAAAAATACCGATTCTTGAGTTTTCTTTTGGAAAGTCAATAAGCGTTGTAGAAACTTCCCCAAAATCAGAAACGAGCAAAACTAATCGTCCTTAAAAATGATAATTGTCAATAAAAACGTGTAAAAATATTTACATAATTAAATAACACTATAATATTGTTTTGTTTGTGCCGTAAATAAGTCCTCAGCATAAGTAGTATTCGATTAAAATCGAGTATTTAATTACCATTAATTATTAACATTTAATTAATTAAAATTAAGGTTCATTTTGTATTTTGCCAATTATTCATGAACCATGATATTTTTTGACTTGGAATTTCGCACAGGTGTTTCGATTATTAATGTCTACACTAGAAACGATTGCTAACAATGTTACATTAAGCCCTAGCCTACGTTAAATAATTTGGGAAATAATACTATTTTTGGTCCATGTCCATTCCGAGGCTAAAATCGTTACCTCAGGTCTGCCCATGCACCATTGAGTACCCAGCTTGAAGAGATTAATTTAATTTATAATGCATTACCAAATTAAAGGTAATTACTAATTAAACACTCGCACAACACAAACGTGAGTTGAACTTAAGCGTTCCCCCATTGTCAAACTATAATAATAAATTAACGCACGAGTGTTGGAAATTAGACTAGTGTGGTCTGCTCAACCTAGCTACCAAGTCAGCTGTTTCTTGCTAAGAACAGTCTGGATTAGACAAAATAGTCCCTGCTCAAGTAGGTGCTGAGCTCACACACTTTATTTAAATATTTTGAGATTATTATGTCTTCTATAACAGCCAAATGGTTGTTTTTTTATCTTTTACCAATAACTCACGAACCAATATTTTTGTTAAAATGGCGACTAATAATTTTGCTTGTATCCTTAGAGGCTACACTTTTTTAAAAAAATTTAATCAAAATTGTTAAAGCCGATTTTGAGAAAATTGTAATTTTATCAGCTACCCCCAAATTTCGAGTTATCAAACAAAGGTAAAACACTTGTCCAGATAGGTTAAAATATACCCACATCTCAAAATTGATTAAAATCAGTCCACCCATATTTGAGAGACGACAGACATCTTTCCAAAAATCTCTCTTTTGGATTCACGGATATTCAAAACGGATAGATCCTTAAAAGACTTGACAGTTTTTTTGAGCAATCACAATTTCCTATATTACGTAAAAATAATATTGAACTTAGCCTCAGAATGATGGATATCTCGAAATCGTTCAGAAATTACTATTGAAATTCAGACGAAGCGAATTAAAAACGTCAAAATGACGGGAAAAAATTCACAAATTTCAATTCTGCATGTAATGGTGCCAACCCCACACCTCTACGATGATAGATAGCTTAATTATTGTCAAAAATGTAATTGCGAACTCTGACCTTCAAAGGAAATGTGTCCTTCAAGGCTCGCCAGGACCGAGACACGAGCGAAGCGAGTGAAGACATTTTATGATATAATATTTAAACTATGTCAATTTATTATACCTTACTTGTACGTGGCTACATGTTTCACTGCCATGTTATTTATAATAAGGCCAGTTATTTATGTTCACTTAAAAACATTTTTTTAAAGTGAAAAGACTACAATTTTGACATAGAGTAAATATATTATATATATTACATTACATTACATTACATTACATTACATACGTAGATCCAAGGCTTACACCAATGAATATGAAAACATTTTAATATTTATGAGGCCCGCTAGAGCATTCGATGTCAAGAAAGTAGGGACATATTTACGAAGTTCAGCAACACCTGTTTTAAACAAATTTACCCTACTGGATAAAACCCCTTGATCTACCAATATAATTTCCTACAACATTGTCAACTTTTAAGTATTCCATTTACACCTTTTGCTTGTTTGAAGGGACTAAGTGAGAAACATATCAACTTGTTTAATTTACTTTTGTACCTACTAATTTTAATTAGTTATGATTACAATAAAAGCATAGTAATTAATATATAATTGATGAAATATGACCTCCATATGTATTGTTATAGCTGTCAGTTGGTCATGGATTGTATGTTCAAAGATTGTAATAAATTGATTAAAAAACATGTTCCCTTACTACACTATTCATTATGAGTCTAATTAGATTACAATTTATTTAAATTGTGAATCTCTTATCAGAACGTTTTGTAGAAAATCTATAAACTGAAATGTGATAGTTGACCAGTTGAAGATTATTCAAAGTCCGGGGCCTGTGGACGGCCCGAACTTTTCTAAGTGCACAAACATCCAGCTGTCTCAAACTGCCTCGCCCAACGAGCTATTCATTTCCGGGGAGGAGGATCCTTCCTAAATTTTGTTCGAAAGTTCCCGTTAAACACTAACAACAGCATGAGTTCGAGCGAACTCCAAAACACAAAACGCTTTTCTTTGCTTAATGGTAGCCATTTGATAAACGGTTTAGCGTTAGTCAACCAAGCAACCAAGAGAAAATATAACCATATCAACAACAAACTTATAAACATGCCCTTTCCATTGTTGCAACAATCAGCTGTTTTAATTCATGCAAACAGAAGTACCAACTGTTTAGTTTAGCTTAGTCAACCAAGCAATCAAGACAAAACGTAACCTTATCAAAACAAACTTATAAACATGCCCTTTCCATTGTTGCAAAAATCAGCTGTTTTAATTCATGCAAACAGAAGTACCAACTGTTTAGTTTAGCTTAGTCAACCAAGCAATCAAGACAAAACGTAACCTTATCAAAACAAACTTATAAACATGCCCTTTCCATTGTTGAAACAATCAGCTGTTATAATTCATGCAAACAGAAGTACCAACTGTTTAGTTTAGCTTAGTCAACCAAGCAATCAAGACAATACGTAAACTTATCAAAACAAACTTATAAACATGCCCTTTCCATTGTTGCAACAATCAGCTGTTTTAATTCATGCAAACAGAAGTACCAACTGTTTAGTTTAGCTTAGTCAACCAAGCAATCAAGACAATACGTAAACTTATCAAAACAAACTTATAAACATGCCCTTTCCATTGTTGCAACAATCAGCTGTTTTAATTCATGCAAACAGAAGTACCAACTGTTTAGTTTAGCTTAGTCAACCAAGCAATCAAGACAAAACGTAACCTTATCAAAACAAACTTATAAACATGCCCTTCCCATTGTTGCAACAATCAGCTGTTTTAATTCATGCAAACAGAAGTACCAACTGTTTAGTTTAGCTTAGTCAACCAAGCAATGAAGACAAAACGTAAACTTATCAAAACAAACTTATAAACATGCCCTTTCCATTGTTGAAACAATCAGCTGTTTTAATTCATGCAAACAGAAGTACCAACTGTTTAGTTTTGCACCATTATTTTTTAATCACTCCATATTACACATATCTGGAAAGCGAATGCTGTTTAAGGAAGTATTTCAACAGATCACGTATAAAGCAATCATAACGGCCTCGATATGTCAAGTTCATTTCCGCATTGAGATTTTATAAAACAAAAACCTAATGATTTCAAAGGATTTTAAATGGTTTCATAATACACCGGAAGCAGAGATGTTAGATAAAGATTTACAATAATTGTAACACTCCACTGAATTAAAAAAAAACAAAAAAAAACAATAATTTATCAAATGTATTTCCTCCTGCTAAAGTCTTATCAGCAGGAAAGTTGAGAAATAAATGGTGCACAGATTTTTTCACAAATATTCAAAACTACAAACAAATAAAACTGAGTTTTCAAGGTTATCAAGATTTATTTCCGGTTTTACGTAATATTACGATGAACAGAATATTATTTTGTTGTTGTTAGAGGAAGTGAAATTTCTCCATAATTTAATCAATATCCTAAAAGTTAATTTTAGAATTTAGAATATCATAGCGTCAAACAGCAGTATTATTATTTCTTATTTTCAATTTTTATTTCAATTTTTTCTAGATTTGCTGACTAATACATTGTGTTTAGATTCCTTAGAAAATCTAAATTCCAGTAAATTTTGTTCAAAATAAAATAGAAATTGTGTGTTATAACAGATGGTTCACAAGTTCAAGGTATTCATAACAAGAAAAAGGAGAATGCATGAAGATAACAAAAACAATTTATTATTTTTTTTTAAACTGTCTGAATATTCGATAATACGATTTATCAAGAACTGTTCTCTTATTGCTAGAATATAATTAATTAACTTATCTCAAAATTTGAGGGTACCTGGGAAATATACAAATTATATTTTACAAAAAATGGCTTTTATAGTTTTTCTCAAAAGTACCGTATAAGGTTCTAAACCAAATGTGTTGATCACAATGTCTTTAAAAATATCAGTAAACACGATATACTCCTAAAGAGTTTTATTAAAAGCATAATTTTTCCAATCGACTTCTATAGATTTCAATGAAATTTACGACCCTCAGGAGCACATTTAAGTAAGTAAGAGTTCCGTAATCACGAGAAACTCTAGCTGGAGCTACACTTCGTTCATGTGGTCTTTAGTTAGATCCCTATATTTCATCTTTCCTATCTGGTTCTCTTGACCAATTCTTGTTCTCTTCCGAACCTGAAGCTATAAGAGGATTCGAGTTCTAGTGGTATTTTTTTTTTTTTTTTTAATAAGACGAGATGACCAAGAGGTTTTTCGCTATTGAATAACAAGAAAAAAATAAGGAATTTAGGTGTAATATGCAGGTCAATATTTCAAACTAAATTACAGGTAAAAAGAATGTGGGTCTTTTTTAGAAGAGGGCCGCTACTATTAATGACCACTTGAGACGCAATTAAAATTTCCTATACACAAATGGAGGTAATGTAAATGAAAAACAGTAATGTAAATACATTTATAATAAACACAATTGTGTTTATTTTGTAAAAACTTTACTGCACTTTCTTTACTATTGATTTCCCGAGCTAACAATAATAGCGACATGATTAAGTAAATACTCGAGCTCGACTGACCAGTGCAGCGGGGGCAGCGGCAGTCCGCCTGTTACGTCGCGCGATAAGATAACGGTTGATAAGATAAGCTTGACCATCGTACCTGAGGGTCCGTTGGCGTATTGTGGATATTTCCGTCTATATGCATCCCAGTAAAGTTCACTGTGTAGGGGAAATTTTAATAGTGGCGGCCCTTTTCTAAAAAAGACCCAAGAATGTTACAATTCGGGAGTAATTTGGAAAAATGAAATAGTACCTTGTCCGTCATAATTAAAAATTCAAATCCAATTAATTTCTTATGGACACTGTCACTAATATATATATACGCAAGATGGAGGGATATTCGTTGGCGAACCACTATGCAAGAAATTTAACCTGCAAGAGAAACTGAAAATCACTTGGTCTTCCAATGCGAACGCTATTGTGAGAACAATCCCAAGGTACCTAGCTGGATCTACACTTTCTTCATCTAGTCTTGTGACAGATCCTACTCTTTTATCTTTCCTATTCGGTTTTGACCAACTCTAGTTATCTTTCGACTTAGACGCTATCAGAATATTCCAGTCGTTTCCTCTCCTTACACCTTATCTCCTCAATAAATTATAGATCAGTTTACAATTGTGATTTAATGCTCCTATGAAGTAGTTACGATGTGCAGTGGTCATTTGAAAGTCACAATAATTAATTGAATTAAAGCATTATTCTTAAATAAATAAAAAAACTAGTTAAAAATAAAACACTAAGTGAATTACTGCACAGGGTAATGGAATAGAAATTCCAACGGAACCTAACTGAAGCTACACCTTTCCTTATCTAGTATTAGATTAAATCATTTTCTCCATCTTTCTTATCAGATCTTTCCTTACCAACCCTTGTGTTCGTCCGACCCTGACGCTATTAGAAGATCTAAGGGCTAGAGATATCTTTTTAAGCGATATGAACGCGTTGTTTTTCGCTTTTATACCACAATAAAAAACGATCGGGAAAAGATTAAAACTCTTCGATCTTCAACAATTCATTCCTCAAGATAACCTGTGCAGGATGATTCTGAAGTTTTTGGAGTATACTTGTCTTCCTCGACTTGTCCAGAGGTATGAAACCATCTTTTCCATTGAGAGCGCAATAAGCTCGTGGGGTTGACGAGGTAAAGGAATAGACTGCCCAATTAATGAAGAAGAAGAAGAAGAAGAAGAAGAAGAAGAAGAAGAAGAAGAAGAAGAAGAAGAAGAAGAAGAAGAAGAAGAAGAAGAAGAAGAAGAAGAAGAAGAAGAAGAAGAAGAAGAAGAAGAAGAAGAAGAAGAAGAAGAAGAAGAAGAAGAAGAAGAAGAAGAAGAAGAAGAAGAAGAAGAAGAAGAAGAAGAAGAAGAAGAAGAAGAAGAAGACGACGGAGGAGGAGGAGGAGGAGGAGGAGGAGGAGGAGGAGGAGGAGGAGGAGGAGGAGGAGGAGGAGGAGGAGAAGAAGAAGAAGAAGACGTAATTAGACCTTTATGACACGGACAAAGTGAGTAGTTTTGAATTTATCAATTGTTTATAAACAAATTCTGATTTAAACATTTACGGGCATCACCCGTTACGAGATTAGAGAAAGAACTTCGGATTTACAGCTTAGCTGTGTATCAAACTACTTAAAAATATTTGTTTGCTTTTCGGCGTTTATTTACAAGACACCATTTGTGTAATATTTGCCCCATAATTCGAATAAGTAGTACCTAAGAAGAAATTCTAATTTATTTCTACAGTATCCTAAAGGAAGGGCACACCACTGTTTAAACAGTATAATTTATTTTATATATCTGTATTTTAAGTCTGTTTTAGTCTGACGAATTAGTAAATAATAGTTGAAGATTGAACTTAACGAGGGAAACTTGATGGCTTAATAATTTCACTTGATCGACAGCTCAATATACCTACGACAATAAAATATTTTGTTAGTTGTTATGTAATAATCTGATATTTTTTTTGTTGTTGTATTAAAGATACTCACTGTTTTTTAGTTGTTGTGTAATACTGTGATTTTTTTTAGTAGTTATTTAATATTGTGTAATATTTTTAGTTTTTATGTAATAATGTGATATATTTTCATTTGTTTATATAATATTGTGATCTATTTTTTAGTTGTTATCTAATATTATGATAAATTTTAGTTGTATTTTACTTTTTTGTTTTATATATTATGAATCAATTTAATAAATAAAAAAATTAGCTGTCACAGATCAGAAACTTGACGACTTTCAAGAATTAATAATTTTCTCATCTTACTTTAGGGGCCAGAAGTGCTATATAAATCCAAGTTTCTGTGTCACCCAGAAATGTAAACAAAATTTAAAAGAAATTAAGAACATGCCTCATTTAGCGATATACATTACATGCAGCAACAATGATTACATTTTTTTTTAAAAATATATAGGTAAAAAGGCAGAGAGATCTAACATAAGACTAGACGAAGAAATGTGTAGACCCTGCTAGAATACTTCGGGATTGCCACTCCCTTATTCACTATATATAAACCCCTGAGGGGATACAGTTGATATAAAGTATCGTCAAAAGCTTAATATAAAAATTTAATTGATCACAGAGTGGAAATTTTAATTTATGTTCAAGATAAAATAATTTTCTCATCTTACTTGGGGAATTCCAAGCTTCTATGTCACCAAGCAAGTCTTAAAACCTCTGAAACAAACAAGTCTCCTTTTGTGAATTTTTAGATATAGACATAGAAATGACCTAATGACTACATAAATTGAAAAATCTATTCACCGAAGAATAATAAATGGTGCAAAACATTACACAAACTTTCTCATTCACCCATCCTCAAAATAAAATGAAAAAAACTAAAAATATGCGGTTACCAAAAATGTCAGTCAAAAAGTGAAAATAAAACATTAACGCAAATTGTGAAAAATAAATATTAGTATTTTAAAAATGCCAAAACTTAACTTTGATTTTACAATAAACATTTCCTCAGCTTACATCGTATTTGATTAAATTAGATTTTGCCTTTTGCCAATTATTCCTAAACCTTAATATTTTTTTTCCATTTGTGTCTTTGCACGTTGGCTATTAATGTTCATATTTCACTAAAATTTGAACAAAATCAGTAGAGCCGTTTTCGAAAAGTTACGTCAAACAGGTGCAATAGATTCTTTTTTGGTTTTTTAACGATAACTCAAGAACCGGAATTTTTTGAGAGATGGTGAACAATACGTTTTGGTTGGGTCCTTAGAGATTACTCTTGAGCAAAATTTGATCAAAACAAAAAAAAATAGTTAGAGTTTAGTTATTGTAGCTCATGTATCACTGAAGATAGCTACTTTGTCGTTGAAACGCGTTTGATTAACTAAACGAAATTTTTGTGAGATCTTGTGTTTGAGTTTCATTCTATCTAAAACAAAAAGAACGGATTTTAATAAAATCGTAGTTTGATAATTTTGTACTCGACTATGATATTTTGACCCATCATTTAATTTTCTATATACTAACCTACCTATACAGGAAGTCCCACGAAGAGGTTGCTATTTTTGAGTTATTATGCCGGCCATGGAACAAACTTGATACTTTACAGTTATGTTACATAGATATGTAAAAAAAAGTACCCTCAAGTTTCTTTTTTTTTATGGTCAATCAAAAGAAAATAGCGGAATAACTAAAAGAACGTAAATCTTCTGGATAAAACCACTTCCTCCCACAATGCAATGCAATTAAAATGTTCATTGCCATGTGCTGAATGTCGATCAGCTGTTATTTTGTTAACACACAACAATGAAACAATTTGGTAGTTGTGTTCAATCGGTTTGTGTGTGATATCTAACCACGAAAGAATGAATTTTTCAATTGAACAAAAAGTGAAATGTTGTTCTTTGGCTATTACTTTTGAAAATAATCACGGAGCGATAAGGTTTTTCAAAGAACCTATCCAATTCTGATTTATCCATCAAGAAAATCAATTCTAAAATATAAAACTATGCTACTAGAAACTGGATCAGTTTCAAAGACTTACCATAGGTTTACTAACAGAGAGCTTACATGTGTTACTTTACTGAAATCTCCAAATAAGTTCATTTAAAACTTGCATCCGCTACTAGGATACCAAAGTCGCCAGATCAAAGGTATGTCAAAAAAAACGAAATATTTTTTTTATAAAAGACATGTAGTTCAACGGACTGCTAGAAGATGACCCAGACAAACGAGTGGAATTTTGTTCGAAAGTAATTGAAAAGCTTAACGAAGATGCCTAGTTGTATGAAGGATTGGTATTCTCAGATTAAACTACATTTTATCTAACAGGGTATATAAATAGACATAATATAATTATTACAACACACAAACCCACACATATTATACGAAGAGGGCTTGAAATAAAGGGCTGTTTGAGCTGCCGTCACCAAAGATGGTATTTTATCGTATGACATATCCCATCAAACAATGACTGGAGACAGAAAGCATCAACATTAATAACAGGATGGAGCTCCTCATCATTACGGTAATGTGACCAAAGCAGTTTTAGATCTTCCCAACCGTTGGGTAGCTCGTGGCAGCAACTTCATGTACTGGCTTCCAAGATCCCTAAACTAGACGGTTTGCAATTTTTTTCCTATGGGGCTTTTTGAAAGAAAAAGTTTATTCTCACCCTACAGATGATGAATTAATGAGGCTTATGAGGCCGATTGAAGAGGAATTACTGTTGATACCTCAGAAATTTTACATAAGTGCTCATGACTCTTTTTTTGTTTCGTTACTATCAGTAAATAGCTATGAAGGACATAAAAGTCAAATTTAGATAATTAAAAATTTACTACTGTTATTTTTTTTTACTTTTATTTATTAAGTTTTACACATTTTCATGTCATCTGCAAATCAGCAATTGTAATGGTTATCCAAATAAAATCATTTTGATAAAAAATACCAATTATTTTATTATTCCGTCTTTTTGTTTTGATTGGCCATAAAAAATGAAACTCGAAGTTACTTTTTTTATCTATCTATGTAACACACCTGTAAAGTGTCAAGTATTATTACTATTGTGCACTTACAACTATTCTACCAGATGTTTTACCTGATCAGCTGTTATGAATTTATTAGTTTATTTTGAGGTTATGTCTACATCATTGCTCAAAACGATTGCGCAAATCCAACTAGTTTATTAATAAATAATTAACAGTTACATCAATTCTTTAATATGAGACATATAACAAATAATTGTGGAACACCCGGTAAAGTATTCTGTAAAACCAATTAAAATTTTCAATATTACTGAAACTCTCTTTAGTTTACCTAAATGAAAATATACAGGGTGTAAATTAAATTTGGGAACCTTCAAATATTCAAAGATCGATTTAAAATTGAAAACTACTAATTCGTTATACGTGTGTTAGAACAAAGCAACTTACACACTCTACAGGTTTGAGTTTTTGTCAGCCATCTTGAAATTAACTTAATTGAAATAAGAAGGGGTCATGTTGACGTAGGGTCAGGTTGTTGGAAAAGGAAGAGAGGTGCAGGGAACGTGAAGTTGGCCCTGAAGTAGAGGTAGTCGAGCCGGGAGGCGACTGGTAGAGGAAGGAGGCGATCGGATTACGGACTCGGGAAGGATTTGAGGGCTTGGTACGAGTAATGATGAAGGAATCACGGAACCTAGGAGTGCTGCTGGCCCTGAAAAGGGCCAGTTGGACTTAGGTTAGGTGAGGAGAGATAGGCTGTTATCTGGCCTCTATGATGGATGTTCACCCACCATCGCCGGCGCCAAAGCACCAATAATTTCCTTTTCAGGAGGCGACTAGGGTGAATCAAGTGCTGCCGTTTCCCGGATTTCTCCGTTTAATTTCCCTTAAGGGATGCCACGGGGTGAGTCTTGAAGAAGGCGTTGTTTTGTGGAGTGAGAGCAGGAGTCAGGTGTGTGAGGTTGGTTCGGAGATTCGTCGCGGATTGCTATTGTTGTGGCCGCGGACTTTTAGATGCTCGACGTGAGCTGTCGGCCAATCAGAGACTAGTAGCTTGTGCGGGTCTTGTATTGTGAGATTGGCCGATGTAGAGCCGTTTAAGGCCGGGGAATTGATGCCTGTAAGTGTTGGGTGAGTGTTGGCAGGTTTTGCCGTGTAGATTGTGGGAAAGTAGTCGGGTGAACTAGTTCCCTTGGTGGTGATGTTAACAATGTGACACTTTGTTTTGCACTGTTTTTTAATTGCAATTAGTTTATATCCAGTATACGAAGTAAAGGGTAAGTTTGGTAAAGACATTTCGATCTACTTTTTAGACTGATCTTCACGTTTTATGGCTTTAGGAAACCAAGAAGTGATTTTCAACATGGCGTCCGTCCGTCCTTGTCGTTGTTGTCTGTACGTCAAGATAGGAAGATTATAGTTAGGACTATAGTGTGCTCAGATAGAAGCCTATTGAAATTCAGCAAAATAAACTTTAAAATATCGTAATGACGATGATTTTAAACAGTTTTCGTTCATATCTTTTGTGTTATTCAATTTATTACACACTAAATTAAATAGAAATATGTATTATTTCAATTCTGCATGTAGTTGTACCATTCCTACATTTCTACGGCGACAAGTAGCGAATTAGCTGTAATTTAACCCGTACTTTCTCTAAATAAGTGATATTCGTATACAGGACCAGGTGAGGCTGATTCACCGGCGAGAGCATAACGTGTGGAGGTCCTTTCACATATGTATCACTAGACCCGAGACACCGACACGATCTAAGAGAGTTAAACAGGACCTAGCCGACACCAGTATAAACAATTACGAGGTTCAGAAAACCTGTGTAACTGTTTTAAGCAAACTTAGTCGACGGTATAAGAACCCTTGATCTACAAATACAATTAACATTTCCTACAAGGCTTAAGAAATCAATATTATATTTAGAGGATCTGCTTGTATTACGGGGCTGGTAAGTACCAAGATGTCAGTCCCAACTTACATGAGATTATACAGGGTGTAAATTAAATCCGGAACGAACCTAATATTCAGAGCTTAAAGTTAAAACTTTAAATTGGATATATTTGTACACGGTAAATTGTGTGCAGTTTGAATTTTTGGGGGTTATCCTGAAATTAACTTTATTTTTAAAATGAAGGAAGTTATTTGACAGATTGTTTTGCATTGTCTTTTAATTGTAAAACCAAACCTGCAATCTGCATTTCGTTATCAGATATCGGTCGATAGCATTACGTAAAACACTTGGAACACACTTGAGCTGTTAGAAAGTAATGATGGGCCGGTAACATCATCTATAAAAATAACAATGAAATTGCACAAAATATTTGAATAAATAAAGTTACTAGAAAATCTCTATAGCGTTTCTACTGATACAATGAAAGGAGTAGCATCATGAAAGATACAGGATAAGTGATTTTAATAAATCAATTGGAATTTAAATCCTGATTTTTTTTTGTCCGTTACAAATTTCACTCGTGGATCGTGGTTTCGAAATTTATAACATTCATAATCAGGTGTTAAAGATAACATTATCTCGATACTGAGTTCGTTAAATGCTAAAATCTAAAACACGAAACCGCATATAAAACAGCAATAAATAAAATAAACTGCAAAATTCCTCACTAACATCCCCAAAATCAAATAAAAACCATTCAAAAATTATTCGTCACTAAAAATGTTAGTTTAGTTTTAAGTCTAAAAGTGGATAGAGACAAACTTATTTCACTCAGTTTACATTGTATTTTATTACAATTAAGATTTTTTTACGATAGTTAGGGTTCATGTTTCTTTTTTAGCCATTATTCCTTAACCGAAGTAGTTTTTTACTTGCAACCTTAGCCCACGAGTTTGGGTCATTATTATTTTACTAAAATTTGAATGAAATCGGTAAAGCCAATTTTGAGAAATTATGCTCTCAATTGTAATGAATAGCATGTTAGTTTTTAATATTTTTCATATTCTAGGTTTATCACTTAATAACGGGAGTTGATTTATACTAACGAAACGTCGTGTATTAGTATAATGATGACAAATATTCGACTAAAGCATATCCATCCATCATTATCTAATAACTTTAAAACCAGTATAATCAAGTAATTTTAAAGTGTTTTATTAAACGGGGTCAATTGGTAGGCCTATCTTAAACGAAAAGATGAGTTGTAGCATTGGTTGTACAACCAAAAGTTAGTACAAAACGATGTCGCATGACACCTTCGCTATTTAAAATTTTAAAGTTTCAAGATGGCCGTTAAAAGTTCAAAAGTGCAAAACTAATTTAGAAAATTGATTCTGTAAATATTGGATGCTTAGCAAATTTCAAAGTGACAATTAATTGAAAACAACCAATGGTTTTAAACAGATCTAGATTCCATTTTTTAGCTCACGGATTAGTGACTTATTAAATTTGATATAGTACGTCAACTACTGTAATCCAAATATTTAATTGCCTTACCTTATATATATATATATATATATATATATATATATATATATATATATATATATATATTCTATCGCGATTTCGGTCAATTCGACCATCATCAGGAAATTAGAAAACATTAAACACTAGCACAAACATAAGTTTCACTCCGAGAGTATCGCCCGGGCGGTCAGACGTGCACGTCTTCGAACGTTTGTACATAACCTTGAGCCGTATTACTTCTATAACGAGCTCCACACTGAGTGAAACTTATGTTCTTGCAGTGTTGTGTAGTGTTTAATGTTTTCTAATTTCCTGATGATGGTCGAATGACCGAAATCGCCATAGAATATATAAGGTAAGGCAATTAAATATTTGGTTTAGTTGACGTACTACATCAAATTTAATAAACAGATCTGTTTAATCACATCGCTGACGTACGATTCCTACTTGTTATCAACAGCTAGCTGTGGAATTATCTTAAATATCTAAGTGTCTTATCTATATACAATGTTCAAAAAGTACAGAAACTGCTGCATTGTTTTTGTATGAACAACAACAAAGGAACAAGAATTGAAATATAGCTCAAACGAAACTGTCTTTTGATATACAATCCAATATGTCCTACTCAAAAATAGTCTCCCCTCCCCTCCTCGTAGAAGTTAGACAAAAAGTATAAATCTAATAGATTATAAATATTACGAAAAACTTGTAATAAATTGTTAGCAGACCGCAATTGAGAATGACGACTTAGTCGTAGAAACGTCGTCTTTTTATCTTATTGTGGAAATTGTGGGTTTTAGTAAATTATTGTTTGGAAATCTATATTTTTGATTGCACGAAAATATATTTTATTTTCTATATAAAATCAAATTTTAAAATAATTTTTCTGTAGTCAATTAAAAGAGAGAAAAAAATCTTGAAATTCAATTATCTAACATCACCACCGTTGAACAAGATTTTCTTGTTG
This sequence comes from Aphrophora alni, assembly GCA_963513935.1. Taxonomy (NCBI): domain Eukaryota; kingdom Metazoa; phylum Arthropoda; class Insecta; order Hemiptera; family Aphrophoridae; genus Aphrophora; species Aphrophora alni. Next base: position 34,945,190 of record OY740774.1, on the reverse strand, counting down.
TTTAAAGGCAAAATCTCTCGGTCATCATCGATTTATAAAAAAAGATCATAAAATAAAGGCTCCTAGCCCTCGAATACTCTAATAGTGCCACGGTCGGAATAGAATAAGAGCTTGTCAAGAGAAACCTGATGTGAAAGATGAAAAAGAGAGGTTAGGTGAAAAAAGATGTAGATCCAGCTAGCGCCCTCAGGATTGCTAAGCCCTACTCACTAGACGTGAACCCTTAAGGGCTGATAACATACAAGTTGAGGGAACATAATGTAATGGCTAAAAAAATAATGTATAAGGAATACTATCAACCAATTTTAACATATGGGTCAGAAACAGAAGACTTGGATGAAAGAGAGCTGAGCTACATTCGACAGAAGTGAGATTTTTAAGAGGAATAGTAAATTATAAGAAGAGACAGAATAAGGGCAGACTTTCGAGATAGACTCAAGGTTGAATCGTTGAAAAGAACAACCAAAATCACAATGATTTAGTTTGCAATAATAGAGGAAATCACAATGCCTGTAGGAGCACTGGAGAAAGCAGAAAAGAAATAGACCTATTGGTAGATTACGAACAAGATGGAAGATTCAAGTTGAGTAGGATATGCAGGTCACGGGAATAGATTAGAAACTGATGGAGGAGAAGCAGGCGTGGAGAGATCATCTGAATTGGAAGTTGTGCCAGACGACCCGCTGGGAAGGAAACGTCTAAAGATAATTACAATGTAACTGTTGTAAGATAGTGGTCAAATTTACAATATTTTAAGCCCTAGAGACCGAAATAAGCTTCTAAAAAATTTTTATAACGAAGTATTGGAACAGCCTGTGAAGAGCTCTGACACACCAAACGGCTTTTTATTCGGGATTGCAAATCAAAATTCCCGTCACCGTTGTTCTAGCCTACGCAACCAGAATTCGCTACTAACTTCCCAATTTTATTCACTAAGCTGGTTCAATTCCGTAGAAATAAGTTTCTAATCGAATAATTTGAGTAAATTCATAAGTAAAATAAAATCAGTAAGAATATACATTTTTTAAAACATAACCCACTGATAAACAACTTGAATGTTTCTAATTTTTAACAATTAGAAAACTACAGCTAGCTAGACCTTAACCGATTGAGCCACACCGTACTCTCTGAATAGTTTTTAATTGAATCATACTAAATAACAGTTTTGACGAAGAAATACATCGTGTAACACGATAAACAATAACGGTTGGCGCTTCATAATTTTGTAACTGATTTCATCTAGTGATAACTTTGAGGTTATCTGTGGCATAGGAACCTCACTAGGTATCTTTATATAAAACATATAGAGAAGACAAATTATAATTTTAAATTTCTCAGTCTGGGTACACAATTTTTGTCGTATTTCTTGTTTGGAAAGGTGAGGAGTTAAGAAAAGTGTACAGTTTCATTCTGTAGCGCAAGAAATGTCGGAACTTATTGTTTCTTGATTATATCAATTAATTTACAAAACAGGTGTTTTTGTTATCGTTATATTATATATAAGGTGGTTTATATTACATTGTGGTTTGAGGATTACTTCTTTCATATTGTTACTAACCACAAGGCTCACTTGTTGTTTTAATCAAGCTCAACATAACGTAACCTCAGATGTCAATATTTTGCGTGTAACCTAAATTAACCTCTCATAATTAGAGTCTGAGGCACTTGAGAACAAGGCTAATCAGAATCCTCAATTTTGTCACGGTATGTGAATTGACTTGCGCCCCAATATTGTTATTTCTAGCGTAAATTGCATCGACTTGAGCCCCAACCGTCAACCTTATTGTTGTTAGTGTTAAATGCACCTAACCATACGCATCTTGTTTTCACAGCGTAAAATGCAACAACTTCCGCCCCTACCGTCATCTTTGTCTGTATTCATCTTTGCCTACTGCTATCCTAGATTTTGTCTGACGACCCAACATTGATTTATTGTTTTGCCAATGAAAAAAATGTTGAGACTACCAGTATCATTTTTAAACCTGAGACTATACCAACCGAGCTATTCTGCAGGGTTAAGTTGATGGAGGATTTAGTTAGTATATAGGATTTGTAAGACCGAGGGGTCGTTCCTGGGCGTTGGGAAAATTGTAGTTCAGAACCAGCCTAATAGATTTTACTACTATAGTGCACGGGAGTTACTTCAAATTTGTTTGTTATTAGTCTATTATAATGGATATACAGTCAGGTTTGTTGCAGCGTGAATACGTGCACAGACAAAGTGTTTCGGAATTATTGTAGGATATTTTAGGGGATTATTCCTGGGGTTGAAGTAAACACAGAAGGAGCATTCATTTGTTTGAAACAAGCTTAGTTGTCTGTCTGTCCGCAATTTGTGTTTTGTACAAAAACCATTATATTTTTGGTAATGAATTAGATATAAAGTCCAAATTTGGTATACATAATTTGTATGTGACTTTTTATCAATGTACCAAAATCCAAGAATTTGTTTTGTATTTTTTTCAAAATTACGGAAGTTTAAAATTTTTAACGTCGATTATATCTCGAAAACCGTTTTACATATTTTATTTACATTTTGATGAAATTTAAATATTAACAATCCAGAAACAATATGAAATATTGCAAATAATGTAAGAAAATGTTGAGAAAAACTTTCAAAAATCGAAAACCAACTTTGACTTTTATTTATTTCATCTTATATTATTTATACTGGACGAGTTTAAGTGAAGCAAGTTTAGACTTTATTTAAATATTGATTAAATAATTTGCATAATCTGAGACGTCTCCATGGTTGAATTTCATTTTAAAACTGACAACTACCAAAGGTTAGTATATCCATTGTGAACAGCTGTGTGAGAAAGTTTGTGCAATGTAATTTAATAAAGTTTACAAAGTTACATATTGATTTGTTCACCTTACCTTACTTCATTTAGTGCGCGTTAAAAATAATATTTTACTTGCATTAGGTAAAATGTACAAAAATGGGTTATAAAATCAAGTAACCTTTTATTCTGTGATTTTAATTCTCCCAGGAAAATTGTCGAATATTTTATCAGTAATTATGAAATATTGTAAATTAATTACAGGTTTAACAAATTTTGCAAACAAAATTTCCACGACCTAACCTATCTACAGTTATCAGTCATATATAGCCGGGCTTATCTACTACGTCTTGATAACAGCTGGGACTTTCAACATGTATTAAACATGTGTTGGATAAAGAATTGTTAATACAGGATGTGATTTTAAAGTGGGCCACCCCAATTCGATCTCTGTAACTGTTAAAATATATTAATAGTCTTACTTTTTTGTTAGAAATAAAATTATGGGAAACAAATTTATATAAAAAGCTAATTTTTATTTCAAAATGGTGAATTGAAAAAAAAAATTCTTTAAAAGTTAACCTAAATTTTTAATGATCGAGTTAAATTAAAATAAACAAAAAGGTTCGAAGAACATATGTGAAGGAAATGTATAAATAAATTTGTTTTTTTTTTGTATAAATAAAAAATATAAATTTTGTAATTTTGCTAGTGCATATATTTATTAACTTGTCTATTACTAAACCGTTTCAAAATGGCGTACATGTCAAATATTAAATCTCTATTTATTTTAAAACAGTTAAATGGGCAAAGTTATGATTGTAGATAACCGAGTTATCGATAAAAAATTAATTGCTAGAAAATTTAATATAATATACAGGCATTTATACAGTACAGGCATTATGGAAGCCAGAAACATCAAGGGCACCAAGAAGGAGCAAATACTGAACTGACAATTTTGGTCATGGGTTTTTCTTTCGTTTTGGGGATGGGTGAGTGATAAAGTTTGTGCAATATTTTTGTATCGTTTATTAATATTTATTTTAATTAACTTGAATGTAAACTTTATATAGCAAATTTTAATATGACAGTTGGTATGTAACTATCAACAAACAGATGTTTTATTACATATTGACGTACTGTACATATTTGTTACAACAGCTGTACAATTAGCTTAGGTCCCTAATTAGTTATATATTATATATATTGTAACTTTACTTTTTGTTTCAAAACTGTTTAGCAAAGGTTGTACTTTTTATATCAGTCATTAGACTCAGCAATTAGAAGGATACAAATAAATCCTGGAGGTACAGTTTATACAAGAAGGTAATTATTGACGTGCAGTTGTCAAAGCAATTTGGAACAAGAATAGGATTGAGTCAAGGAGATGTTCTTTCTTCGATGCTCTTTAATCTGGTCCTTGAGAACGGAATTACACATAATCAAAAAGGAACTATTTACAATAGAACCTAACAGTACCTGTCATACACGGACAGAAGAGAGGTAGAGAAAGATGTGAATGGTTCAAAAAGCATGGGTCTTAAAATCAATGATAAAAACTAATTAATAGTGTTATAAAGACAACAGAGACCTGAAACTAATGGATGTTTCCTAGGAGAAAGACTTGTGACGAGTTTTAGAGATTTTATTCCTGAACAAATAGAAACATGAGTAGTTGCTGACAATAGAACATACTTTGTGATCAAATATAAGTCAGTAACAACAAAAATAAAAAATTATAAAATCATACTACGGCTAGTCGTCACCTATGTGTGCACGTATAGCCTATAAGCATAATGCGTATTCATCATTTACATATTTATGAATGACTAATTAGTGTATGTTAGTTGCCTATTAAAAATTAAAAAATTAAAAGGAAGAATTATGTTAATATTTTAGTTTAGATTGGATGTTACTTGTTTAACGAGTTTTAGGATTATATTAGTCCATATTTTTTTCATGATTCCTTCGTTGCTTGTTCATTTAACAAAGCAATCACAGTATTTATCATCGGGTTGCATTTACTAGACAGTATAGTGTCAAGTAGCAAATGCAGATTTTAGATGTCGGTGCTCAATCGACAAGGTGTCGGCTCCCAGTCGATAATGGGTCGTCGCCCACTAGACCAAGTATAACAACGCCTTTATTTACGCTGCTTGTTGTGAACATTATTGAAAATATTCTCAGTGGCGTTCACTTTAGTACAGGCTTGGCAACTCGAGGAACCCCTTGAGTATAGCCAGGTTGGGTCCCAGGTAGAGTATTGCCAAGCCTGTACTCAGTAAAGTGAGCCCCTGAGAATATTTTCAGTAATTTTCATAAGAAGCAGCGTAATTATAGGCGGTTGCTATACCTGGTCTACTGGGGGACGACCCATTGTCGACTGGGCACCGACACCTTGTCGATTAGGTACCGACATCTTACATCTGCATTTGCCATTTGACAGTATGCTGTCAAGTAAATGCAACCCGATCCAAATCTACACTTTTTTGGGTCTGATCCATCCTATCCGACCCCTGCTTTTCTGAGCCTGAGGCTAATAGGTCATTCAAGGGCTATTATTTTATCTTTTTTTATAAGGAGATGATGACTGAAACGTTTTTGCCTTTAAATAACTAAAAAAAGGAAAATGCATTGCAAAAATTTGTCCAGTAGTTGGATTCAACACCTCGTGTGTATTTGTCCTTAATTGTAAAGGAGGAGATAGGAGATCTAGTCACGCAAATTATGCGTGTACAAACCCGTGTTTTAATACTTTACTTAATCGTGCTATCAGTTGTTAAATGACCAGGAAGAACTTCATTGGTTTATAATCCCCGATTATTGATTGTGTTATAAAAAAACAGATTATGCATATAAAATAAAAGTTAGTTTGAATACAATTTTCTGTCAAACCTAGCACATTAACGTATTTATATACGTCGACACGTTCGGATTTCCTCCATCTACTAAAAGTCAAATTAATTATGAAGATCTTAGCAGCTATAATTATTATAATAAATTAAAATAACAATATTGGAACAAAACCGTTATAATTCATAAATGGAAACTGAATAAACTTTTTCACTTGGTCACATTAATCCTGTTAAATTATCAAATAACTTTGAAAATCTCCGAGGAAATCGCTACGTAAAAACATAAAATCAAAATAACAAATAACAAATTTTGATGCTCAAATATTTATCATTTTTACATTTCAAAAGTGAAACAAAATATCCCGGAAAATTGTTTTATATAATTTTGGAAAAAATAAACAATTTATAATCTTGTAATTTATTTTTCAAGAAAAAACGTTTATTTTACAAGTTAAGGAATTTGAAAGAGTTCAAAAATTTGGAATAAGAAACCAAAACGTTGTCAAAAAATGTGCAAAGTGCGTAATTGACTTTATAACATTTTGAAAAAAGACTATTTTCAGAAAATACCAGAAATTTAAGGGGTGAAAACGAACGTGAAAAAGTTTTTTTTTTAACTGGAAAACTTGTTTGTATGTTCAAAATATTTGAAAGGCTGCTTATTTTACAATGTATGAACAGTTTTTCCCTAAAAAAAATATAACTAATTTTATACATGGAAAAAAGTGCTAAACAAATGTATTTTATTAACCACACAAATTAATTTAATTAAATAAATGTAAAATAAAAGTCTTGTGTTTATTTTAAGCACGTATGACAACTTGAGTTGAAAAATGAGTACTTTTTAAATTTAAAAAAACAAAAGGTTTATCTTGTGTATTAATTTATCAAAATGTTTAGAAAAAGACAAATTCAGCCTAAGTATTTTGGTCAGTTTTAAACTGTTTCCCCTGTCTCAAAAAAAAATTTTTCCCCTGTGTCTCAAAATGTTTTTTTTAAGTCATAAAAGAAATAAAGTCTTGAATCTGATTTTACAACTTCCTTTATTCACATTTTGTTGAAAAAGTATTTATTTTCTCCCCCAACTTTTTTAAATGTTCTTAAAAAAAATGGCAAAAATAAATATTTTGATTTTTTGGTAGATTTATCTAAAGAAACCTTTCCAAGGTCATTTTTTTCTACCATTTGGGAGTATTGTTTATAAGTATGATAAACATTCCAGCGTCAAAAAAATTTTTCAGGTTTTGTTTAGACAGGTTTTGGAAGCAATCATACCAAAAGATTTTTATTCACTTGAGATTTTTGAAACTTGTTGACCCTAAAAAGGGATAATTTGACGACAGACAAAACGACTTTTTTTTAGATATTAGGGCGTAACGCTCCCTCATTTTTACATAAATCCTCCCTTTATTTTTTGCCTGTAACCCAGTTGTTAAAATAGACAAATATTTGTTTACTTTTATAAAAGTTTGAAAGGGGAGAGACTGGTAAGCCTGGTATTCCAAGCTAGCTAATAAAGTTAAGACTCTCATGGATAGGATCTGTGGACATTTCATAGTCTGGTGTGTCGAATTTTCAATAAGGAAACAATAGCTAATTTTTCTATTTATAATAGCGAACTGAGCAAGAGTCAGCGTCTTTTAATAACACCTGTCAAAACTACTTGAGAAGCGAATGTCAGTCTGTAGGCAAAAGCTGAGACACGAGAGGAAGCGGAGTTTTTGGTAAAGAAAAATGTAGATTAGATTATGGTTGTAAGAATCACAACAACAAAGGTTGGATTATTATATTACGTAGGCCTATAAAATACGTAACTACTCAAAATCAACCTTAACGATTTTGTTAAAAATTGGCTCTAGTGTAGACTCTTAGGACCCCCAAAAAAGTATACGTCGCCATTACTCCAAAAATGTACGTTAGGTTAGGTAATGTGTCATTACGTTGTTATAAAATATGTATTGTTTAAAAATCTTTTATACAGTTTTAGATAAAAACTTTAGTGAAATGAGAAGATTAATCACCCAAAGCAGTGAACAAAATCGTAAATGAAAAAAATACGTACACTTTAGGAATAATAGGCAAAAATAAAAATGAACTTTGACACAGTCATTAAACTGACAATCAGGCAGCAAACAAACCACTTGCAGGCAAACAAACCACTTTGTTTTTATCAGTATATAAATTCCAGTTTGGTCCGGGAATGCAAGAGACCTCAACGCATCTAAAAATCCGGATATATTTGCATTGGGTTCCGGGACATAAAAGAGTTAAGGGAAACGACGAGGCAGATACATTGGCTGCGCCGTAGGGTCTGAGTTGGCTGTAGATGGCCACAAATAAGTGGATTCAGAGAAAACACCACTAAAAATGTGATAGTCTTAAGGGGCAATCTCATGACGAACTACTAACAAGAGAAGTGCCTGCAGGTAGACCAGGAAGGGAAGTACTGTCCTTGGGTAACGGTCAATTCAGACTAATCACGGGATTTATTTTTATGGTCTGAGGGTGCACTTGCACAGGATTGGAGGATACAACTGCGAAACTGTGCATGTCAGGAGAGGAGACAACAGGCCAAATAATTTACGATTATGAGGTTCTTGTAAAATATAAAGTATAAGATTTTAGCTTTTTAAACTCCTGGAGAGCTGTCATTGGAGAGCTAGTAAGTGGAGTACTAAAACACATAAAGAGGACTACTGGACTAAAGATAATAGGCTTAGTTTCACAATAGGCCAATAGTCGAGGTGCCTGGGATGTGTTTAACCCTTTAACCTCTCTTTTTAATCTAATCTAATCCTAAATGTCATTAAAAGCTAAATTTTACTAAATATGATTTATCCTCAGGATACGAAGGGAAGTAAGTTCAAGGCGTATTGAAATATTTTTTCAAAGACTGCGTCCATGTTCTATATTCCCTCTTTGACTGACGTTTTTTGGTTGGTTTTGGTTCGTTTTTATTTGTTTTTTTTTTTGAGGTTGGACAAGTGAGAAAGTTTGTGCATTGTTTTTGCACCATTTATTTTAGAAAGTTTTAAAATATCACCGTTATATAAAATCAATTTTTGAACGAATATCAGTCATGAAAGGGTCAATAACCTAAACAAAAACAAAATAATTATTTCTACAGTTAACCAATAAGGTATATAATTGTATCTCTAAAGTAGGCCTACATTTAACGAACTTTATTAACATATGTTGACAACTGCCACTAAAGTATGTTGCCGTCATCGTTGTCATAGCAAAACTTGTAATTTATTTATTTAAACTAATAAATCTGTTAGAACTCGGTCTGATTAAGCCTTATTGATTACGTTGCCTGTTACCTATGGCAACTTATGGAATGCAATAAATCCTGATACACTGGAAATATCAACGATTGACCAACTCGTTTGTTTAGTCTAAGATCGTGCTTACTTTTTGTCGGAGCGATCATGTTGGCTTAACTTGTTTTATTCTTTAGTACCCCCTCCCCTCCTCATTGTGTACGAGTGTGTTGATTAGTTAATAAATTAAACAAAAAAACAATAAACGTCATTTTTTTTTTCAATGCAGAGTTCTTTCTTATTACATATTTTCAACGAGTAAAAATTAGATATAGAAGGAAACTTTTCAAACTTCATGTGATTTTGTTGAATGTTCCATATATATATCATTAATATTATATACACGCGTCACAAATTTTGTGGTAAAAGAACACACTAAATGAAGTAGAAACTTATTTTTTGAAAATTGATTTTCAATTATCTTGTAACTATTCATTTTTCACGATTTTTCTAAAATATCGTGGTTTATCGAGGAAGAGTTAAAATTTTTCAAATTTTCTACCACCAATTGTTACTTTTTAAATTATTTTCTGACTTTTCAAATTTTTTAATGAAATACAACCATTTTCATTATGAAAAGGAATTAATGTTAGTGTATTTCTTTCGTTTCAATCTGGTTTTCTCTTACAATTTAAAATAATAAACTGAAGTGACTTATATCAAATGAAAGCTTTTGACACGGGGAAGTTTTTGATACAATTTGACAATTTCTATGCCTAACAACAACCCGACAAGAGTGTTTTGAATATTTAAGTTTTTTTTTTCGAAAAAAAAAAAAAATTTCTTTATATTAATCTAAATAAATACACTAACATTGTTACTTTTCAAAATGAAAATAGTTCTATTTTATTCAAAGGTTTATACGCTTTCAGAAAATAACACCAAAAGTAACAATTGGTGTTAAATGAATTGAAAAAATTTAAATTTTCATCGTTAAGTCACGTTGTTTTTGAAAAAAAAAAGTAAACAAATTATAGTTCCAAGGGAAATTGAGAGAACATTTTTTCAAGAATGAGTTTCTACTTAAATTAGTGTGTATTGTTTCTCCCAAAAATTTGTTGACACTAATTGCCAATCACCCTGTATATTTATGGTCAAAATTAAAGGTTATAAAAATATTAGATTATTAAAAATGGCATAGAAATCGGTATAGTAGTTTGGCAGTAGAGTTATGTCCGGAGAGCTACACATGAGATACAAAACCAGTGGTCGCAAGTTACCTATACTTGTTAAACTGAAACTTTGCATTTAGTTTTGTTGTCCTTAGTCACTTTCCTTTCAATCTTTATTGAAATTACCATCGACAACGTCGCCCTCCCCAGCTGCCATCCCTAGCTGCTGACGCGCCTCTTCTGAAGTTTTTATTATCAAATAATATATTTTGTTATTAGTGACATTATTTTAGGTGTGAGTTATGTCAGCTAAAAGAGGACAATAGACTCGTGTATATATATATATATATATATATATATATATATATATATATATATATATATTACGCCCATAATTGGGTTCGAATATATACAAAAAAAGTAGAAGTAGAAATGATTACTTTTATGGCTCAAAAGGTTTCATGGTCAAGTGGTGCAACGCTCAGATCTTCCAATATGACAGTCAACCCGTCCAGCCATTATATCACAGACACCAATTACAGATCAAAAATACGCATGCACTTCTCTATATAAAGAACCAATACGGACTCATGAAAAACCAACGAAATACTGAATAATAGCTCTAGATAGGGTTAATAATACACGTGTCATCGTGAGAAGGGACAATTATGTAAGTAAAGGTGTGATCGTGAGAGGAGACAAGTGAGTAAGTAAAGGTGTCATCGTGAGAGGGGACAACTGAGGAAGTAAAGGTGTCATCGAGAGAGGGGACAACTAAGTAAAGGTGTGATCGTAAGAGGAGACAAGTGAGTAAGTAAAGGTGTCATCGTGAGAGGGGACAACTGAGGAAGTAAAGGTGTCATCGAGAGAGGGGACAACTAAGTAAAGGTGTGATCGTAAGAGGAGACAAGTGAGTAAGTAAAGGTGTCATCGTGAGAGGGGACAACTGAGGAAGTAAAGGTGTCATCGAGAGAGGGGGACAACTAAGTAAAGGTGTGATCGTAAGAGGAGACAAGTGAGTAAGTAAAGGTGTCATCGTGAGAGGGGACAACTGAGGAAGTAAAGGTGTCATCGAGAGAGGGGACAACTAAGTAAAGGTGTGATCGTAAGAGGAGACAAGTGAGTAAGTAAAGGTGTCATCGTGAGAGGGGACAACTGAGGAAGTAAAGGTGTCATCGAGAGAGGGGGACAACTAAGTAAAGGTGTGATCGTAAGAGGAGACAAGTGAGTAAGTAAAGGTGTCATCGTGAGAGGGGACAACTGAGGAAGTAAAGGTGTCATCGAGAGAGGGGGACAACTAAGTAAAGGTGTGATCGTAAGAGGAGACAAGTGAGTAAGTAAAGGTGTCATCGTGAGAGGGGACAACTGAGGAAGTAAAGGTGTCATCGAGAGAGGGGACAACTAAGTAAAGGTGTCATCGTGAGAGGAGACAAGTGAGTAAGTAAAGGTGTCATCGTGAGAGGGGACAACTGAGGAAGTAAAGGTGTCATCGTGAGAGGGGACAACTGAGGAAGTAAAGGTGTCATCGAGAGAGGGGACAACTAAGTAAAGGTGTGATCGTAAGAGGGGACAAATGAGTAAGTAAAGGTGTAATCGTGAGAGGGGACAACTGAGTAAGTAAAGGTGTCATCGTGAGAGGGGAAAACTAAGTAAAGGTGTGATCGTAAGAGGAGATAAGTGAGTAAGTAAAGGTGTCATCGTGAGAGGGGACAACTGAGTAAGTAGAGGTGTCATCGTGAGAGGGGACAACTAAGTACAGGTGTGATCTTAAGAGGGGACAAATGACTAAGTATAGGTGTCATCGTGAGAGGGGACAACTGAGTAAGTAAAAGTGTCATTGTGAGAAGGGATAACTGAGTAAGGTGTCATTGTGAGAAGGTACAACTGAGTAAGTTAAGGTGTCATTGTGAGGAGGTACAACTGAGTAAGTAGAGGTGTCATCGTGAGAGGGGACAACTAAGTACAGGTGTGATCTTAAGAGGGGACAAATGACTAAGTAAAGGTGTCATCGTGAGAGGGGACAACTGAGTAAGTAAAAGTGTCATTGTGAGAAGGGATAACTGAGTAAGGTGTCATTGTGAGAAGGTACAACTGAGTAAGTTAAGGTGTCATTGTGAGGAGGTACAACTGAGTAAGTAAAGGTGTCATTGTGAGAAGGTACAACTGAGTAAGGTGTCATCGTGAGAAGGGACAACTGAATAAGTAAAGGTGTCATTGTGAGAAGGTACAACTGAGTAAGGTGTCATCATGAGAAGGGACAACTGAATAAGTAAAGGTGTCATTGTGAGAAGGTACAACTGAGTAAGGTGTCATCGTGAGAAGGGACAACTGAATAAGTAAAGGTGTCATTGTGAGAAGGTACAACTGAGTAAGGTGTCATCGTGAGAAGGGACAACTGGGTAAGGTGTCGTCGTGAGAAGGGACAACTGAGTAAGGTGTCATCGTGAGAAGGGACAACTGGGTAAGGTGTCGTCGTGAGAAGGGACAACTGAGTAAGGTGTCATCGTGAGAAGGGACAACTGAATAAGTAAAGGTGTCATTGTGAGAAGGTACAACTGAGTAAGGTGTCATCGTGAGAAGGGACAACTGAATAAGTAAAGGTGTCATTGTGAGAAGGTACAACTGAGTAAGGTGTCATCGTGAGAAGGGACAACTGAATAAGTAAAGGTGTCATTGTGAGAAGGTACAACTGAGTAAGGTGTCATCGTGAGAAGGGACAACTGGGTAAGGTGTCGTCGTGAGAAGGGACAACTGAGTAAGGTGTCATTGTGAGAAGGTACAACTGAGTAAGGTGTCATCGTGAGAAGGGACAACTGAATAAGTAAAGGTGTCATTGTGAGAAGGTACAACTGAGTAAGGTGTCATCGTGAGAAGGGACAACTGGGTAAGGTGTCGTCGTGAGAAGGGACAACTGAGTAAGTAAAGGTGTCATTGTGAGAAGGTACAACTGAGTAAGGTGTCATCGTGAGAAGGGACAACTGGGTAAGGTGTCGTCGTGAGAAGGGACAACTGAGTAAGGTGTCATTGTGAGAAGGTACAACTGAGTAAGGTGTCATCGTGAGAAGGGACAACTGAATAAGTAAAGGTGTCATTGTGAGAAGGTACAACTGAGTAAGGTGTCATCGTGAGAAGGGACAACTGAATAAGTAAAGGTGTCATTGTGAGAAGGTACAACTGAGTAAGGTGTCATCGTGAGAAGGGACAACTGAATAAGTAAAGGTGTCATTGTGAGAAGGTACAACTGAGTAAGGTGTCATCGTGAGAAGGGACAACTGGGTAAGGTGTCGTCGTGAGAAGGGACAACTGAGTAAGAAATGGTTAACAATATTTTTGTCAAAATAGAAATAATGAAACTTGTTATTCTACGCCATTAGTGTTTCGATTAATACAATTTTACGATCGAAATTATCATGAAAAATTGCTAATTAAAAAAAAAAATAAAAATTGTGGAAGAAGCCTAGTTGTGAATCATCACCTGGACCGGACGTGAGTGATAGGTACGGTCGTCTGTCTTGATAACGAACGAATACAGCGTTGCCAGATGGTAAAAAACACAAGTGAATATTTAAAACAGATCCAGTTCAGTTCGTAGCTGAACATCAATGTACAGGATGAACACGGTAGAGCCTAGTAAGTTATTTCGATTGTGTCAGGTGTTTTAGCGTAAAGTAGGAAGTTACCTGGATTGTTTACATCTAAGTTGACAACTAGATAACGCGCATACGTACTAATTTTGCTCGGACTAGGATTATTGTGCGAGTTTATTCAGATCAATGGATATTGACAAATTAATATTGCAAATATTTCGTGACACCAAGTCATTAAGCGAAATATAAAATTTGTCACTATCTATCTGAAACTGTCTACTTAATATGTGAAAAACAATTTTATTCTCATGAATTTCTAATAGGAGATAAGTGCGTATACAACGGTCCACGCTTGTCAACTTTTACATATAATTTAAATAAAGACTAGGCGTTCTTTTATAGCACCGTCATGTCATTTTACTTGCAATTTAGCAAGTCTGGGACATTACATCATAATTTCAACGAAATTGGTAGAGACAATTTTAAGAAATTCTGTCTTTTTATAACAGGGCTATGGAATTAAAAAAAAAAAATCTGAAACTGACAATTTAAAAGGTAAGTAGAAATCCATATCTTTTGTTTGAGACCTGAAAGGCTATATTTTCATAAAATCCTTTTGAAAAATCGTTATTTTGTGTTATTTTTCTTATAACAATTCCCCCACATTTTGAGTTTAAATATACCAATATAACACGTTTGATCAAAATTAGTTCTTTTTGGGCTACAGAGAACTCTACATACTATAGACGATAGACAGATTTCATTACCTAAATCACTTTTGTTGGGCCCAAGGGAACTCAAAACTGATCTTTCCACATCGATTTTATAATGACATACACTTTTATACAACGTGTATGTGAAAAATAAACACAATAAAGCAAACTTTATAATTTATACACATTGGCTTATTTGGCATTCCCGAAGACCCTAGCTGGATCTACACCTTTGTCCAAGTAATCATTGGATTAGATCCCTCTCTTTTATCTTTCCTATCAAGTTTATTCTTGTTCTTTTCCATCTCTGACTCTATTAGAATATTTGAGAGTTTGGGGGGGGGGGTCATTTTTATGTTTTTTTTTTCTTCTTGTTTTTATAAGGCGATGATGATGATGATGAAGAGGTTTTCCATCTTTAAAAAAATAAGGGACAAAAATAAAGTTTTATCTAGTTTCAATATCAACGTGCTCGCTTCAATGTAGGTTAGCTCCAATACTGTATGTAAGTTTTTCTCCTTTACAAAATGTCTATTATCTGGGAAATTTATTTATTTCCAGAAAAACTAGAGGTATTTTTTTCCCATATAATATGACATTTTCTAAACAAAGTATATGTAAACAAAAATGAAATTATCAAAGAACATTTTAAATAATTTTGTATGATATACAACACTTTATGGGTGCAGTTATCTTCAATATGATTAACTCAGTTAGTTATTACAAGGCACTTTGCTTATCTCAGTAAACACTTCTTAGAATTAGTAATTTTAGTCAAGTTTTCAACTAATATAAAAAAAATAGGGAAAGTTATCTATAAACATGTATGTGATTTAAGGGGAAAACACGGTAATTGATGTATAAAAAGTACAATAACTAAAAGTTTGAAGAACATGACTTCATTGGTAAAAACATTTTTTTAAATAAGAAAAATTGTTTACAAACTGGGTGATTCACCGTGGAAACACTTACAGAGTGTTACCAAATATGCTCTTAAATTTGGCAACTGATTAAGAGCGTCAAATAAAGAGATAAATAAATAAGAGAGAAAAAATACTTACAAATATATTTCAGAAAACGCTTCATTATCCGTCTATCGGGCATTTTCTCCTTTTTGGAAAAATAATGATAACTTTTGAAATTATTAAAATTTCGATTCGTAATTTAGAGTACATATTTTTATGCAACGCTTTACCCTTATACCAAGAATAAAAACGTCATATCTTGTGCATTTTCAAAATGGCGGACGTTTACATTTTTGTAAAGTTAATGATTTTAGAAATATTCAACATTGAAATTTTCAAACGGCTGCTGGTCGACAGACGTATAACGATGGGTTTTCAGACATATGTTTACGGGAACTTTATTATAGTGGTGCCAAATTCACTTCCCCAAGTTAGGACATACATTTTTGAAACACCCTGTATACAATAACCTAAATAAACAAAAAGTTCCAAGAATATAAAATACATGCGTAGAAACTGGTTTTTTTTACGTTCAAACCTGTAAAATCAAGGAATTGTCTTAATTTATTACTGTAATTATAACAGGCTACGAAATTTCTACTTTCCCTCAACAACCCCAAGTCAGGCGAAGTTAGATGCAACCCGCACAACATACACGATATCATTTCAACTAACCTGCCCCCTTATATTAAACAGCCCACTTTAGAGGAGTCCATTAATTTAGATTGAAAAAAAAATGTTTAATTGTATTTTTCTACTTTCTCACAAATAGAGAATGTATTATGTAGACAAAAAATTGGTTTATACGCTTTCGTAGTTTCAGACTAAAAAAAGTCAAACTTAAATCGATTTTGTTCAAATCTGTACACCACGAGTTCTATGATTTTTTAAAAATATTTTACAACCTCACAGTTGCCATAATTCTAAAACTCAAACATTCAAATTATCAAATAAATATTTGATTAACAGTTTGATAAAAGTGGTTCAAGTCCAAATTTTTTTTTCTCGTATCACAAAAAATTACAATTAATTGGAAATTAACGGTAAAAACTAAAAAGTTTTCTTTTATGTAACGGTGTATAAGAAAAGTAATGTATGCGCACCGTTTATTAATTTTTATTTAAATCTTTATTTTTTCCTAATAAACAGAGAACCTAACAGATAGAAAAAAATCGCTACTACTACAGGAATAAAGCTCTTAATATTTTATTTCTGGCCACCTTGCTGTTATTGTAGTACCAAGATTGCAGCTGCTTATTTTGAAAAAAAACCTCCAATTTATAACTTGTAGATATCAGAAAATAATCACAAAAATTAGGTTTTCACCCACTTCAATTTAAAATAGTATATTTAATCCTGTTCCAATATAAATATCATTGGATAATATTGAAAATAAAAATTTGTACATTATACAAATGGTGTTTATAAAGCATCAGTTTATCTTTACATTCAGGGTTATTTCGCATTGGAAATATTTTGCCCGCAGACAGTTTCGTCTTATAAAAGTTTTATGGTAGAACTTATAAGACAGAACAAAGGTTGACAAAATGTCTTCGAGCCCAGCAGACTCCCGCCGACAAGTATGTCTGCAGACTGTCCTGCACCAAGGAAAATGCATAGACGCACGTGGAGGGCAAAACTGTCTATAGCGGACAAAACTGTCTTGGTCAGGGAAAAGTGTCCGAGACTATAGACCTACAACTTTGAAAAGACTGCGCAGAACTACATCACAGGAGTTAGTCGGACGCGCAGAGAGGAGGTGGCGGGGAGTGTACTCAAGCCGTGGTGGGGAGTAGTCGCTGCCTCGTCGCGTTGGTGTATCATGTGCTCTTCCGTGCAAGTCTGTATTTTTATTTAGTGCGTATTTAAACAACTTTTATGTTCATATGTTTTTTTCATGAGTAAAACTCTCAAGTATGTAATCAATCACAATAAATAGGCCTAATAAATAATAAAATGTAAACGAAATAATAAATTATATAACATAGTAATTTATTTGTCTAGTACCGAATATTTTTCGTTAATTTTTCGAAATTAATCTAGCTAGTGGAAGCGGCTAGATGCCCCCCTACGCCCCTCTAATTCAACCCAGCCCCCCTAACTGCGAGTACCTAGCCGACATGTGGCTTTTTCTAAGTTGTTTACCTATACTAGTAGGCTATTGAACTTTTTTCTGAGTGCGATTTGTTTTGCGATTGATATTGTGTTATTATGAAAGACAATATCGAAAATTTAGGGACACTAGAAGCAACATCGATGAGCAGATTTTAGAAACTGACAACAATGAGCCAGCATGTGAGGTAACTACAGCACCGACACTTGGGGCGTCTAAGCGACGACGAACGCCTGCTTCGTAAAGAACATACGAAGAATCATTGTTGAAAATATTGCTCAAAAAAGTGCAATCAATGCAGATGAGGACGTACATTTTATATTGATTCTAGTCTCTATGTTTAAGTCTTCTGATGATTACAAAAAAATTAAGACAAAAATTGAAATATTACGTTTAATAAAATCCATTAAATGGCCTCGTGGCAATCATTCCTCCACAGTCCCAATCAACAGGGTCTTCGAAATAACACCTAATGTTAATACAGGACCATCTATCCAATATCCACTAGGACCATTTGGGTCTCATTACTTTTCGGAACGAACTAGTGCTCAAAATCAACCCGGACCATCTGGAACTGAAAGTTCTTTGAGAACATCTGGTACTGAACACCCACCGGGATCTCGCTACATACGTAACAGGGGGAATGGTGTGACACAAACTCCAAGTACCATATCACAGACTAGATGATGTAGCTTCTCCAGGAAGTGATGACACCATTCAATCATTTGTAAATAATTTCACTGACGATGCAGATAATTGTAATTCTGATTTATTACTTTAATTGCAATAAAACTACATTTGTAACATAAATTATGTGAATAAATTTATTTTATGATTATAACCAGATTATGGACCCTCAATAGATTTACGGAATTCATAAAGACTAATTATTTACAAATATGCCAGTTTTGATTGTAAGGAACACATCGACATCAATTCGTGAAATCGATTTGCTAAATATTCGAATTACAGTGATTTTAAATAAATACACTTACCTAATTGTTACTGCTATTCTCTCTTCTGGAGGTATACATAAACGAAAATTCGTGTTTTGGTAGATTATAGCTGGTCCATCTATTGCCACTAACTCGCCGAAGGTTGACACATTCATACGAAAGTAGGAAAATCTTTGTTGGATGCTCACGTAAATTTTCGTGGAGAGTATGACATTTTTCTTTTATTAATCTGGCACTGGAAATTGGATGCACCCTGTATAGTCGTCTACCTTTTTCTCTCGTAATTGAATAACGAGAGGACAAACGGCGGTAGTGTCTAAAAAATTCATTTTTTAATAAAATAATAAAAAACCAACTACCAAAGACGTTTTGGCATCTTTGCAAGGTTTGTTTAGTGTGCAGGGATGTCACGACAAAACTGTTTTGCCCACAGTGTGCGCCTACTCTTATAATAATAATGTTAAGATTACAGACTACTAAATGGATCAGTTCTATCCTGGTACACTACAAATTCTCAGTGTCCTTACCTAAAGGAACACATCCTTTAGATATCTCGGCTATAGTGCCGCCTTAATGGATCTAAAGTTGCTACATGGAACAGTACTACATTCTATCAGCCACACCTAAACTATTGCAAGCATACTATTACATCTGTACACCTTTCATTATTAAACAACCTTGAGTTTCTATTTTTAATTAGTTAATACGGTTTTATAAAATACTTTTAATTTGATTGTTTTTTTATAGTATAGTAGAACTAAAAGAAAACTATGTCCTTAATTAACAGAAAAATAGTAAAGAATGTACTTTGGATCACTTGCATAATATAAATAAAAAGTTTTTTTTTTTTTTTAATTTCACAAACTTTTTCAGTCATCCACAAAAAACCAACAAAATCTAATGGTCACCAAAAATATCAGTTCGGTAATTGTCAGTCAATTAAAAATGAACCATTGGCTGTTTTGAAAAAAAAAAAAAAAAAGGTTATATATTTAATTTGGACCTAGGTTCATTTTTGTTTTCTTCTTGCAAATTTACACACAAAATTGGGTCATCAATCTTCACTCTTCACAAACATTTTAACAAAATCTGTAGAGTCGATTTTGAGAATTTAAGAGCCCCAATGTATTTTTTTATATAACTTACGAACCAGTATTTTTGAGAGACGGTAACCAATTCTCTTAATTTACATCCTTAGAGGCTACATTTGAGCAAAATTTGATCAAAATTGATTGATCCGATTTTGAGAAAATCCTAATTTTGTGTTTTTTTCTTGCGGGAGCTACCCCAAAATATGTGGATTTTAAAGCACTTACACAGTCGACAGATAGATATTCCAAAAATTAATATTTTGGACTCAGGGGACCATTTATCAACAACAAAATCGTCATCAATTTTTTGATTCATCACATTACTTTTACTGTACTTCGTGAAAGTAAAATGAGATATTTTTATATATTTGTAAAATGTTAACGCATGAAAAATTTATATTTATAATTTAATAAACATTAAATTATAATAGTATTATTTTGGGAGGAAGCGAAATTATAATAAAAATACGAATATATTATAAGTTTCAGAGAGCGGCCCTTATTCAGAGACCGGCTAAAAAAAAGCTTCGAATTTGGTATACGTTTATAGAACACAGCCTCTGTTACATTTTGAAGTTTTGAATTTTTGATCGCCATCTTGAAACGAATTTTAAAATTTTAAATAGGTAGTAGGTCATATCACAAACTGTTTTACATCCAACTATCTTATTCAATATAGGCTAGTCAATTGCTGATAGCGTCGATGTGGCGGCAGTGTAACAGCTGATCATTGGTTCACATATGAGCAAGGATAGGAATACACAGAGAAGTGCAGTGTACTCCCATTTAATTTAGTTAATATTTTTGGATCAAGCTTTCTAAATTCACAACAGGAGGCTACGTTGCGGGTAATGAGGTTCCTGAATTCTCGGGAAAGTCTGCGAGACTGGACAGCTAATTAAGTGAATTTGAAAATAAACTTACAGCCTTGACCACACATGTTACCGTTAGTGTTGTGTGTGATTGTTTTATAATTAGATTAAAAGTCGTCCTAATTAATAATAATTAACTCATTAAGAGCTAGAGTGGTGTTTGGTCAAACTGAGATAAGCGATTAAACGACTTCACCTGGAATGGGAAAACATGATTTTTCTCCCCCCCCCCCAACAGTAAATCATCGTATATAACGAGAAGAGATATTACAAAACAAATTCCAAGATTAGTTTTATAATCAAAAAGAGCTGCTAACAATTTGTCACATGAAATCATTTCTATGTAAAATTTTAAAATCAGTTTCAAGATGGCGGGACAAATTTAAAAGTGCAAAAAGTAAAAACTACTGTATTCTAACAAACGTTAATCAAATGTTAAGTTTTAATTTGAAGTATTTTAAATTGCATGGATTCCAAACACTGTATATCAACCCCAATGTCAGAAAGATGAATACAGAAGTAATAAATTGGCATCTTTTCACGCCGGCTGAATATCAAGTATTGTTTATTTCCAATTGATTCTTAAATATTGTACCGTGTATTATTTTAGCTTCATTTTCAAAAGTTGACTTAGAAAAACCGATTCACAATTAATTCGCTCCAATTTACGTCATAAGTAATGTAAACAAACAACACAATCATGGCAGCTGTTGCCCTCTTGTAACCTTATTGCCCCACATCAAGCTGAGATGATTTGCAAGATATCTGTCGGGCCAGTCATGGTATTGCGTTATTCATTTAAGACTGACAATAATTTGATAACCAAATTATTTGCGAATTTACATTGAAAATATTGCAGTCATTCTCCTGGCAGATTTAAAACTCGAAACAAAAATAAGGGTACTGATCATGGTTCTAGAAATTTGCGTTAGGTTTTTTTTCAAATTTCCTACACATAAACTAAGTTTTTTTGTTTTTTTTTAACATTTACGTAATATAAAGATAACTAAAAGATAAAAAAATCTGGATCAAGTTTTTGGCAAAAATATCGTTCAATATCTGTGTTTTAACAACCCAAACGAATTTACCGATTTGGACAACAGAATTAATATACAGGGTGGGTTATAAAGGGTGGAATATTTCGAGAGCTGATTCTAGAAGTAATAGAATTTTTATTTCTATGAAATAAGTTTTGCATTATAGTACACAGATAACAGCTGTTTTCTTAGTCTGTTCTTAAACAAGAAAGTTATTTTACCATAATTACCATTAATAAACAAGTCTGTTACTTAAACTTTACCTTCAACCAGCTGATTTCAACAATAACAGACTTATTTTAATTAATGCTTCTAAAGTTTTGATTATTAAGCTCAAATAATTGTAAACTTAGTAGTTTTCACTACTGCAATTTATATTGTAAATAAATTACCTTAAGACCCCAAAATAGGGAAAGCAGAAGATTTTTGATTGAATATCTTAATGGAAAATGTTTTGCTCAGCACGTAGGTAGCCATACCATAGCTGATGTTCCAAATAAGATTGCAAATTATTTTAACCTTAAAATTGAAGTAGGCTCTTCAATTTTAGAATCTGAAAACATCTCTCTGTCCACCAAAATACAGTTCTGAGTAAAGGCTAAAACGTCCAAAACAACACAAATTGTAGGCTACTATCAACATAAATATTAAATTGTAAGAAAGTTTGCTTCAACAAAATTATGTAATGAACTAGGAGTGTGTTATCTTTTCTGTGAAGTACAGTGTAATGAAAGCTATCCTACGTAATTCGCCCAGTAAGCGTTTTACTCAGCTCCGCCTCGCGTGGGGAACATTAAGGCGGAAAAACAATACTTACCAACCTTGTAAAGTAATATTATTATTACACAAAATTAGGTTCGTTTTGGACTGTGTATCGTCCATTTTGTGTTTAAAAATCGTATCTTTGAAAGTAGGTAAGATATCGAGTGAAGAAGGTTTATTTTTGTAACCTTTTACCAGTATATCAGAAAACCAATACTTTATTTTGTACATTTTAAAAATAACAGACGCTTAAAATTTTGAATGTAGAAAATCTCAAAACCACTAAAATTACAAAATATTTACAACAGACAAAAGATTGTCTTCCTTTATCTAAACAAACACTTTTATTTTTTTGCGTAGGTCAAAGGATAACAGAGTTAACAACAAAATCCTAAAAAACAATTTTTTAAAATAATTATCTGCAACATCCAATATCAGCCTAAACCTTTTATGGAATTATAATTCAGCCATTCTTTACAAACATACACCTAACACTAAAAAAATTATTTTCTGAATTTCTCAGTAAAAAGTTTATTAAAGTCTTAAAATACCTTAACCTAATATTACCAACACTATCTTGTAGCAGAATTCTTTATTTTGTGGATATTTTCATCTTTGAAGTTGGTATACATCTAGTCACTTTATATTTATCAGTGACTAATTGTCATTAAATTACCAAGAATATCAGTGAACTTTATGAACAAGTTATTGTGGCTTACAAACATGATAACTGTTTCATTAATAATGAATACATTTTCCTAACAATTTCACAATAATTCCTCCTGATTCAAATACATATTTAAGATGTAATTAAGTTTGTTTATGTTCTTTTATAGATCAAAAAAGTCTTACTTTAACTAAAAAGAATGTAAGAATAGCACTGAAATCTTTTTAATGTAAAATAAAATACTTTTAACAGACTGTTGAGTTTATTGTCACGTCCGTAACAAACCAGTGTCACGCCCGTAACGTTTTATCAATTTTTTAATTGAAATATTACAGGATTTTAAGATTGAACACTAATGTTTCTAAGAAGGTATTTATTTTGAGATAAGCTGACAAAAATTTAATTCATAAATTTCCCAAGATATTAACAGACTTTTTAACAATTGTAACAGTATGTCAGAAGACAAGTGCTTTTCAAGTCACGTCCGTAACTCCAACTTAGTTGAACTATACATCAAAACCAATAATATGATCACTTTCAAATTTAGTGCAAAAATAGTATAAAAAATTAGCTACCAGTTGAGCTTTAACAATTTACAAAATAAAATTAACTTTTCTTTTTTTCCAAGTTGTAACGCATGTAACTGTCACGTCCGTAACAAAAGAATGGCTGAATTGTTAATAATAGGCCTAATAATATAATCAATTACTTAGAAATGTACAAAAAATTAAAATCTTTCCGGTAATAGTTTCGAATGACTACTGGTGTTTTAATAGAAGAATCAGCCATTTTGAAAATGTTAAAAATAAAGTCTTGGTATAATAATCTGTCTAATTATTTTACTAAAGTGTACTGATAAGAGATTACCAAAATAAGATTAAAACATCTCAACTCAATATCTTTCTACTTCTAAAGATATAAGGATTTTTGTAAAAACACAAAATAGCCGAGAAAACGTTTCTGGAGTTATATTCATATAAACATTTTTCTGATTAAAAAAATATATATCACTAATTTGCTAAACAAATATTCACAAAAAAAAAAAAAAAAAAAAATCTGGTCTAATATAATATTCACGACCATTTCCCGATAAATTAATGTCAATAGTAGCCTACTAAATATTTTGAAAATTAAAAACAAGTTTATGGGCCCATCATACAATCTAATAAAAACTCATCCTTTAAATGTACAGTACTGCCCTTAAAATCGTCTCTTTGACCTTGTTAAGATCGTATATATTGTATACAAGGTAAGTTTGCTTAATACAGTTGTTAGGAAAGTTTAACGAACCTCGTAGTTATGAATATTACTATTTTCTTGATGTCAGTTAATCTCCAACAGATATACATTTTATGTGAAGAAACCTCCACGTGCAACGCTCGAGATTTGACAGTCTCGTATATCGTAAATATATGAATATCACATTTCCAATTATATGGAGAAATAAAAACTCTAATTTAGTGTATTATAAGTTGAAGAACACATTAGATTTAAACAAAACACTGTTTAAAATGGCCGCCATTTTGAGAACTTTGGTTTTGTTTTTATCATAACTCGAGACTTGTTAGTTTATTGGTACTAGATATGTTTATTGTTTAAATTATGTTTTTTTATTTTACCTTAACTCACGTCATTGTTAGTTTAGGCTTTCATAGTTTGTTTCGTTTTTTATCATAACTAGTAACTCATTGTTAGTTTAATAGTATTAAACAGGCTGTTCAAAGTTTGTTTAGGTTTTATCATTACTTGTGACTCATTGTTAGTTTAATAAGGTTTGTCTAGTTTTTTATCTTAATTCGTGTGACTTATTGTTGGTTTAATAGTAGTTGCTAAGGTGTTCAATATATTTGTTGTACTCATTTGTTAGGTAGTTATAACCAAAATAATTGTAATATTGTACCTGATCCACCATTGCATTTTTTATTGTATTATTTAACTTAGTATCCTCCCAACAAAATCCATTGTTTTTTTCTTTCTAGGAGAAATAATTTTAAATTTTGTTTTACCCAGCACACAAAGTTCCTCTCTTTTGTGAATGATCTTTGCATTTCATGGCCTCAGGATCGACATGCCGTCCATCCGTCGTCGTTGCCGTTGTCGTCTGTACGTAAGTACGACAACTCCGACCAAATTAAGATAGGGTCGTGGAATTTGGTATAGGAGACTTTATTGTACACATACAGAACGATTGAAATTCAGAAAATCTAATTGAAATGTGAAAATGACGATTTTTTAAAAACAATTTGTGGTTCATATATCGTGTTATTTTACTGAGAAAACAATTAATTAATTTATAATTTGAATTGGTACTTATTACTGCTCTCTACGATGACAATTAGCGAAACATTTGTAAGAAAAATGTAATTTCGAATTCGACTTCATCCCAAGAAAATCTGATACTGGAATAGTTACGAAATCCGATAGTGCCGAGTTACCGGAGCGAACGTAGCGAGTCTTCGCATTTGTAGAGCTTCGAGACTCTCTAGGACCTAGACAATGATCCTAAAGAAGGGAGTGGAGGATATCTTAAATATACACACCTACTAAAGCGAGTCGCGATGTCAAAAGAGATGTTATACTGAATTAAAGGTTAAAAAACAAATAAAAAACTGTTCTTCATTATACTACTTATACTGGATAACCCCTTGATCTACTAATACAATTTAACATTTCCTACAAGATCCAAGAAACCAACAATATATTTAAAGGATCTGCTTGTATTACATTGTATGATCGGGTTGGGCAGGTACCATGAGGGTCCATCAACTTGTTTACAATCATGGATTATAGAGTATGTACACGCCTTGCCGGTAGTTTATTGTCAGTTTAACATTGCTAATAGACTTATTGAATAATATAATTGAAACACATGTGGACACACGCAGTTTTATTTTCTGTGTAGATTGGTTTTTATTGGTGATCACTATGTGATTGCAACACTCTTAGAATCTATCTTGATTGAAGTGTTAATAGAAAGTTGCTCAACATTCAGATAAGATAATGTTGGTAATTCCGACAGAACTATGTCATACTTTATGTGCTTTGAGGAAGAAGTAACAATTATAACCTAACTTTTTTCCTTACACAAGTATAAATAGACTTGTAGCTAATACACTGCTTTGACACTAGAGGTCGCGATTTATTGTTGATCACCTTGATCGCGGTGTTAAAATGAAGTTTAATTTTGCTTAGCTTATATAAGACTTACTAAAGGAGAACTTACTAGAAATAAGTACCAAATATTCGCCATTTCGAAACTGTTTGAGCATTACTATATATATATATATATATATATATATATATATATATATATATATATATATTAGTATAGTATAGTATAGTATAGTATAGTATAGTATAGTATAGAGAAGGTTATGTCATTTATTAATGTGAGATTTCGTTAATATATCTATTTGAGGTTCGATGACCTTTAAAAAGTGTTATATATATATATATATATATATATATATATATATTTTTTTTACCTAGTTGTTTAAAGGCAAAATAAAATCTTGTTCATCTTTGCTTTATAAAAATAAATCAAATAAAAAAAGTTTTTAACATACCACGTTTTTAAATCTCATTTCCGATTCACTGAAATTAGCTGTGAATTCATCCGGATTGTCTACTTGTGTTATTTAGGCTGCGCCCCACGTTTTTCTCTCCAAGTATTCCAAATATATCCATATGTAGCCATTAACAATCCTCACTAAAAATTGTAGAAGGGTCATGAAAAATTATTTTCTACTTTTTAGTCCGTTTTAAAAACTTGGTATGTTAAAAACTTTTTTTATTTGATTTATTATTTTCTGTTTTTTTGGTCTTATGTCCGGGTGAAAAATTTCAATCGGTTTTGTATATATTGATGAGACTCTGACAGGGACATATATAGGAAATTCCCAATGCATTTCACATCCTGTTTAGCTACAAATGTCTGAAATTCAAAATATTATCTCTTGTTACCTATAATAGTTCTATTAGTCTTGTAACTCAGAAAATCAAATTAAAGAAGTAAACAAAATTTATTTTATTTTTTCATGTACACGAATTAAAACCATACAATGTCAGATCCTTCTCCATTACAAATTGTAAATGAATCACAAACTTATGGTGGTGAAGGTCGTATTTGACGCATTCTTCCCATCTCTGTCATGGCATCTTCATTGCAAGGTGTTTTAACTATTGTTTAAACAAATGTAGAGACAAGAAACCAACTGAATATTGTATTGTCATCTAATTCTGACCTATGTTCAAAATTACAGGTCTCTAGCTTATCGGGAAGTTAGTTTAAACTCGATTGCAAAATTCCACCCGTACAAACAGACAGATATGACGGAAACCTAACTAATAAAAACGTGGTAATAAAAAGTGAAGAAAAGGTCAGAAAGGGTCAAGGGTGTGCTAAAACCACACGATTTAGCTGCCGTAAGGATATAGTAACAGTTATTTTTATAAAATAGAACTCTTAATCGGTAGTTTATATTGTACAGACACGCTCGTTAAATTAAAAGAGTCTTTGTTTTTACCTTCAGACCCTAATAAAGAGAAATCAATCAAAATGCAGTCCAACTTTTAATGGCAAATGAATTGCAAGTATCATATTTCCAATAAAACTGCTTTTAATATATATATAAGCTACATATTTCTCATTCTGTGGTTAAATTAAATTGTATTCCTCATACAAAAAACTATAATATATGATTTCGCACTGCTGTTTAATTTGAAATCCAAATAAATTATTTGTAGATTTGTAGGTCGATCCGTGTTCAAGTTAGAGGGGTAGCATTTTATTGTTTCAAAATGAACATAAATATTCTTAAGCAGAATAAATTTTAGTTTTATCTAACACCCCACACATAAAATTTCCAAACAAATTTTTCAACTCGGTAGTTTTTCTTTTAACTACCTTGTAGTCTTTTTTTTGCTAACGATACATTATTCCTACATAGGGTTCAATGTAAAGGGAATAAATGCAAAGTTTGAAACATATAGGATTTATCGTTTACTCGTTGCGACCTGGATGTCCAGACGTCCGGCTTTAGGAGGACATGTCCTTCTTTTTAACTATTGTCCTCCTGTCCTTCCGGCTTTTGAAATTATGTAAAATGTCCGGCTTTTTGCGAAAACCAGCAGTAATAATAATATAAAGAATAACATGAAACATATCATTCTTTCTTGTGATAAAGAATTCTGCAACCGCGGCGTCTTGTCGCTCGTCTTAGTGTTTCTGCGACTGCGCTTCGTACCGTACCACCACACCTGCACTGCACGGTGTCTCCCTCCAGTCCACTCACTCCAAAGGCTTTTGATATTTTTTAGGTATAATTGGTATAATATTTAAGCAAGCAGATTTAAATTTTCATTTCATTCGTTATAAGACGTAACGGACGAAACATGTTTCCAGGATAGACTTAAAAACTTAGAAAAAGAAGAAGCAATTACACTTTAAGATCTTTCTTCAGGAAATGTCCACCGATCACTGGTGCAATTTATCAACATTTTAGCCTCACTGTGTGTATACACCGCGTCCCATGAAGGTTTGACTTGCAATGGAGCAGCTGTTTTTTGACATATTTGTTTAAAATTGTGTATGAATCTTTTATATATATATATGAAAATATAATACAAAATGTTTAAGTAAAATCTTCCAGGCAAACAAAATGGCGACTGTTTAAAATAAAATACCGCTGGACAATTAGATTAACTTATTTTTATTAATTACGTTATTACACCAGAAAGTTATTGACTTTTAAGTTAGTAATAAAAGAAATAATAATAAAATATTAAAGAAGAAAGAATATTCACTATTAAAATTGGAAATCGTCAACTATTTATTGATAGCACTGTTGAATGAAAGCTTCATATGCATGTCAGAAAAAGTGTTATTCGAATTTAATTATTGTATACGGCCGCCATTTTAAAAATAAACCATATAACGTTTTTGTTTATGGTACACTTATTAACCGTAACGTATAAAATGCGTGTATGAAATTTGAACTAAATTACATATTTTTAAATATATGAATGATTATAAATACCTTGTTTGTCAAACAATCCTTATTTTTTGTGCGACATATTTAGCCGTTATACAGACCAAGCTACACTTTACAAACATAAGACACTAAAGTGTAGCTTGATAATGCCGTCTGTGTAACGGCGAAACATGTCGCACAAAAAATAAGGATTGTTTGACAAACAAGGTATTTATAACCATTCATATATAAATATAACAATCGATTAGGCTACAATGAATTCTATATATTTTTAAAGTTAAAATGTTTTCTTTAAAAAAAAAAAAAAAAAAAAAAAAAAAAAAAAAAAAAAAAAAAAATTCTAATAGACGGGAAACTAAGCATTTCAAACCAATGTTTATAATTGTTTGAAATTTTACCAGAGTCGTACGTCCTGAGAGTTTTCACATTATTTCTTGAAACACCCTGTATATTCAGATAGAAAACTATACAAAATGAGCTCTTATAAATTCACTTATTACTAAATAAGGAAGTAGGCCTACTACTAGAAAACAGCTTCAAATGATTTAAGTATCGAAATGTTTTAGTAACGGTCTTGTCTTGGATACTAAATTTGACAAAGTCCTACTAAAATTCTAAATATTAGAGTTGATATTACTGATGGTTTCTATTTTTCGTTACTCAATGTCATTTAATAACAATCTACTATTAATTCCAAGTCATAAGAGAAATGGGAAATATATCGCGTAGAAAAGTATTTACTCAAGATTACTGAAAGTTGATTACAAATACATCATTGTCTGTTGTAGTATTCGACTGAAAAAACAATCACATTTGTGCGGATGGATCAATGGTTGCCATGACAACGGGAGTGGTCACGTGACGTAAACAAAAGCAACAGTTGGTCCGTCGCGACGCTACTTTAGTTCTATTTTTAGTGTCAATCCCATTCCGTGATGATGTATTTACCTTTCTGTGTAGTTTGCACAAACTAAATAACGCAGTAATTTCTGTAAATAAACATTAAACTTGTAGGTTACCTCGGCGCGAATTTCTTGCTGTTTTACGTGAATTGGTCACGTGATGTCTCTTTGGATGATAAATCCGTTTTGAGATCCAATGGGTCCAAAAATTTGTTTTGTGAATGATGTCAGTCTACGATAAACAAATTGATGCGGCCATCATGGTACTTACCCACCTCCATCTTAAAATGTAATACAAGCAGATCCTCTAAATGTTGTATTGTTAGATCAAGGGATCTTATCCAGCAGAGCAAGATTGTTTAAAACCTTTGTTACATAGACTTCGTGATTATGTTGTAATTTTCTTGACGTCAGCCGGGACCAAACGGGACTCGTGGATTTATATGTATTAAAAACTACCCACTAGCTTCGTGTGTCAATGTCTCGGCCTCGAGGTTATGTAAAGGAACATCCACTCTACAGTATCCTCAAGGTAGGAATGTGTCTGGGTGGAGAGGAAAAGAGGAGCACCCCACACTTCGTTTGTTGCGTTTGCTTTCAGCGGTACAACCCCAATAAAAAATATATAGACCTCAAATGTTTCTGTATAAACGCCTACCCTACTTTCGTTTCTTTTATCGGTGTAAATAAGAATAAAACGTTTACAAAATGAAACTTTTAAGAATTAACTTGTACTTAAACTTTAAGAATTAAATTTAGCTAAGCAATAATTTGAGTACCTAGTTTTCTTGGAATCGGTTGTACCGTCAAGTCAGGTTAGGGTAGCAAGTAGAAGGGAGGACACGCCCATTACACCAGACACACTCCTAGTCTGAGGCTACTGTACATACTCGTCTCGTTGACGTGGTTCCGGAATTATAGGAATATCACACTTCCTCCTTGAGAGGTCAGAGTTCGAATTGTATTTTTCTGAATAACTTTAGTATTTGTCTTTGTAGAGGTGTGGGGGTTGGCAACATAACATGCAAAATTTAAATCTTTATATTTGTGACTAATTTAACGTGTAATAATTTACACAAGATATGAACAAAAAAAACTGTTTATAAATGGACGCCTATTTGAAATTTTAAATTCCATATATTTGAATTTCTATCGGGTCCTAAAACTAACTATAGTCCTCCCTACTATATTTTACTCTTCTATCTTTTAACAGCAACAACGTCCACTGACGGCATCTGGAATATCGTTTTTACTGTTTCCAATATACGTGAAAACACAGAGGTCAACGACCTCACAGAGGTTACTTCAAATACAGGGTAAGTAAGAACTTTCCGAGATAAAGATAAAATATGCTCGCATACAAAATTTGATTAAAATCTGTCCACGCGTTTCTGTTATAGAGCACTGCACAGACATCATTCCAAAATAGAGAGATAAACAACAACTCTACATTGATTTTGTAATAGATGTTCAATGAGAACTGTGGTGAATGTGAACAATATGAAACACTGAAACCTCTACCACAAGTTTGGTACAATAACACACAAACACAAACACCCCCCCCCCACACACAAATAAAATAAAATATTTATTTGCCTTATGTTATTATAGTTCCCTGATGTACATTTCGTTAACCAAATTACCATCATAGAAGGGATCTGAAATAATACTAACTACGTGTATATTAGAAAGTAAAAAAAAACCAGACACAATCCGCTTCCTATTTTGTCATCGTATATCTGCAGGCCTAGTGTTTATTAACAGATGAAATAAAATTTCGACACTTTTTTAAAATTTTAAATCGGCAGTCATTTACAAAAATATGATTATATTTGGTTAGGTTAGATTGAAGTGAGAGGTTAAATTGTTAAAAGGATTCTAGCACCGCGACCTTCGGCCTATTGTACAACTAAGCCTCTTAAATAGTTCAGTATATTAGTGTCAGTAGTCCAGTCACTACCTCGTCCAGCGAAGTTCACAGGAGTTTGGTAACCAAACACCCTATCTAACTGACTAAAATGTTATTTTGACCATAACTGAGGACATTAGGTCTCCACTGCAAAATGGTATTCTTACAATTTGTCCACATCTGTGGTAATTCGTTCTCAAGAACTGCCTTACGGCTGTTTTAAATTTACATAATTTTGTTTCTTATTGTTTCAGATT
Organism: Aphrophora alni; assembly: GCA_963513935.1. NCBI lineage: Eukaryota > Metazoa > Arthropoda > Insecta > Hemiptera > Aphrophoridae > Aphrophora > Aphrophora alni. Next base: position 34,913,293 of record OY740774.1, on the reverse strand, counting down.
TGCGAAGGAACTGCCGGAAGCTTATCGACGATGATACGTTGCTTCAAATGCTTAATGACAGTGACTTTAAATTTGACAACAGCGATGAAGATAAAACATACTGCACGGAATCAGAGTCTGAATCTGAAAGTGAGATTGACAACCCACCACCTCCCACACCAGAAACCCCCCAATGACGAAGTCATTGGTGATATTGAAGCTGAACAGGAGGGTGACGATGATGTTCTAGCAGAACCAGAACCTCCAGCAGGACCAGTCCCACCAGTTGAACCAGGTCCATCAAATAGGAACAGTAGATTAGGAAGTAGAAACGTAAGGCTTACACATTAGTGTGGAATAAGGAGACACTAACTGCACATTTCCCTGAGTTTCATGAGGAAGCGACTCCCTTGCTGTGAAGAGACTCAACACTCACAATCATAAATTTGTGGCCTACAGTTTCCTTATCTAACCCATATAGACCACGCGATGTTTTCCCTGTGGTGTATTCGTATCCTATGCAAGTTTACTCTCAGATCACAGTGTCCCGTAATAAGTTTCGTTTCGACCAAGATGCCTTCCAAGTCCACCTAAAGTAACCTCTCTCTATATCAGTTTACCATGAGAAGCCATCCAAGATGATCCCATCTTTACTAGTGTTGTCTCCGGATCCATCTATCTTTGTTTAGCCTGGCCAGACACACAGGTATCCATATTTCTACTGGCGTTTTCCACTTTTCCACGCTTCTTTTATTCTCAGTTTGCATTCCTGAACAACGCTTGTTGCTCATTTCTACTAATGTTCAGATGTTTCCCATGTCTCAATTTTTCAATCGCTGGTCGAGTTGGTCCTCCAAGAGTCTCTAAGCCATGCTGCGGTGATTGGGAAATGGGTTCCACGGATTTAGGTTATCCCCAGTTTCCTCCACCTCCATTTTGTCGTCACTCCCCGGATTGTCTCTTGCAAGTTCCCATGCAGAGCCTCGCATGTATAGGTATAGATAATTGAAACTAGAAATAGCCTGATATCCAGAGTTCGCAATATAAAAGCTAAGCTCCTCCTTAGCACGCAGTCCTCGGAATTTTGTAATTAACAAACTAGTTTATCGGTTCTTAAAACCGAGCATACATATCAAATTTAAGCAAAATTAGGTTAAATTTCTTTCTTTAGAATTTTTAATAACACAAATTAATTTGTGTTTTAACAAAAACGACTTCTTTTATTATTGTGAGTAGCAAGGTAATTATCCATAAAATAATTGTTTTGTAATTAATTGTATACAACATCCATATAATTCCAAGAGCCTTTAAATTTTGGAGTAGTTTGTCAAATCATTCAAAAACTCCATGTAATCTTTTTCCAAAATCTTACACATTGAAGCATTGGAAAACTTATGGGTGTTTTAATCAATTTCGAAGGAATTATTTTTAATCGATCCAGTAATCTTACGATTTACAATTAAAACTCGTTTTGTTTCACTTAAAAGAGCAAAATATTTTGTTAAACTGTTTCGTTATTTGTGTGATTAAATATTTCAAATGGATGCCATTTTGAAACGGTTTGATTTTAAATTGAAATAATTTGTACACGCGTTAAATACGTTTTCTGTAGGCCGAGGAATTAATCAGGTTGGATAATTGGAAGAAAATTATGATTTTTGTTTTATATCTATAATTCTATTATTTCTCAGCCTACAGAAAACCATTTTCTTTAGCTCTAGTTTAAATTTCACCTGAATTTGATTTTGAAAAATAAGAAAAATCGTCTACGGAAATAGCAACAATTTTCGAAATATTTAAGTGATCCTAAACGATTAAACATATTAAAAAAATATCTAAAAATAAAAATTCTTAAAATTATGTGTTTTATCTAAAATCGCTACTAAAATAGGATTTCATGACAATTTAAAGTTGACAGCCAAATTGAAAAAATGGCGGGTAATATTGAATATTTGGTAATACCTCTGGGTTTAATTTTATATAGCCTCAAGAAATTCACCAGATTCTGGAAGACATTCGTCGGCCAAAATGAACTAAACCATATAACGGTAACTTTATATAATTTATGAACTATAAGAGAAATTTTATGTAATGATGTGTGATTTTATTTTAATAGAAAGTTCTTAGTCGATCTTAATTTATAATATTCAGAATTTAAAAAATAATAATTTTCTCTTTTTAAATAGAAATAACGTTTTTAATTAATCTAAAAAATTAGTGAGGCGCGTTTACCATTAAAATATCTTGTATCTTTTAATGATTGTAGAGATAATTGTGGTTCACTTAAAAAATTCTGTGAATAGAAATTGGTGTCATGGAACTTATAGGCCCCCCCAACAAAAAAGTAATTATTTCACGAATAAAACACAAACTATTTATGAGTTTTGCTGACCATGGTATTTACAAGACAGAGTAAAATAGACTAAATGCAAACCATTACCATTGTTGGAAGACAACAATTGTAGAATTTTACTAAATATTGTTTGTTTCATTTAACAGTGAGTTCTACAAAGTACCTGCTATTCTTAGAATAAATTGTTTTTAGTTATTGTATGATTTTGTGTATTGATTACCTATGTACTGAGCTCTAACATAATCGCTTGGACTGATTATTCTCTACAGAAAATATAAGTTTATATCTTCAGATTTTTATCCACGTTTTTTAGATAATTAAAAATTAGGAACAACAAAATTAGTTTGAAATTGAATGTGCCTAATTTGAGACGCAACCTTATTAGTTCTTCTGAGAAGGTCGACATAACCTTCAAATTACGATTTACAATTACCAAATTTACTTAAGTTGCATGTCGTCTAAGTTTCCTTTTATAGGATCATTAAAGTCTTTATATAGTCTAGAGTTTTTAACCTAAGCTTATCCTGGAATAGGACATATTTACTGTCTGGACTTAGTGTAAATAATCACATTTAAAGCTGGAGACAGCATTTTTCTCGTTGACAGTTGACGGGTTATCAAAATAAACAGCGTAGAGACGAGTGATAGCGTTCCAGGTTGCGACTTTTTGTCCTGGAAAATTTATGGTAGGATTGTGATTGTCAAGAAATGAAGCCTATTTATGAAAAGAGTAGACGTGTGTAAACTGCTATTATTCTGATTTACAGATTTATATGATTTCCTGATTACCTTTTAAAAATCTATATTTTGTATACGTAACAATTCTAAAATTAATATAAATTTTATGGTTTTCTTTTTAACCATTACCTATAATTAATTTCCACGAAATATTGATACAAAAGCTTTTTTTTACTTTCTCGCATTTTTTAAAGGATTCGTATCTTTGCTTTTTGAGGTCCTCTGAATTCAAAAATTTATTTTGGAAATTTGTCTGTCGTCTGTTTGTCTGGCATTTGTGTTAAAAAATAGAAAATTACGATTTTCTCAAAATTGGTTTCAACGATTGCGATCAAATTTTACTCAAGTGTAGCGTCTAATATCCCAAACAAAATGTATTGTGCACAATCTCTCCAGCATTGTCGATACAAGAGTTATTGGTAAAACCCATAATATTGGCCGCAAATAGATTTAATAAACGCAATGTTCTCAAAATCGGCTCTACAGATTTCGTTCAAATTTTACTAAAATGTTACTGATTAATGTGTGGAACATAGAAAGTAAAAAAACTGTACAGTTCAGAAATAGTTGATAAAAAAACACAGGAATAGACCGCCCTTAAGCTAAATTTTAATTAATACAATGTACCCTGAAGACGCGTTTATGGCACAAGAGATGCACATTTAGGCCCTATTTTCATATGTAAATATTTTTCCCCAAGATTGTGTCAGAGTTTATTTTCACTTGTATGCCAACTTCTGAAGTGACATTGTTGATGATAGTTTTGGTTGATTTTATTTGGTTTCGGGGATGGATTAGTGAGAGAGTAATCGATGTTTTTCCACCGTTTATTCGTTTGTCTAGAATTCAAAAGAAAAATTAGAATGTACACAGAAAAGGGTGTAGAACACTCGATGGTAACACTTCAAGACTTTATCTTCCAATTTTGAAGTCATTAAATCCAAAACCCACCTGACTCTCTTCGCAATTCATGGCCTCAAGAAAATGGTCCATCTGCCTGTACGAAAGCACGATAGTGGCTAGAAAAATTAAGATAGGAACATAGAATTCAATATAGGAGACTATAGTGTGCTAATGAAATAAATTTGAAAGTTGGAAAAAAAACTGCATTAAAAATGTCAAAATGAAGGCCATTTTAAACTGTTGTTGTTCATATCTTGTGTATATTGAACTTATAACTCGCCAAATTAGATACAAATTTGCAGATTTCAATTCTGCATCTAATGGTACCAACCATAGGCTCTATGATGGCAAACCACAAAATTATTTTCAAGAATGTAATTTAGAACTTTTACATTCTAAGATGTTACGAAATCCCGCAAAGCCGAGTCACTAATATGAGAGTACCTAATGAGTGGACGACACTCCTTCACATATCTTCGTGGTTCACCAGAGCCGAGACTGTAATAGGAATTCTGTGGAGAGTTTTTAATATCTAATCAACTAGGAAGTCCATTATAACTTAACTTACCTAACCTAACCTAACCTTCACATATCTTCGTGGTTCACCAGAGCCGAGACTGTAATAGGAATTCTGTGGAGAGTTTTTAATATCTAATCAACTAGGAAGTCCATTATAACTTAACTTACCTAACCTAACCTAACCTTCACATATCTTCGTGGTTCACCAGAGCCGAGACTGTAATAGGAATTCTGTAGAGAGTTTTTAATATCTAATCAACTAGGAAGCCCATTATAACTTAACTTACCTAACCTAACCTAACCTTCACATATCTTCGTGGTTCACCAGAGCCGAGACTGTAATAGGAATTCTGTAGAGAGTTTTTAATATCTAATCAACTAGGAAGTCCATTATAACTTAACTTACCTAACCTAACCTAACCTTCACATATCTTCGTGGTTCACCAGAGCCGAGACTGTAATAGGAATTCTGTAGAGAGTTTTTAATATCTAATCAACTAGGAAGTCCATTATAACTTAACTTACCTAACCTAACCTAACCTTCACATAGCTTCGTGGTTCACCAGAGCCGAGACTGTAATAGGAATTCTGTAGAGAGTTTTTAATATCTAATCAACTAGGAAGTCCATTATAACTTAACTTACCTAACCTAACCTAACCTTCACATATCTTCGTGGTTCACCAGAGCCGAGACTGTAATAGGAATTCTGTAGAGAGTTTTTAATATCTAATCAACTAGGAAGCCCATTATAACTTAACTTACCTAACCTAACCTAACCTTCACATATCTTCGTGGTTCACCAGAGCCGAGACAGTAATAGGAATTCTGTGGAGAGTTTTTAATATCTAATCAACTAGGAAGCCCATTATAACTTAACTTACCTAACCTAACCTAACCTTCACATATCTTCGTGGTTCACCAGAGCCGAGACTGTAATAGGAATTCTGTGGAGAGTTTTTAATATCTAATCAACTAGGAAGCCCATTATAACTTAACTTACCTAACCTAACCTAACCTTCACATATCTTCGTGGTTCACCAGAGCCGAGACAGTAATAGGAATTCTGTGGAGAGTTTTTAATATCTAATCAACTAGGAAGCCCATTATAACTTAACTTACCTAACCTAACCTAACCTTCACATATCTTCGTGGTTCACCAGAGCCGAGACTGTAATAGGAATTCTGTGGAGAGTTTTTAATATCTAATCAACTAGGAAGCCCATTATAACTTAACTTACCTAACCTAACCTAACCTTCACATATCTTCGTGGTTCACCAGAGCCGAGACAGTAATAGGAATTCTGTGGAGAGTTTTTAATATCTAATCAACTAGGAAGCCCATTATAACTTAACTTACCTAACCTAACCTAACCTTCACATATCTTCGTGGTTCACCACAGCCGAGACTCTAATAGGAATTCTGTGGAGAGTTTTTAATATCTAATCAACTAGGAAGCTCATTATAACTTAACTTACCTTACCTAACCTAACCTAACCTTCACATATCTTCGTGGTTCACCAGAGCCGAGACAGTAATAGGAATTCTGTGGAGAGTTTTTAATATATAATCAACTAGGAAGCCCATTATAACTTAACTTACCTAACCTAACCTAACCTTCACATATCTTCGTGGTTCACCAGAGCCGAGGCAGTAATAGGAATTCTGTGGAGAGTTCTTAATATCTAATCAACTAGGAGGCACATTATAACTTAACTTACCTAACCTAACCTAACCTAACCTAACCTAACCTTCACATAGCTTCATAGCTTCGTTTTGTGGTTCACCAGAGCCGAGACAGTAATAGGAATTCTGTGGAGAGTTTTTAAAATCTAATCAAATAGGAAGCCCATTATAACTTAACTTACCTAACCTAACCTAACCTAACCTAACCTAACCTAACCTAACCTAACCTAACCTAACCTAACCTAACCTAACCTAACCTAACCTAACCTAACCTTCACATAGCTTCGTTTTGTGGTTCACCAGAGCCGAGACAGTAATAGGAATTCTGTAGAGTTTTTAATATCTAATCAACTAGGAAGCCCATTATAACTTAACTTACCTAACCTAACCTAACCTAACCTAACATAACCTAACCTAACCTATCCTAACCTAATCTAATCTAACCTAACCGAACCTAACCTAACCTAACCTATCCTAACCTAACCTAATCTAACCTAACCTAACCTAACCTATCCTAACCTATCCTAACCTAATCTAACCTAACCTATCCTATCCTAACCTAACCTAACCTAACCTAACCTATCCTAACCTAACCTAACCTATCCTAACCTATCCTAACCTAACCTAACCTAACCTAATCTAACCTAACCTAACCTAACCTAACCTATCCTAACCTAACCTAACCTATCCTAACCTAATCTAACCTAACCTAACCTAACCTATCCTAACCTAACCTAACCTATCCTAACCTAACCTAACCTAACCTAACCTAACCTATCCTAACCTAACCTAACCTAACCTATCCTAACCTAATCTAACCTAACCTAACCTATCCTAACCTAACCTAACCTAACTTAATCTAACCTAACCTAACCTAACCTATCCTAACCTAACCTAACCTAACCTATCCTAACCTAATCTAACCTAACCTATCCTAACCTAACCTGTCCTAACCTAACCTAACCTAACCTAACCTAACCTAACATTAACGTAATAGTGAGAATTACTATATTCGGAAAACCTGTGTAACAACTGTCGTAAACAAACTTACTTTACTGGATAAGATCCCTTGATCTACCAATACAATTTTATTTCCTAAAGAAATCCCAAGAAATCAATTTTTACCAAAACATTAAGATGATCTGCTTGTATTACATTGTATGATGGGCTGGGTATGTACGATGATTACGTCTATCAACTTTTTTTCAGTCATCACATATAGATGTGTTCAGAATAACATTTACTATCATTGCAATCAGTAGCCAAGGTTTACAAGAAAGATTATTTGAAAGTATTAGAATTACCAAAGAGGCGTACTGTTCTTTAAATTACTAGTGTTATTAAGAAAGGACATAGAAGTTGTCTACAAGTTAGACTAGTAGTAGAGATCCCTACAAAGTTGCAAATAACCAGTTGTTTGTACAGATATAATGAATGAATTGCAAACAACCTTGATATCAGTGATGCAATTATCAGTTGGTATTATTCAACAATCTGATAAACAATTACATTCCACGCCTCGATGCTTCTGTTCTCCACTATCTCTCTGATAGGTGTAATGATAATTAAATGTAAAAATACTCCGCACACAGGTCGTATTGATAGGACATGAATTTATAGGATTTTTTTTTCATTTTCCAACCTTGACCTTTAATAAGCAAGTCGCCTCTTACGTAAATTGAGCAATGGTATGATTATGTAGGTACTTGATAAAGAAGGTATACCATCAAGGTACTTACTCAAGCCGTAAAATATAATACAAGCAGATCTTCTAAATGTAACGCTGGAAAGTTTGTTTTTTGGACCTTGTAGGAAATGTTTAATTGCATTGGTCGATTAATGGAATCTTATCTAGTAGGGAAATTTATATCTACTATGGTAAAGTTTGTTTTTAACAGTTGTTACACTAACTTTATAAACTTTTGAGTTATTCTAAAATATTAAAGTCTAAGATATAGCAGTCAACTTCCCAATTCTTTACAAGAAGATAGTCATACGACATGTCGATTAACACTACCCTTTTCCCCCTGAAAACAATGGTGCAATTAAAATTCAAAAGAGTTGTACCGCTTCCAAGAAATCAGTAGGTCAAAGATGTAGGAGTTGACTTGCAGAAATGATGAGCAGATGAATTAGCCAGGTCAGGTTCAGAATCCCCTTTTGTGGGTCCGGAACCGGTGTTGGGGATCTCCTATGGACATGCCAGAGCAGCGGTTGATACATGGATACGGGAGGGGATGAATAGGGCCTGGATAAATTCAACTACAAGTAGACTTGCAAAGAGGCTACTTAGACCAAGCAAGAAACATGCTGAACAACTCATATCTCTCAGAAGGGATGACATGAGGTGGGTGGTTGGGCTCTTAACGAGCCACTGTCACCTCAGGAAATAACTATATAGGATAGGGACTGCTGAAGAAAATACTTGCAGGAAATGTGGTTTGGCTGAAGAGTCCGCAGAACACATTTTCTTAGAGTGTGCGGCGTTAGGACGAGCCAGGCTATACTCTCTAGGCCCTCCGGGGAAGGAGATGGAAACCATCCTAGACAACCCTATAGGTAATATCTGTTCCTTTATAAGGATGACAGGTGTAGGAAGTGGATGTAACTGAGTGTAACTGAGTGGGTGTAGGAAGGAACTTGGGGCGGCAAAAGACCTTTAGGTCGACGCCGGTGAGGCCTCTGATGGAGGCTATCACAGCCCAGTACAAAAAAAAAGAAAAGGAGTCGACTTAAAAAAGGGAAAAAATTCAGTGTTAATCGACATGTCGCATGACTACCTTCTCATAGAGAATTCGGAAGTTGACTTCTATATCTTAGACCTCAGGTAACTCCCAATATTATAGAATACCTCAAAAGTTAGAGTTTCTGCCTATATAATGAATGGTATCATTGAAAAAAACTATAAATATAAATTTTAGAAAAAAAGTAAGGGGGAAGGGACTTTATAACCACCCTGTATATATACTCACTCTGCTCGTGACGGTTCTAAGACGTAACGTAAAGGAACCTCCACTCGATACGCTCGTATCTGTGGTTCGGACCTACCGGATTTCGTAACTATACTAATATTATATTTTCTTGTGAGATCAAAATCCGAAATTGTATTTTTTGACAAGAACTTCACTATTTGTCATCTTCGTGGTGGTAGGCCTACCATTCATGCAGAATCGAAATATACAAATGCTTATCTAATTTAGTTACACGAGATATGAACAAAAACTGTATAAAATTACCGGTATTTCATCATTTTCAATCCGATTTTTCAAAACCAAATTTCATGTTGCTATCTTAATTTCTGTGGCTGATATTGTGCTACAGACGGTAACGAATACGGCGCACTGTGGGGCCGAAGGGTGTCTAAACCTGTGTTTGCGGCCAAAAGTCGCCTGCCAGTTCCTATCTGCACCAAATTGAACATATATTTTTAAATGCTCGGAAGGAATGTAGCTTTACTGCCCAACTGCTACAAATTTGAAATTAAAAAAATAAATAACCTGAAAAAATCACAAATATGAGAGTGCAATTAAGATGAAAATAAATACCTGCCTTAAATGAGTTTAACATTAAAAGAAAAGTTCCTTAATGAAATTCTAATGGAGCAGATAAGAGTAAATATACACCTGCGAACCACAGTATCTATGTATTACATATTACATAACCTAAAAATATTGAAAAATCGATTTCGAAGTCGAAAATCATCTGAAGAATTATATGGGGGGGGGGGGTTGATATTTAACGGAATTCCATGTTTTCTTCGTGATGAATGTACATTGAATAGTAATTCATTATAACTTCAAAATTGATTTATCATTATTTTTAGGTTATGTAATACATAGATACTGTGGTTGACAGGTGTATATTTACTCTATCTGCTCCATTGGAATTTCATTAAAGAACATTTTCTTTTAATGTTAAACTCATTTAAAAGAGATATTTATTTTCATCTTAATTGCACTGCCCTATTTGTGATTGTTTTCAGCTTGTTTTAAAAATTTCAAATTTGTAGTAGTTGGACAGTAAAGCTACATTCCTTCCCAGTATTTTTTAAAAAAATATTCAATTTGGTGCAGATATGAGCTGGCAGAAGATTTTTGACCACAACCACAGCTTCAGACACCCTTCGGTCCCACTGTGCGGCGGAGGGATGGCATGTCGAAAATCACTTTTTCAGCTTCCTGAGGCCATTGAAACGTGAATATCAATCATGGAGGTTGACGTTTTTTACAATTACCAAATTTACACCATACCGAGAGCACCAAATTTCTTATCTTAGAGCATTCATTAATTAAAATTAGGTCCAAATTTTAAAGCTATTTATATAGTTTCAAATGACCGCCATATTGAAATTTTACGATCTTTTTAAACCATTTCAAAGAATATACAATTAAAATGACTAATATTCAATTAAAATAAAGGCTGTTAGTATTTCTATTAGTTTTTAGTTTCATTTTGAGGTTGTTTTTAATTATTTTATTTTTAGTAAGATCTCTATTTATTCAAGAACACTCATTTGTAGATTTTTAAAATTGTATAAAATCACGCTATTGTGCGATTTTATACCAAAAGGTTATCCCCGAAAAACGAGTTATCATTTTGAAATTCACCAGCCGATTTTCCTGTTAACAGCTTGTTTAATAGTTTTTAAAACTGAGTCTTGGCAACAGAAGTCTTAAATTGTTACCTCTAAAACTTTTAACACAAACATCTTAAGAACCTAGGAATTAAATTGTGAGATGTTACCTAGATGGTATTAATGTTATCTGGCTGCAGTTCGGACTAGTGATCCGCCGAGTTAGGCGCTGAAAGGTTACACAGTTTCGGATCAAACTGATCAAAAAAATAATAAACTGTGAAAAAACATAGCAGAAACTTTTTTTACTCGTTCATCCTCAAAACTATTCGTCACCAAAAGTGTGAGTGAAAAGTGAAAAAGAAAAAAAAATTAAAAATTGCCTAAACTTGCTTTGCTTGAGATTTAAAAGAATTCTCAGTTAAAATCTTATTTGATTAAAATCGAGTTTTTAATAACTGCGATTAATATTCGTTTTATGTTTTTAGCTAATTATTCCAAAACAGTTATACTTTTTTATTGCAATTTTGCAGACTGATTTGGGTCATTAATCTTTACAATTCATTAAAATTTTAACGAAATAGGTAGAGCCAATTTTTAGAAATTACGTCTTCTATAACAGTCGATTATTTGTACTTTTCTTTATAGATAACTAAAGTAACAGTAGCCTATTTTTGAGAGATGTACCAAAATGTTTTATGTTTCGTTAAACGTTACACTTGAGCAATGATAGAAAATTGCGTCGAAGTTAATAGTGATATTGTTGAAAAATAAAAGCAGTTTGTTTATTTGATTTCAAAATGGACCTTAATTTTAAAAAAACGCCCCTCTTAAACGCTCTGTTATATCCAGAAAGATAACTAGACACCGACGATGTTTACGTCGTAAAGATTTCAAACGATTTTGTAACTATTAGCATAGTAGACTAGCATGAGTCACACTCGGTCTAAAAATACTTTGTGTGCTGATAAATGATTAAGCCTATATCTGAGGTTAATTGTAGAGCCGTAGAATGCATGTCAATGTTTACTTTTACAAATATAGAGAAAGTTTGTGATGAGATATTGGTGTTTAGTTTTGGCGGTTCTTTGGTTTTTAAAAAAAGTGGTTTTGGGAATGATGTCTGTCGTCTGTGTAGCAATGAACGAATGGGTCAATTGTAACCAAAATTGACTTAGTTCGTTTAAGCAGAAGGTCTTATGAATGGTGATTGTCCGTTTTGTGTACGTATAGAAAACTGCAAATAACCCCTCTACTGACTAAGAACTCAGCAATGGCGTGGCTAAGACCCTAATTATGTACCTGGAGCAGTTATTTAGAATTTTATTATTAAAATTTTTCCTTTCTTGTTGTTTAAAAGCTAAAACATCTCGGTTCATGGCCTTATATAAAAAAAAGGAGAAATGTTGATAAAATAAATTGTGGTAGAGTATTCGACCCCTAGCCTTGGAATACTCCAAAGATTTATTATAAATCAAAAACGTTTCTCTGAATGAAACACTAAAAGCAACACCACTGAATAAGACGAGGTCCAAAATAAGGAAATGTGAAAGAATGTAACAACATCAAAAAGTTTGGGGTCTTTTTTTAGAAGAGGGCCGCCACTCGAAAACTTCGTTGTAGCATATTTTTCCGCCCAAGAGAAAACGAATAAAATAAAGGTATCCAGCGGTATTTTAGAATTCTCCAGCCACGTACCTTTCCTCAGTCCAATACTACTGCGACACTGTCGAACATGACATCTCCAACGATCCTTGGTCTCAGTCAACTGAAGAGACATGTCATGTCCTTCCGAACACTTCCGCACACTATGCAATATGTGTTTATTTTGTAAAAACTTTACTGCACTTTCTTTACTATTGATTTCCCGAGCTAACAATAATAGCGACATGATTAAGTAAATACTCGAGCTCGACTGACCAGTGCAGCGGGGGCAGCGGCAGTCCGCCTGTTACGTCGCGCGATAAGATAACGGTTGATAAGATAAGCTTGACCATCGTACCTGAGGATCCGTTGGCGTATTGTGGATATTTCCGTCTATATGCATCCCAGTAAGGTTAGCTGTGTAGGGGAAATTTTAATAGTGGCGGCCCTCTTCTAAAAAAGACCCAAAGTTTGAGTGGTTTAAAGGAGAAAATAAAAAACTGATAATTATAGTTTAAAAAAAAAAGAAAAAAGTTTAAAATAGAGACCTCTGGTAATTTAATACTCTAATAAGGTTCGGAAAGAAATATTTCCATCTTGTACTTCTTCTTCTTTTTTTATTTAATGGCAAAAGAGTCTCGTTTATCATCGCCTTAAGAAGAGGGGGGGGGGAAGCAATAAAATAAAGATCCTTCGAATACTCGAATAGCGTCAGGGTCGGAAAAGAACAAGAGTTGGTCAATAGTGACCTGATAGTAAAGATAAAAGAGAGGGATCTAACCCAATACTACATGAAAAAGATGTAAATTCAGCTAGAGTCCCTTGGGATTGGCATATATGTACCCTGAATATTTATCTTGAAATAAATTTTCTCTTTCTTAAATAATAATGTCTTAGTAATACAATTAAAATAGTTTATTTTATACATTATTCCTTTCTTAATGCTTACAAATTATCATAGTGGCTTCTAAATTATCGTACATCGTATTTACTTCAAAAGGAGTATTAAATCATAATTCGGTAGAAACTGATCAGCAATTTACATGAAAAGTCCTTTCGCAGTGTCATTAAAGATAAAATTTCATTATCTCAACGGAATTACACTTTAAACAATTCGAAAACAAAATTTGATCAAAATCGTTAGAGCTGATTTGAGAAATCGTAATTTTATATTTTTCTACTCCTAAATTTTGAGTTATCGAAAAAATTCCTGAGTAATGGCCAAAATTTGCAAAGGTTATATAAAGCATTGTTTACAATAATTTCATTCCCAAAAACGGTTCTTTTTTTGGGCTGTTGAGCACTGTACAGACGTCTAACAAATGACAGTCATTATTTTTTTAAACCAATTTTAGACCCAGACGATCTCAAAACGGATATATCCTAAAAAAGTGGACATCGATTTTTGGCTCATAACTTTCCCTTTATAATAGAGTTCGGGCCCGAGTTATGAACGCAACGTATAAAGAAGAAGAAATACTACTTTTTGTTTTGGACCATTTGTCCAGTATTTTTGAACGAATTTTGTTGTTATTCCGTTGGGTTTTTTTTATGCAAAATTTTAGTTAAAGAATTCCAAAGGCTGGTGGAACGCTGCCGCTATACAGTTTGAATGGGAAAAAAATATTGTGATTACATAATGAACATTAGTTCTATACTTGTGATTATGTACAAATCCCACTCCATTTGACTAACTAGTTTGAATCCCAATGTAACCTTCAGAGTTGTTATCTACATGATAATGGTCATTACCGTAACTATCCACGACAATTAGACCATATGTTTTGTAGTAACTATGATAACATAATATATAGTAACCAGGTCTAAGTAACATAGAACTAAACTGCATTTTGAACTATAGAGGGTTGTTTAACCTTTTATTTTATAAACATTTGCGTTTAATACATTGCCATACGTGAAATTTATAATAAACACTGAACTAAATTTCTAACAAAAATATTTAAAAATATTCCTTTTATCAAAAAGATCGTTTTTAGGTGGGAGGAATAATTGTTTTAAAAATTTTTTTTTTTATGAATAACTCACAAACCCACATTTTTGGAAAAATGAAAATTAGTACGTTTTGTGGGGCTACAATTTAGAAAAAGAAAATGATCATAATCGTTAAAAAAGTTATAATTGTTACAGTCGAATTTGAGAAAATCATAATTTACTGTTTTTCTTACGGTAACTACACTCAAATTAAGAGCTTTAAAAAATCCCGAAATATCGTAAAACTGTCAAATTTGATTGAAATCGGTCCACTCGATGGGGTATTGACCAACAGACACCCCCCTAACATTACCCCCAAAACCGCTGCCTCAAGACGAATATTTCCGCAAAAAACTAGACACAAGTTTCTCTGTGCTATGTCTAATGAGAAGCAGAAATATACATATGAAAACTGTGGAAATGTTTTACCACTTTCGTTTCCGTATATTGAATTTACACAGCAGCTACATTTAACGACGAAAAAGATTTAAATCGTCCACTTATATTATTGTTATTTTGGTTTAAACTTTGACTTTAAAATGCCAATATTCCAAGTCAAAATTCAATAATCGAGTTTTGTCTTGTTCTGTTTTGGGTGGGGGAGTGAGTTAATAAAATTGATTGCGTTACTCCAAAACGATTGAATAACTCAAAATTTTGAGAACAATGATCTTGAATTAGTTAATGTTTGTTCAATATCATAATTGTGGGGGGGGCGGAAGTTCCCCTTTAATTTATACCAATCGTCCTTTTTTGAAATTAAAAAACTTGTACCTGCTAATAACTGGAGTGTGTATTTAGATTAACTTCAAATTTCAATAAAATAACCACAATTTTTAGATAATTTATTATTGACTGATTTTATGAAACTAGTATTTCACACTTCATAGGAAGAGGCGAAATTTTTATACAATTTGAAAATTTAGTTTCTCGTTTTTTGTAAACGAATTGCATAAAACCTTAAAAAACTGCTTAGGTTAAAACCGTTTACACTTTTGTGTTTATGGGTTTAATATATAGTTTATGATCTAGTGGTTGAGACTCAGCAGTTCACATGGGCGACTGGAAATTCCAGTAGTCTAGACCATGTGTTATGTAACATCTTACATGAATGAAATCAATAGTTTCCTAGGGAACCTAGTAGGCCTACTTCTTTAAGAATTATATCAGTGTCATATTGGTTATACTTCGTTTGGCCTTATAGAACGAATTGAACATGTCAAAACAAACCTAACCTTAAACGTTAAAAATTTGCAATATTTGAAAAAATTAAGCTACTAGTTATAATAATTGTGGTAGAATTTCGAGGTTATGTAAATTAATCTTTTTATTTTATTTATTTTTTTTTTTTACTAAAAACAGTCAGTTTTTAGCGTATATAAATAATCATCGTATGCTAATTTTAAAGATGTACAAAATATCCCATTAAAACATGTTGTGAATAAATCAATGTTAAAATGACTCGAAAAACCATTTTTGGCATTTTTAAAACGGCCTAAAATTTTTAATTTACAAATAGATTTTACTAATTTTTATCTTGTCCAACGATTCGCTAAAAAAAAAACATTTTGAGGTAGAATATTGTACTACAATTTAGAAATATCTAACGTTTACACATTCAAAATTATGTTCGACATCGAACTCTGTTTCATCTTTTCTCACATGAATGTATTATGGATCTATGTGGCGTACATATTTTCGTAATAAATAAATCAGAGTTTTAAATATATGCTAAATTATCAGTAAAATTATTTTTAAACGCTCTAAATAATATCAATTGACATGTTATACGAAATGGAATTCAATTTATAATTAAATAAGAATTTTATTTAATTTAAAATTGTTTGATTAATTTTTGCAAGTTAAAATACAATTGTGGTATTCATATATTTTTATATCAAAATATAACATAGTTCTTTAGGAAAATATATAATACAGTTTTAAAATGATAATATATTCTCAACAATCTTTTTTTTTTTTTTTAATTACTTCTAATTAAATTCATCTTCCTTGTAATTATTGATAGGACACATTTTTTCAAGGTTGTTTTAAATTTGAATTTTAAAGCCTAATAAATTGTAAAACTACGAATTTTGTACATTTTAAATATTAGGTTTATGAGCTACATGGAATTTTTTTTTTCATAACCTAAGTTTCCTTCAAGGATAAACCTGAACAATTAAAAAAACATTGGTTGTCATGTTTCCGAAAACAAATTCAGTCTATGTGTGTCGGATTTTCAAAATATGAAAGCGACCAGTAAAAGAGTCTTACAAGGAAAATATATCCAAATCCTAGATGAAATTTCGCTGAAGTTCGCTTTATAACTAAAACCAATATGCAAGTGATATGTAGAAAACTACAGCAAATGAGTCAATTTTGATTTACATAAATCTAGAGGTGTGGTCAACAGATTATGGTATCTCAAGTCTAATCAAAATCGGTCTATCCAATTCAGCTATAGTCCATTGCTTGGATGTTAGAAACATGTGACAGACATTTTTTAAAAACACCCTTTTTTTGTATTTCAAAACTAATAATTTCGCAAAAAACTAAACGCTGAATTTTTGACTCATTACGTAACAATGTAGCCAATCAAAAAATACACTTACTACAAAGCCAGAAAATAATTTATAACACTATAATATTCATAAACATTATCAAAATTTAATTATAAAAACACCATTCCAAAAATGGATATTTAAATAATAAATGTCCTTAAAAGTATGTTACACATTACCCATCGAACTACCTGTATATATGAATGAACACAAAAACATATACTTCTTACACATAATCTCTTTATTACTACTACACACATGTAATATAAAACTGTACCTTTTTTTTTTAATACAACCAGAAAGTAATGAAGAAATAACAATCAATTTCAATAATATTTATCAATCACAATCCACACTTAACACACACAAACGAAACAATAACACTAAAACGTTTTCAACACATTTGAATAACAAACCGGTAAAACGACAGAATAGGTCATGTGCAAATCTAAACAACTAGCAAGTAAAATACTATAGGCTTAGTGCATTACGTTATATGATAAGAGAATGGTGGAACTTACTGCATGTACACACTGTGGCGTGCAGACACCGACTGAAGGTTTTATAAATTTGAGGTTAGGAATTAGGCGTGTCGCGTAGCCAAACCACTACTACAGATAATAAAATAAATTATAATATAATTAATCAGCTGTTTCGGAATTTAGGTGTACTGATAAGTGCATATTGCAACTTCCTCGTAATATGTTGGTAAAATATAATATGTCTATTAAACAAGTGACGCTGTAATCGTAGGTCGATTATATCTAATGATTTGTCTTCTTTCTTATTAGAAGAGGATTTATCTATGCAGGTAATTAAAACTTAAAACTAATTAAAATTGTAGGCTCACTGTTGAAAATGTTTTTAAAAAAGGGTGTAATTTCGAAATTACCTTATATTTATTTTATAATAACAATAATTTTTAATGAATAGTTGATATGTTAAATTTCCCCAAAATCTAAACCAAATCTAACTATAAGAGTTAATATTACTGAATTTTTAAAAATTGTAGGTTATGTTGATTCAAAATTTTTAAATTCGAATATTTTGAAAACCTTTTACTTTGGTGGGATATTCATTTACTTTCTTTATTAAGACTAAAAGTTGTGTAATTGAAATTAGATGAATGTATTTTGTTATTGTTATTAAAAATTGTCCAAATTCCAAAATATTTTCGTTTTAGCCTAATCTTGGATGTTGTAGACTACCTACAATTTTTTTCTCGATACTTTGATTATCCCTCACGCTACAGAAAAAAATACAAAAACCATTTTGTTTGCTAATAAAAAGGGAAACAACGTTTAATCTCAAGTTTGTTATAATGTTTTCGAGATATTCAACGTCAAAAGTTTTAAACGGCAGCCATTTTGAAAATATACGAAATAAATTATTTGATTTTGGTACACTTGTAAAAAGTTACATAAGAAATGTCTCTACCTAATCTAAACTCAATGTACTAATTATTTTAGAAGTTATAACTTTTTGAAAATAAAAGAAATGGCGGATAGACAGAAGTATATGTTCCCCTACCCAATCAGTTCCTGAAGTTTGATCCATTAACTTCTGTACATCCTGTATTTTTCGCCCTAGTTGCATTGAACCTTATGCCTAAATTGCGTTATGATCGGTAGACATGTTTGACCGTACCAACAAACATAAAGGCCAAAATGTCAAACTTTCGAGTTAAATCAAGACATCATTCTACTCAGTCAATAAATACACATAATTCTATTTGTACACCTGACATTTTCCCCCAGAGTTGGTGCGGTAGAAAAACAGTAGCGTTCAACAACCATCAGCGACACCTGTTTAATACATATAACACACATAACTAATTACGTTTATGCTAATAGCTGTTACATGAATAGGAGTGGCTGTTTTAATTTGTTTTAAATCAAATTATAAAGACAACACCTCTATATATATATTTATTAAACTGTTTGCGAAGTGGAAAGAAGAATAATTTGTAATTAACACGATATGATCATCTAGCTCTTTTCAAATAAAAATGGCTCAAAGAATACGAAACGGCGACCTTTAAAATGTTTATACAGGACCATCAAAAATACGAACTTTGAATGATTATGAATAAAATATTTATCAAGATATGTCTAAGTTTCATAATTCAAGTTAAAAAATGTATGTCATCTGAACTATCACCAATCAGCTTAGAGACTTCGAAAACTATGGATTCGACACTACTCTAGATCATTTTATTTTTCACCTCTTCTCACCCCGAATGACGATGGAAGCTGAATTTGGACTTAAACGGCACTGAAAGTGTAATATTCATCTCAGCGACCCTGAAAACTATGGATACGATACTAATATCAGTTGTTTTTGATTATTTTTACATATATTCCCTTCTCACCTCCTCCCTTAGGGGCTAGGATATCTTACCTACACAATATATTTTCACAGATTTATGTCATATGTGTGCCAAGTTTAGTTGTTATTTTCTCAGATATTCCAGAGTTATGGTGGAACATCAAAACATACACACACACATACATCGATATAATATGTGTGTGTATATCCATATATAGAGAAATATATATAGTCTATACAGCGTGTTAAATAAGTCCCGGGACGGCTTAATATTTTTTAACCGTTACAGAGAGCTACAAAGGTTTACACATTGTTAATGGACACCAAAACCTATTTTAGTACGTATTCAGTGGAACGCTACCTTTCCAAGGGGACGACCCACAAGGAGTAAGTAGGAAATCTTACATGAGAGTATAGGCCGAGTTATACATTGAATTAAAGGCCTTTATGAGTAGAAAACAATGCCACAAACCTGACCTCAAAAGGTTCACCCTAGCTAAAACAGCGTGGGTTTTGCCACCTTAAAACGAATATAGGGAGAGTGGGGGAACCGGGCGCAGCGGGTAAGTGTGCGTACCATTGTATTTCTAATTTAAAATAGACGGATAATACCCAGTTGGTGCTGATACCTAGCGGGAGACGAAGAAACTGCTACAGAACACGTGACGAGACCGCACCACTATTTTCAAGGCCAGTAGAGTGGAATGTCTTGTTTGTGCGTGGTGTCTTATTATTTTTGGTCCACATAAAATAAGAAGGTATGCCTACAATTCTTTATTAATTAAGTTATGTTATTAATATTTATATTCTGCAATTCTTTGTGATTACTTAGATGAGTAGTATTTTAGTTAATGGACAATGGTTTTGGTAGATATTTCCAAATATATTTCTTTCGACGCTTGCGCGACGATGCGCATGCTTCCATCTCATACGATACGATGCTGAAAATCATTTTTTATTTATCGTTTCAGATGCCGCGAAACTACGTTAGAAAGATGGAAATACATTCTTATACTATTGAGACGTTGAAAAAAGCCCTGCAATAATATGAGACGTTGAGATTAGAGTGAACAATAAAAATATTAGAGAAGTAGGGCGAAATTTTGGAATCCCAGAATCCACATTACGGATATGCAGATTGCTATATCTGGATTTTCCTCAGCTGGAATCTTTCCATTCAATTCAAACAAGTTCTCTGAAAAGGATTTTGCATCTGCCAACAGTTTTAACAACAAAGAAATCGTGATGAATTGTGAAACTCCACAATCTAATAAAAATAACCCCATGGAAGCCCAAGAGGTAGCGAATGAAGGTGCTTTGAAGGACTCAACCAATGTCATAAGTGAAAGGCGTGATATTTATGAAAACCCGACACAATCAACGTCGAATGACAACACTTTTTTGGAGTTTGCTCCAGTTCCTAAAAAGCAGGTAAAATTAAATGGAAAAGGCCATGCCAAATGAGGAAAGCAACACTCAGAAGTATTGACCTCCCTCCACACCGATGAAAGTGAAACTGGAAGAAGTTGAAAGCAAAAGGAAAGTAAATGCAAGCAAAAAGAAAGAACGTGAGATCAAAAAATCCGCTAGAATGATGAATTTGAACGAAGAGAAACTTCCAAAACAAAAGAAGAAACATATGGCGAAAGCAAAATCAAAGAGAAAAAATAAAACTATTGAGGAAGATACATCCGAAGGGATATATCTAAACCCTAAATGTCAAGATGAAGATGACTTTGACATAACTGATTTGGTAGACCCAAATGTTGTTGAAAAAACCTCAAAAGATATTTGTGCTTTGTGTGGAGATGTAGGCAAGGATCGGGAATTATGGTATCGCTGTGTGTACTGCTCTTCATGGAGTCATGCACAATGCACTGGATGGGGCTCTCCAAAGAATTACATTTGCGATTTTTGTAAATACAAGTTTTAAGTGTAAGCTATGAACGAAAGCGAAAACCAATTTTCACGTGTGTAATTTTATGACTTTTAGTTTTAGTTTTATAACCTCTAATTATGTTTTATTTTGTTACTAAAGTTGCTTTACGTTCAATTGTACCATTATTATAAACATTACTGTAAACATTTATTGGAAAAAAATATATCTTTTCAAATATGAGCCAAATATATTATCTACCAAATATTGCACTTTTCGCGCACAGTTACCCTACCCCCATGCGCATGGTTACCCTGTAGTTTGGGAACCGTGCGCGATTGTATGATTTTAGATTTTTCTTTATATAAACATAGTAGTTAGTTTTATGTAATTGACACGTTTTCTCATGAAAGTACAATAACTAGGCTAGTGTTATATGAAATAATATTCTCTTTAACTACAACAGTTTAAGTGGTAGAGTTAATTTTGCTTAGGTGCGCCCAGTTCCCCCACTTTCCCACCTGTACAAAAACACAACCTCAAATTTTTGACCTATGACATAACTTTCTCTACAGTTCGTGTAAAAATCAAAAGTGTCGGATCGGATGTATCCAGTTAATAGTGAAAATAAACCTGAACACGCTCGAAAATTTCATAATAGCCGAAGTCATAGCGATGGTTCGTGAAAGTTGGTAACCTGAACCAATCTAGAGCATCAGGTTGCTTCGCTTGTCCTAGACGTAGACCATGGGAGCTCTAGTTTCACCTTGGAAATGCTAGGTAATTGATTATAATCGAATTTATAATAACATTGGTCAAGGTTTGTTTGAATGTTACTCCAATTATTCCAGAACTGTAATTACTAACAACCTGGTTTCAATTTACTGTATTATTTTTTTCATATTTTACAAACAATTTTATCGTAATCTGTAGACCGTTTTTTAAAAACTTTATATAACGTTTTTTTTACTTTCTCATATATACGTAACAAATCCGTTTTGAGGTCTCCTAAGTCAAAAAAGTAGTTTTAGGAACGACGTCTATCTGTCGTCTGTGCAGTGTTCTACAGCCGAAACGCGTGAACCGATTATAATGAAATTTGATACGTGGACATGTTTTAGCCATATCTCCTGTTGTTATCAGTTTTTTGATAACTCATAATTTGGACGTAGTTGCAATACGAAAAAAAAACCGAAATTGCGGTTTTCTGACAATCGCCTATAACGATTTTGATCAAATTTTGTTCAACTGTACCCTGTAAGAAACAAAACAAAACATACTGATCGCCATCTCTCAAAAAATGTAGGTTCGGAGTTATCAGTAAGTCACCAAAATATGGGGGCTGTTATAATTTCTCAAAATCGTTTGTACTAATTTCGATCAAATTTAGTGAAATTTTAAGGTTAATGTCACAAATCTGTGTGCTAGTAAACACTAAGGTTCAGGACTAGTTGACAAAAAAGGACCTGTCCCGTCGTTATTAAAAGTTTAATTTTACCATCCCTTATAATAAGGTATTATAAGGTTCACTTACAGTGAAAACGGTTGTAGCATACCCGAGGTATCCTAGCTGGATCCATGACTTTCTTCGTGTAGTCTTGGATTAGATCCTTCTCTTACATCTTTCTTATAAGGTCTTTTTTGATCAACTATTGTTCTTTCTTAAGAACCTGTAGTTCTTAAGAAAGCGACCCAGACCCTATTAATGTATTCGAGGAGTTTTACTTTATGATCTTTTCTTCTTTTTTTAAATTGAAGGGGAACATGTTGATTTTAATCAAATACGATTTATGCTGAAGACGTTTTTTGGTCCCAGCTAAGCAAGTTTAACCCCTTATTTAAATATATAATAAATAAAAAGGGGCCCATGGTTTATTTTCCCTTTTTATTGAAAACTACCAAACTGACATTTTGGTGACGATTAGTTCTGATTCGTTTTTATTTAGTTTTGGGGATGGTTAAGTGAGAAAGTTTGTGCACTATTTATATTTTTTAAATATAAATCACTATACAGGGTTATTCAAAAAGAAGTATACAGTTTCGTATGTTTATAAAACACGATATACATTATTTAAGTTCGTCATATTGGTATCAGTGGGTAGCAAATTACTTCAAGTTTTAATTCCAAATTCCAACAGCTGATTGTAGTCAATATTGTTTATCCTAGCTGATCCTATTATTTTACCAACAAAATGATCAATACTCCAACGACGAAGTCTTTTTGTGTGCTTGAGTTTAAAACAAATTCAATCCGTTACTGTCTAGCAACGTCATTTTAATACGCTTTATCAGAAAGATCCTTCAACTTGGAAGTCAATCTACGACTGGTATAAGAAGTTCAGGAATAAATGGTTGTTTGTGTAAAGGGAAAATCACAGGTGGGACAGCAACGTCTGCAGGTCAAGTTGACAAGTGCGACTATCTATTACGTAGTCTGGAAAACTCTACGACTAAGGAGAATATGGAACTTCAATACCGCAGCCCACAGTTTGGAGAATTATGAGAAAAAGGATTAAGATGATTCCTTATAGGCTTCAACTATTGCAAAATATAAGTTATGACGACAAAGTTAAAAATTTTGAGTTTCGTAACGATGTAACTGAAACTGAAAATTCTAGAGCAGTCGTAAAGCATGAGAGAGATTCTGATAAGCTGAACGGTTTTTATGCTGTATCAGCTACAAATGTGTATGTTTCGATAAAATACTGTCAAATTGGATATGTTGAGGAAGTGGCTGATGCCTTAACTAAATGAAGACAGTGACAACTTTATTTGGGTTCAAGATTGGTCGCCGCCGCACTGGCTAAGCCATGTGAGAGATTACCTGGATGAAAATCTTCAGCAAAGCTGGATTGGTCGCGTAGCTGATGAAAAAAATGTCACTTTTGAGTTGATCTTCTCGAAGTACCGATTTAACTCTTTGTGATTTCTTTTTGTGAGGACATACAAAGGATAAAGTGGTCGTTCCTCCTCTGCCCTAAAACCTCTTGGAGTTAAGACAACGGATAAAAGCAGCAGTCCAAAGAATTTGGACAGAACTCGATTGATTGATGTCTGCCAGGTGACACGCGCGGTCCACATTGAACATCTGTAAAACAAAACTTTAAAATGTACTCTTTCCAGCGGTGTAAATCACGTTATTCTGTTAATTATATTTTGGATGTTCTAACGAACTAAAAGTGTTTACTTCTTCTTGAATATTGTACGGAATCTTATAGAATAAAATTGAGCCCTCGTTTGAAATACGATTCAAATTTTACAGCTGCTTTTAAGAAAATCTATTTCCGTGCAGTTTCTTAACTTGGGTTACTAAAAAAATCTACCAATTAAAAAAAACAAATCAGACAGTTTGTTTTGTAAAAATTTCCTCTGACGTACAAAGAAATATATTAACTTTTTAGACAAAAATGAATATTGAGACGAAAATTTCAACATCGACATTTTTATACCAACCACTATAGGCTATATCTTCTTTTAGAATCAGTTAACCTTGATCAACACAATTAGAGATAGATTTTAATCAAATATTATTTACGTTGAGGATTTATTTATGGTGGAAACGATGCAACATTTTTAAGGCAGTGTCAATGGTTCATTTTTACTTTTTGATTGACAACTTGCGAAGTGACATTTTTGGTGACGATTAGTTTTTATTTGGTTTTAGGGACAAATGAAAGAGAAAGTTTGTGCAATTTTGTCTACACTATTATTCAAGTTTACGGTTTTGTCCAGTTAGTCATCAACAAAAACTAAAAATCAGTTATTTTGTAAGACAAAATATTCTATACCACATAAGAGGCTAGCTCAGTCCCTCATTGAACTTATTTACCTAAGTCTATATTGATAACGTCACCCGCCACAACTGCTGACATAGTTCGTTAGTGGAATTCTTGTTATCATGGCTGCTGTCTGTAAACTGTTATCTTTTTGAGGAATGTGTGATTATGTAGATCTAGGATAGCATTTTATTTATGCTGTATGGACCTAAACACTGTGAAATAAGTTGTCTTGACCATGAAGGTCAATAAATCACTTTTTGGATGGATGTACGTTGAAGAGGGTAACCAAGAGATCTGGGGTCACTTATCCCCTTCTCAGATCTTGAAAATATTTAGTTTCAGAGTTTCAGTAGAACAAGCTCCATGTTGAAAAATCTTCTAGGAACTTTGTATTACATTCAATATTCTTTGTCCTTTGCTAAACTCTGATTCGACCTCCATCAGAATTATAACATACTAGATTGAGCATATTAATGTGATTGTTAGGATACAGGAAGATTTTTAAGGCTGTTTTAGACTTTGTACAATTACCTCGATACTCAATTGAAAAGATTCCGAAACAGTTTAGCTTGGAACTACTCCACAACCCAAGAGTTCACTAAATACCTCCAGTCCATATATGTTGCTGATTTTATCAATTGCGGAGTGTAGATATCTATATCCCATGTATTACTCCAAATGAAAATTTCATAAAAGACAAATTACCAACAACTTTCTGTCTTAACGGTGGTTTGTCAAGGCTTCTGATGACTGGAAATAAGATATCATGATTTATTTGTAGTTTTCTTTGAATTCTTCAAAAAACAATGAGATATTTTTTGCTCAGGCTGTGAAGTTAGCCAGATAACGTTATTTTTACTTTCACACAAATAACTAGTATAGAGAAAGTTATGTGATGTGACAAAAAATCTCTTTCGAGTTTTTCTGCAAATATATGTTTTAGGGAACCTGTGTTCGAAGAAGTGGTTATGGAAATTATGTCTGTCTGTCTTTTTTCGTCTGTACACGTGGATTGATTTTAATAGAATTTGATATCTGGGCATATTTCGGATCTTTTATTAATTTTTTTCTACATTTTAATATTTCAAGTTATCTGACATTAGATAAAAACATAAAATTACGATTTTTCCAAAATAAGCTCCAACGATTTTGATCAATTTTTTTTTCAAGTGTAGTTTCTAAAGTTCCAAACAAAACATATTGGTCGCTATCTCTATACAAAATACAGGTGTTGAGTTATCGGTAATAAGACAGAGAAATAGGTCATGGTTCTGTTATAAAGGACATAAATTCCAAATTCACTTTACTAATTTCGTTCAAATTTTACTGGATTTTTGATGCAAACTGTGTGCAACATAGCAAGTAAAAAAAGCACTTCAAATAAAAACTTAATTTTCAATCATATATGATTTTAAGAATCGTTTAAGGCACAAGCTAGGTAAGTTTAAGCCCTTTTAATATAATGAAACATAAG
Organism: Aphrophora alni; assembly: GCA_963513935.1. Lineage (NCBI taxonomy): Eukaryota > Metazoa > Arthropoda > Insecta > Hemiptera > Aphrophoridae > Aphrophora > Aphrophora alni. Next base: position 34,886,889 of record OY740774.1, on the reverse strand, counting down.
CAATGGCTTAATCAAGTATACAAATTGAATATAACATATTCGAAAACTTGTTAATCATGAACGAAACTGGTAACACGCCCCCTGGTAACTGGGGTTCCCTCCCCCTCTCAAATAACACACACAAGGATAAAAACATTGTAGGAATGTAAAACTAACATACGTGCATACACACTCATCATGCTAATATACAAAAAAGAAAAATACAAGGAAATACTAAAAAATAATAATAACGGAAAAAATAATAATTGAAAGCCAGAGAAAATAATAATAATTACAAATAAAAAAAAATTAAGTGAAAAAAATATTGTGAAAACTGCATAGAACGATAAAAAACAAACTATAATATACATAACAAATATACAACTTAGTATAAATACATACAAATACTCATAAAAAATAAAGAAAAACCCATTACCTACAAATCTTACAAATACAACAAGAAACAAAAAAGGAAAACATAATACATAACAATAGAACACAAGATAGATGGTTACTCTCGTTATCTGTGACACAGTCCAGTGTCAGTAAGGTTTGTGTGTACGCAACAAAACTGAGGATGATAACTTAGTCATTGAAACCTCGTTTTATATTTCTATTAACAAATAAAATCTTTTATGTGGAAAATTATGTTTTTATTAATTTGGTACAAATTTACCGTTTAATACTTGTATGTATTAAAACTTATTTTTAAAGTTTTCAAAATTAAAATTTTTTTACTTGTTTTTAAAACGTAAATTTTGTGAACAAATTAATTTTTGTTTTGTTTTTTGGTGGTATAGGTATGTAAAAGGGGAACAAATATTTTTGTTTTATAAAAAGTCTACAAAACCCAAATTTTGGGTACAAATTTGATTTTAATAGCCTACTTGTAAAACAAGGGTTTTTAATTTTTCAAAATTATCTATTTTTGGGGCAGTATATAAAACGTTGGGAACAACGATTTTTTATTTTTATTAATAAGTCTTTAAAATGCAAACGTTGGCTACAAATTTGATTTTAATACTTGTAATACAGCTTTTTTAAAGTTTTATTTTGTTTTTTTGTTTTTGATACTATATAGTGTGGAAAATGTGAACAATAATTTATTTCTTTATAAAAAGTCTACAAAAACAAGTCTTTATAAAAAGTATTATAATTTTAATACTTGTAATACACTTTTTTTTTTTTTTTTTTTTTAATTTCAAATTTTTTATTTCTTTGGGGCTGTATAGACATAAAATGTTGCAAACAATTAATTTTTTAATTAAAAGTCTTCAAAATGCAAACGCTGGACAAACATTTTATTTTATATTTTGTAATAGCCTACAATTTTGTTTAGTTTCAAAATTTTCTATTTTTATTAGGCTACTTGTTATAGTATGTAAGAAGTTGTGAAAAACAATTTATTTCTTTAGAAACATTGTGTATAAATTTCATTAGATACTTGTTTTACAATTTTTTTTTAAAGTTTCGACATTTTGATATTTTTATAGTTTTGTTGAGTGTATAGTATTTTAAAAGTTGTGAGCAACAATTGGTTTTCTTTATAAATACTTTTCAAAGCCCATACTTTGGGTACAAATTACATTTATTCAATCAAATTTAGTTTAGGCGGTTTTCGTTACGAGTGAATACGGCTTATAAGAAAAATTAAAATTTTTTGGAAGAGTAGCATTACAAATTTAATCATTACGAGATTGTAAAACGCCTCTAAATGTGATTAAACCCTCGGGTGCACGGCCCAATAAACAGAAAATCAATTTTTTATAGCTCTGAATATCTGTGTGAGAATCAATAATGACCGCCACAGACACTCTCAAGTTACGAAGGTTTCATCTGACTGGAAAAAAATTGCCTGGTTGAATATTTAAACAAAGATAAATGTTTTAAGACTTTAATGCCTGGGTTAAGTGTGAAGTTCATTATTCTAAGATGAATGAAGATCTCCTTTTTGGTTTGCAATGCATCAGACAACTAAATACAAACAAGAAATCTTATTCCTGAGTTCTATTACGACATAAGTGTAAAGATGGAGTGAATCAATTTGAGTCATTGCAAAACATCATCATCATAATTAAATTAAATTACATCCTTTATTGTCTACACACAGTTTGAGCAATCTCTAAAAATGTCTTTGAACATTATATTCGAGATTGATGAGTTAAAGTCATAAAAAGAGTTTTTGACAGCATCTTATAGCTCATGAACATTCCTAAATCAATAAACGGTAGTCTAATATAATTGCTCAAACTTTCTCACACAACCATTCACAATCGAAATACTAATAACAAAAACTGTTGATTATTTTAAACCATATATATATATGGTTATGAAATATAAAAATTAATGACTCAAACTAGTGTACTAAACTAGTACAGTAATAGAAAAAAAGAAAACAACTCTTGATCAAAATCATTTAAACGTAATTTCATATTATAATATTTATCCTTAAAACTAGTTTATTACACATGTGAATCAAATTTAGACATTATATATATATATATATATATATATATATATATATATATATATATATATATATTATAACGAAATCAATAAGCTTTCCAGTAATGGTCTAATATTTTAAAAAGAATATAGAAATAGATACATTTGTTGGACACATGTTAAATGTTTTATGATAGCCGACAAAGGTGAAGCGTTAGGGGGATATGTTATAAATCAGTCAGAACACCATTCACAACTTTAAAGGGGAAAAAAAAGAGAAAAACACTTAAATTAGACCCAGAATCATTGTAGGCAATTAAGTCATAAATAACTATAATATTAGAAACTTAAGGAGAATCACACACAAAACTCATAAAATATAACGGGACAAGAGTTTTCTAAACGGTCAAATTTTGAAACATTAAAATTTGATTGGCTGACAAAAAGTAGTTGCTTACGTTCATTGGTTAAAGTAAATTAAGAGAGAGGGAATAAGTATTTTTTAGCAACGACAAAGTAAAAATTATAGAGAGAGTCTTGGGGAGAAACTCACAGCATAGGGGTCGGCGAAGTAAAGCCAAAAGTATTCCTAATGTAGAAATTAGTATTTCCTATAAGTTATAATTCCAGTTTTAGTAATAGTAAAGTAATAATTGTTTTTTAACACGTATGTTTTAACCGTGTTTGTTTTTACAAAGTAAAAGTATTTAACACCTTAGTAATCTTCGTTGCAGTACTAAAGAGGTACATCTACAAAGTGTTGGTGCATCTTCATGGTAATTTAAAGTGAATCATTTTATTGATAAATCACATAGTACAGTGTAGTGTTTGGTGAACATCGTTAACCAGTAATAAAGTGAAAGTTCTTCACTCAACTAGCAGCACTGGATTACTTACATAGGAATACAACAAAAGTGGATTTGGTATTGTACTAATTATAGACTTTAATTGAAAACTAAATTGTTAAAATTGCAATTCTCTGTATTATTAAAATTTCACTCACTGTATTAATTGTTCATTAAAGAGCTCCCCCTGAGCAAATAGTGTAAAATAAAAATCAAAAGCAATTGAAAAATAAATTCAAATAAAATTAGATATTTCAGAGCTAATGTTATAGAGTATATTTGGACTTCATCATTTCCTTATGTGTTGACAATCCAAGGTATGACTAATTAATTCATAATTTTGATTTATATAATATTTCTGAAATTATAATATAATAAATTATCGTGAGAATATATATATATATATATATATATATATATATATATATATATATATGAAATTACGTTTAAATGATTTTGATCAAGAGTTGTTTACTTTTTGTGTATTACTGTACTAGTTTAGTACACTAGTTTGGGTCATTAATTTTTATATTTCACCAAAATTCGAACGAAATCGGTAGATCAGATTTTGAAAAATTACATCTTTTCTAACAACATAATGGATATTTTTTAAAATTTTACTAATAACTCACAAACAATTTTAAAGTGATGGCGTCTTATATGTTTTGTATAACAGCTTCCCCCAAATTTAAGTTATGAACAAAATTTTAAAAAGTATCCCGATATATGGCAAAATATAACCATATTATATTGGTCAGGGTTTATTGAGGAAAAAACGGTTGAAAACAAAAGTTGGAACTGCTCGTTGATGAGTGCTGTCATTGAACTGTTGAGGAAAGTTGGCGCTAACAGACTAACAGAAAGGTTGTCTAAAGGAGATGACAATCATTTTTTGGCTGCTTTGGTTCAAGCTTACGGGATAATGAGTCGGCTACGATGTTTTACGTACCTTTTCTGTGAGCGACATGAAATTTAAGGGATGTCAGCTGCAATTCATCGGTCTAATTTGTCTAACTGACGTGAATGTATGAAATAGTTTGGTTATCAGTCTCCAATTGGAACCCACGATGTTTGAGATACTGATGAAACTTTCTACTCCAAATTCTGATTTGTAGAGTGAAGTGAAGATACTTTTCTATCAGCGTAGCTATAGGTTAGCGACACCCATCAACTTCAGTTGATCTGCTCAAGGGAGTACCCAGGATCAAAAGTAGGGGGGGGGGCAAGCCATGGTCATTCAATATACAATTGATTATTAAAATAGTTATTTCAAGAATTGTATTAAATTCCAGCAACAAAATGTATAATAAAGATTTATTTTTTTGCTTCCAGGGGGGCAGCTGCCCCCCCCTGCCCTTCGCTGGGAACTGGTCTGAAGAAGAAAGGGTTTGTTGAAGTCTGCCATTCTGAGAACTGGAGATTGGGTAATGGCTTCACGTAGATATCTGAAAGATTTCTCTTGTTTATCAAACCAAATGAATTTAGCAAAAAAGTTAACTATACCAATGATCCTGGATACGACTTTTCATTGTTGGATGTAGGAACTGGTCTTGGTGGGCTCAGAGTCAATTTACAACCCATTGGAAGAACAAGGTGTCCTAGAAAACTATATTTGTAACGGGCAAACGAACCTTATCAGGATTGACTATAAGACATTCCTGTCACAAACGAGTAAAGACTTCGTGTAGATGTTGTACATGCTCTTTGCAAATCTTTAAAGTATATGACTATATCGTCAAGATAATTCAAAATTCATTTTAATGTATGTCAGAAAAACTTTATCTATAAGAAGATTTAATAGTGAGTCCAGATGGTCTAGTAAACTGATAAAGCTCACCATTACTCCAAAAATTACTTTTTTGGACACGCGGGTACCTCAAAACTAAACTTTTAATTTGTTTCTATTTACGTAATTTTATCTATAGTAAATAATTGTGAGGAAGTAAATATGAAAGATTTTTCTTTAAATACAAAGGTAGTGTCTGGTACTGCAGTTGGGAGCTCTACCAGACTTAACTACCTTTGTATTTAAAGAAAAAATCTACCATCATTAAAAATGTTTAAAAAGTTCTACAAACAATAATGAGCTGAAACCTTTTCTTGCAATAAAATCTCATTCCATATCAATCATTCTGAGGAGAATAATAAAACAATTTTGAAGCAAGTAATGACGTTAACACTTAGATTGAATAATAATGGTGCTCTTTTGAAACCACTACCCACATTATCACATGAGACGAGTGCTGTACAATTTTGTCATAAATATACAAATATTATTTTTACACAATAAATAAATGTTTCGAATTCCAGTACTCAGGTAAATGGGAAATTAGTAAAAAATTCAATGAATTTAGGTTGTTTCGACTTTGGGGAAACATCTTATAAGATTTTTGCAACAAATCTTCTTTTAAACCATGTTATGGTATGAAATGCTATTAGACTTAAAAACATTGATCCTATGAAATTTAAAAAAATATATTTTCTATGTAGCTCTTCAGAGCTTTACTACGTGTTAGCTTTTGTGTAAGTAAATTAAGTTTCTTTTTCAGTGACGACCTGTCCGAACCACAGAGCACTGAATAATAATAGAGTGGACACTCGGCAGTGCGGCGGTGAAGCTGCCTGCCACAGCCAAGATGGCGGCTCCCCCACCACTTTCCATCCCAGTCCCGAGCGGCCCGAGCGTCAAGCAGGCAACGCGACGATCTGTTGTTTCAGTCAGAGAGTCTTACATTTAGTTTGTGTTTATATTATTATGCCAAGGAGCATAAAGTATGTAATCTGTGTGAAAATGTTGTTACTAAAATACTGAGATCAAGACAGCTTACATCTAAAGAAAACCTTATAAGTAAATTGACATCATCAGTATTACTTATGTGTGTAGGAGAAGAGATTTTTTCAAGTCCTCATTTTTTAAATCAAGATCCGGAGGAAAATCATTATGTACAACTTATAAGAGCTATATGTGCAAAGTATTTCAATTTGAGATTGCTCCACTATTCAAAATTGGTTAATGACAAAATGCACAAAACAAAGATAAGGAACAGCTTGTGCAAAACTGTACTGTTTCTGGGACAATGAATATAGTAATGAAAAATCTTTATTCGTTATTTGTCTATTATTGTGATAAATATAATACAAGATGTAACTAACATTTGTTAATTTACTTTGTGGTTAAAAATGTTTGGCATAACAGTATTATAATTTACAATTCCTGCAGTAATAATATTTAATGGTTCTTATTTATTTATAAACGATTTTAAATGTTTACAATTATTATTCTAAAACACTGTAAACAGCAATTTATCTTGTCACTTTAATTCTATTTACCTAAAAAAAATAAAGGTAAATTCTATTTGTCACTTTAGACCTAAGAAAACTAATAACAATCAAATGAATGCTATCATGGTTGTAATAAATTATAATACACCGGCGCGGCGGCTGTGCGTTGCCGGTTAAGTAAAAGGCCGCCCTGTTCAACCTAAATTTCTGAGAAAACTATAACCGCTAGAATAACAAGTTAAATTGGAAGTTTTAAGTTCATTTCATTGGCTACAACTTTCCCACTGACGAAACTTACCTGACCAAAAAATAAAAAAAAGTAATAGCAGACTATTTATTTCATGTCATTTCAATTATTTACTACATTAAATCGTAATTAAAATTAATTTTACCAGTAATATAAAAATAAATAAATAAATCTGATTACACATCCTGTATCATGAATAAATGCAGTTTAAACCTGCGAAGTTTCAAGTCGATTGAGTGATCGCAAATAATAGAAATCGTGATTTAAGAAAATCGCTTTCTCTAACTAGAGTCGCATGAAGATGCGGCGAAGGGAGAACTTGCCACAGCCAAAATGGCCGATTTTGGCTTCAACTGCCTCAATGCCATTAGTATTGGTATGCCCACTCTATTATTATTCAGTGCTCTGTGGTCCGAACAAGCTTTATCCAATTCCTTTGTAAAACGTTGCAAAAATATTCGCGCTGAAACCACACATTTGTGTGTGTTAAGATTTTCGGAATCTATCTGTCATACAATTTTTTGTAATAAAGTTTCTAAGTCATAAATTACTGATCGTCAAATGTTAACAAAATGAAATGACAATTCTGAAACAGTAAATCGACCATTTTTACTTGTTCCAATAAACCAGCTGTCAATACTGTTGGGTGACTGCCCTACACATCATCAGTTGCTAAACAAACATCATTTAAACTTTCCTATCACTCATAATATCTGGCTCAAAAATCTCAACCTGTCGCCTACAGAACTATTGTTTATGCTAACAAAAAACTTATCACAGCACGAACTTCACAGTTGGCAGAATTATTTATAGTAGCACCATTATAAATCTCTCCCACACCAAAACAATTACGTAGCAAATGCCAACAAAATGGTCAGCATCTGGTTATTTATCTTTTGATAAACCAAAGCGCATGCGCGATCCTGCTTCATTGCCACAGTCGCCCGTAATTTTCCAAATGGACCTACGTTCAGAACATGTGTCGTAGTTAAATATTCGTGTTAATTATAGCTGTTCTGTACATATGTACTATGGATTATTATTTTTTAATAATTAAGTGAATTAATTTTCCAATGTGACATGTTATATTGTAATAATATCACTAAATTAATTTTAATGTTCCAAAATCATTTATTCATTTATGATGTTGGTTAGCTTGAACTTTATAATTTGGATTAATTTATATCTAACATTAAGCGTGCAATAAACAAAATATTATGCATAAAGCAAAAGAATTTAATACTCATAACTAACAAAATAAAATCAAGAAAAGACTGAATTCAGAGTTAAGAAGGATAAATAATAGCTTACTGAGATTGTACAATGAATTATTAAGCTTCCAAGTTCAATGCTCTAATATCTTTTTGCGATAACATTTATATTGTTTTTATTTTAAGTAGTTCACTCATCTTTTGGTATCTACAGAGTGTCTAGAAAATTTTGTCCCAAATTTCTCTAGAGGTGAAAATAAGAAGAAAAAAAGTTCCAATGAACATTAGTCCGGAAATGCTTAGTTTTTAAATTATCTATGTTAGTTTCACTTCTTGACAATTGATCTTTCAGCCTTATTTGAGAATGTCTCATTAAATGAGCGTTTGGATTCATGGATCATGATGGATGGGCCGATTATAGTGTGGATTTTAGAACCGATGTTTACCAAGAAAAATGGATTGGCCGAGGAGGCTAAGTACCGTGGCCTGCAAGATCACCTGTTCTTAATCCCTTTTATTTCTTTCTGTGGGGACGCCTTAAGATAATAGTGTATTCATTTCCAGTAGATTCAATTCAAGATCTCAGACAACGCTTTGAGAATGTTATTGAGAGTATTCGGTAAATGCCTGGAGTTTTCCAAAGAGTCTAGAAATCTATGAGGAGGCGCTTAGATGCATGTGTGCTGAACAGGGGCCGTAACTTTGTACAATTCCTTTAGTTTGTTTATAAATAGCACTGCTATAATTTGTGTAATATAGACAACTACCAACAAATTATGTTTTTAGTTTTTAGAAGATAATTCGGTTACCTTTTGAGTTACGGTAAATAGGGAAAAAAACTGTTTTGTTTGTCAATAAAAAAGTAACTTTCTTTGTTTCGTGTTTTTTGGTTTATCGTTAAATAGGCTACTATGTTATATAAGTTAATATTTTATTTTAAAATTATTCTGAAAATGAGTTCGAGTATTATGATGAAGTATAAATGACTGTATATTAGAGAGTTTGTACACGGTTAGTGCAAGAAAAATATACTAATGTGCTAGATAATCAAAAATATAATATAACTTATTAGCTTAGTGATCTTAAAACAACTTCAAAATTGTACTATTGGGCATGTATTCTTTTTCTAGGAAAAAAAAAATAAAAGGGTAATTCTGAGCAATTACTTGGTCAACCCCAAACTTTTTCATATTTTACTACGGTCATAAGGATGTTCTCAGAAAGCAAGAAACATATAATTCAAGGCCCGCAAGGCCATCGTACAGGTTGCCGAGCGATAAGAAGGTTTAAAGTCACTTCAATAAACGTACGGAAGGTTTGGCCAGGTGGTTATATATATACAGCCCTACATATTTACAGCAAAGAAAACATTATTTATTATCGCAACAGAACACTGATCCAATTGCCGCTGACTCGGATGAGGACGTTGAACCCAGCGATTACTGAGGTAATTTCTATTTGTATATAGCATATATTAACTTTCCGGGGGCTAAATTATGTTTTTTTTAGTTTCACATACATCTCTACATTATCGTAGTAAAATATGAAAAAGTTTGGGGTTGACCAAGTAATTGCTCAGAATTACCAATAAAAGAGCAGTCTGGAGTTTCTGATTTATAATTTACAAAATTTAAGAAAACTTCATAAAATATGTCAAAAAAATTAAAAATTGAATTTTCTCTCAGTGAAGAGTTCAAAATAAATATAGCAAAATATAATGCTCTATTCAGACAAAATCTCTATTGTGAAAATTTTGATATACAAAATCAGTATGTTTTCTGGCTGAAAATTAATTTCAATGATGGTTATAATTTGTCTAACGTTTCATCTAATTGAGGAAATTATGTGATACTAATAAATTTATTACTTAAATATAATGACATATTGAAAACTATATAAAAAATTCATCGATGTTTACTGGATTGTCAATGATAATCAATTGTATTACACGAATTGTATCAACGAAAATAAAGAAGGATGTCAATTAAACACTTTAGTAGCTTTAATAATGGTCGGAACTTCAAATAGTTGTCTTCAGATAAATGTCAACTATCATCAATATGATGTTATAATGAAAATCGTGGAAAATTAAAACAGAGAATTGTTGATTTTTATGACTGCAGTTAAAACAAACAGCTAAAGCCCTAGCGCAGTACGTTTTTAATACTTTAGTGAATATCGCTGTGAAGTCGAAATAATAGCTCAAATTAAATGTTGGATGGGGCAGTTACTATGTATGGCGGGGTAACATGATGGGTAAACAAAGTTAAATACAGATGAGTGTTATTTGTCACTCCTATACCCATAAAATAAAAAAAAGGAACCTTGTTTTGGAAAAAAAAACTTTGTTAATCATATAAAAACATGTAATATATTTTTTCTTCATTGGCTGACCTTGCTTCATATTTTTTAAACTACTTAAACTGTAAAACAGATCAAATAGTTAAAAAATAAAATATCTCTACGATGTACCAACAAGTGGAATTTACAATAGCATTGTTATAGATGTTCTAGAATATGATGAACACACAAAACAACTTTAAAATCTATTTGTGAAAATGGGGAAATGTGGGATATTGAATGTAATAGTATTGCTAAAAGATTTCTGACTATTATTCAAAGCTTTTTTTTTTTTTAAGTTATTCAACTCTTTTGTAAGTATATTTCAAATTTGACAGAAAAATATATTCAGATATAGGTTATTGTTTAAAACAAATAAATATTTTATAACTATCTGGAAGGAATTAAAAATAATTACCATTTTTTTAAAAAATGAAATGAAAATTTTTGACGTCAGCTAAGATTATGAATTGATGCTTTATCAGATAGAAAAGTTTCTATTGGAGATTGTTCTTTGAGATAATAGATACGCTGAAAATATAGTTTGCAGATCGATTCAGTGACATTAGCAATTTAGAATTCATTACACTGTTCAAACCGACTCAAATAGTAGATTTCTTAAAACATTTCCTGATTATTATTTTTTCTCTTAAAAATTCTTAAAGAGGGTACTTTGATCAAATAAAGAATAAAAACGAAATGAAGTGTTAAAAGTATTTATTGACCAACATATTCACAACCATTTTTTTAAAGTTAAAACTATAATAGTAACTTTACATTTTTGTAAATAAGAATCCTCAAGATATTTTGGAAAAAGTTTGAACATCCACTATATCAATAAAAGAAAAAAGGAAGTCTGTGTTTGTTTGCTAAATATTGTGAATAAGTGTTTCTGTAGGTCATCCCTATAGCTATGATCATCTATTGGGATCTGTTTACCATTTTCATTGTAAACTATTAATTTCTAGATCTAATATTTTAATCTAAATTAGTGCTTTCCAAATCTTCCGTAAATCATAACTATAATGGATACATTGATTTGGAACTAAACTAAATACAATATTCTTAGTTGAATAATATGTCTTTTTAATTCTTAGAAAATAAAATATAGCTGAACAAATTAGCATAACGGCATTGAATCAAGTATAATTAATCATTATTTAAAGGGAAGCCTGGAAAGCCTCTCTAGCAGGAAGAAATTTTTACATCATCCAATTTGAACCCAGTGATCCAAGAATATAGGACAACATCAAGAGACATTCATATCTAGAGTAAGAACAACAGGGGATATTGTAACAGAGTAGTACTTGGACAGATTCAACTTGACCGATTCCCCTTTGTGCAAAGGTTGTAATTTCAAAATAAAAATGCTTGAATACTGAATACATACTACTGGAGTATACACACTACAAGAATCCTGTAAAACACAAGTTGAAGGAACATTTTCGAAACATGAAGAAGGAGAAGCAAATAAGAACTATACTGAGAAAGAAGAAAATGCTTATGATGGCTGGTCAAATGTAAGAGATGTATTGTGGTATTGATGATACTGGACACATGTAACAAGAAATAAGAAGTAAGTATGAGAATCTATTGATATAGATGGGGAGGAGGAGAGTTTGGTACAACCTCTTCCATTCCCGACAATGTCCCTACAACTGCTCCTCCTCCACTAGTCTCCAGTCTACTTCTATGGCTTGTGTACCCTCTTGATATTTTGTTTATGGCCTTCTAATAGATCTTCTATTGCTTTCTATTCTATCTAGTGCTCTTCTATGTATTTTGATTTCCTCCATCTTCCTTACGTGCTCAAACCATTACAATCATTGCCTTTTCAGCATTCAACCTTGAGCTTGTCGCAAAGATCTTCATTATTTATTTTATTCTATCCCATTTGTAACGTTTTCTATTCATCTCAAAAATCGCTAATCAGTCCCCCTGTATTCTATTCAAATCATTTTTTGTCTACTTCAAGTTTGTGTTTCATATGTTACAATTGGTTGATTGTAGACTTTATACATCATTGTTTTGGCTCCTTTCTCTATTTTCCATAGTCATATTATATTCTTCACTAACTGCTACTCTTCCATATCCTTTGTCCTGTCTCCTCTGCATGTTAGTATTGGCAATGTTATTGTTTCATAAGTAACTCATTTACACTCTCGAAATATTTTCTTTCCAGTGTAATTCTAATTACTATTTTGATTCTTTGTTTCTATCCAACTTTAATATCTTGCTCTTTTCAAAAATTATATCTAATTCATGCCCTCCAGGTCCTCCTCATTATCCTCCCATGCCATAGCATCATCTGCATGTGCTATCATCTTCAGCTCCTCCATTTTTCTGTGACTTTGAACTTCTATGATGACTTCATCCATTATATATTAAAGACGATAAAACACACACTTGTCTTACTCCTTTTTTCTATTTGGAACAAGTCAGAGTATTTCTCTTTTATTCTTACAAAAGCTAAATATTTCAGTAAAGAATGAAGAGGAGTGTTCAAAACAAATCCGACTAGAATTTATTCCCTAGTCATAGGTGAGGAGATGGAGGATATGTTCATGAGCACGCATGTCATTTTTCCAGTTCACAGAGAAGGTTTGTCATTGGTAGTCAGCTTATGAGTGAAGGAATGTACTGCATCCCATCGGATTTTTATTTTAATGAAATCAAGTTTCTATCAACAACATTTTCTGCTTAGAAACAGGCAAATTGTAAGGAGCCATGTCATGTCAGAATAGTAGGGATCCTATTAAACCATAGGAATGCCGTGTTTGGCTAAGAAATTTTGAATCAGATACAAGAGTAAGATGGTTTTGCTGTTGCTGACTGGTCTTTTGCACACACCATCATGAAATTGTCGGAGGATTTCCACGTAATACTCTTTGTTTGATAATGATTTGAGATATGTATTAGAGATGGATCACACCATAGGAGTAAAAGAAAATGATTAACTGGTAACATTAATATTACAGTGTAAATACCATGACTTTATTAGTCACAATGAGGTTATGACTGTACCTTGGTTACTAGTTCATATTTGTAAACCACTACCAGAGGTCACAGTGTTCAGAAAATCGAAAAGTCGCATGACCTCTAAAGTTTCTAGACAAGAGTTGCTTCTGCTCCATTATTACCACAACACACAATTATAGTCACTCCTTACAAAGTTAAATTATCCATCAAAATGAAATGTACAGAACCAGTGCTCAAATCTATTTTAGACACAAGGCCCATAGAGTGACACAATGGTTCTGCATGACCAGTCAAATAACCTCATCCAGTGGGTCTTGCACGTCTACTGTAATATAGAGTTATTCTTGAACATGCAGCCATCTTTAATTTGTACTACTGTTTAATTTATATGATTGGTGATGATTGCTCTTACTCACAAAATGAGTGCCAGTGACTGACACTCTCCATTGGTAGGTCAAACTTCACTAGTAACATTCTAGTTATACACCATTGTTAAGAAACGTGATTTATTGCAAGTAACTTCTATGTCAATACATGTCATACCACATGCTAACCTAGTCTCCCACATTACATCGAAATTCGAGTGATTGTAAAGTAGGTCTTTATTAGTTCCCAATAATTGTAAAATGTCAAAATTTACAATTTAACAAACTAGATTAAATATTCTACTATCACATATTCACAGTAAAATAATTTTTACGTTCGCTATCAGAAAAAAGTTGATAGATTTTGGTAAATAAATTCTCAGAAAGTAATCTATGTTTCTATTACTAGAGATTTTTAGTTTTTGGTCAAAGATAAGCTTATTAATATTTTAGCTACAAACTATAAATTAAAATATCATTACAAGATCAACTAGGCTAAAATTTTCCTATAGCCTCATTTAATCTCATATTTCTCCCACTCAGCAACATTGGAGAATGTAATCTTTCAGCCTGAAAATAAAACAAAACAGAATATTTTCTAAAGGCTACTGCTACTTTTTTATTGATTTCTTTATCAGTTGATATGGAAAACATAAGAAAAGTTTCAATACATTTTCCATTACCTACTAAACTATTCACCAAGAAATTTCTGTGCAACACTTTGTTTCTTATTACTACATATTTAGAAAATAACATTTTACTATTCATCTTTGTTCAGCATTAAAACAAAATAATCAGAACTAAAATAAATTTTGATGGATAAAAGTTTCTACCTATGTGCAATACAGTACTAAATAATTAATAATAATTCATATAAAAATAAAATAATAAAACTAACAACAATATCCTATGTAAGACTAGTTTTCATATGAGCATAATATTTTTGTCATGCTCCTGCCATGACCAAGTTGCCTACCAACAATTAAAAAACTCTTAGAGAGTTGAAAAATCACCCAGTAAAATATTTTATAGTGAATTCTCTAAAATATTAGAGAATATTATTATTTCTTATTATTATTATTATTGAAATATTATTTCAAAGTTTTCTACAATCTTCTCCAGTTAGCAAGAAAGGGAAATGTAACCGAATAGTCAGTTATCTTCTTCAAATTTGTAGGAACTGTGAGCACTATGGTCCTGTTAAGACCACATATGGTCATAAATTGCTTTTATGTACAGTTCGTAGTCCTATTTTTTAATAACACCTTAATTAATAACTAATCATAACCTAGTACATAAAAATAAAACAGAAAAATAGGACTGAAAACTGTATACAAAAGATAATATATATAGGAACTAAACCAATTCAGCAAAGCAAAACAGAAGTCCTATATAGTTGCTCAATCGCCATTGATACATTACCTACCCAACACAATTCACCAGAATTTATATCTTATACTACTTATTTATGTTTTAAAACGCTCATTTACATCATAATATGTGCACCCAAAAGAAAATGGTAGTTCAAGTGAAAATTTAAAAATAAATGTATTCTCTATTTAAATTAAACAGGAAATACAGTGTAACCAATTAACAATTTGCAGAAAATTTATCATGACAAGGACATTGTATTTTATGGGATAACTGACCATAGTATATATTACATACACACACAAGTGATAAGTCATAGTTTTCCCTTGTATTATTTAGTTTTTATTGTTGTTTTTTCAAAATTAATTGTAAAATTAGTAACTTGCTGACATATTATTTATCAAAACTTGTAATTTTATGATCAAAATATAAAACATTTAAACCACTCAAAATATTCACTACATAATTATTAGTTAACATGTAACTATATAAACCAACTATATTCACATTTATAACAATATCAACAGAGAACAATAACTTATTAAAAATCATTTTTTGAATATAGATTTTTAACATTACAAATATTTCTCCCATTTAGTACACGACTTTCTGAAAACTAATTTAACAAAAATAAATAACACTGTAACAGCTGACACATCAAATAAAATTGAGGTTTAGGTTCTTCAGGATTTCTATTTATAACAACAACAAAATTATAAATAATAGACTGGTGATTAGTTAACCAAAAATGTCTGATAAAATAAGAAGAAAAATAAAAAGCATAATAAAAAGATAAATAAATATGGAGGGATGTTCAAATTTAAACAGTAATTTTCATGCTCTGTTCTTGTAGAGTTCAGGAAACTCATAGCTCATTGGGGAAACATATGTATGTTTGAACTTTTTATTAAATAACAACTGTGTCAGTTCTTCTTTCCATTATTTCAGTCAGTTGTTGGAACAGAAGGTAAACAGTAGTGTTACACAGAAAATTGTCATTAAATTTTTGACAAATGAAGATTTCATTCCAACTCAGATTTGAGATTTAAAAATCAGTTTGGACATGAGTATCTCTTTCAGTCCAGAGTGTATGATTGTTGTAGGTTATTTAAAGAACTCGGGTAGGAGTTGAAAAGGAAACAAATACTCGTCAACCAAGAACCTCAATCAATAAATAAGATAAGGTGACTAATGTTAACTAATTCAAGACAATTGGAGAATCACCATTAGAGAAATCACTGAGAAATTTTAAGTGTTGAAACATTAGTTAAAGATTGTCTTAAATTTAGCAGGGTGAGTCCTAGGTGAGTTTCCCTCCTTTAAAGCCTGAACACAAAGGAAAAGATTGGGTACAGTCACACAACTTGTGGAGGTATTATGAAAAGAGTGGTGACATGGTTTTTGGCTTTATAGTAACCTATGATGAGACATGTAAAACATGTATGAAAAACATCCAAGCCAATAGCATGATCAGACTTTTATAGCTTTGGCCCACTTAATGAATTTTTGGAAGGGAAGACTCCAGTAAGGAGTTAATATATTACGTAAGAATAAGTCAACATGCAGTCACAAGACTTGCTCATCTGAAACTAAGAAGCTTCCTGAGCGCTGGAAAAGAGATTGTATTATAATTGTAATACTAAAATTTCATTATATACAATAAATTAATTTCTTTTTATATTTGATTTTACAAAGGTGTTTTTAATCCTAAAATTAAATTATAAGGAGTGTGATATTATTACAATAAAAATTAGAGATGTAACGGATAGTCGTTTTGGCCGGATACCGGATACCGGATATTCGGTGAGGTTCTAGGCCGGAGCACCTGATATCCGGCTACCGGATATCCGACTCAGGTAGTGTGTGTAGTTCTAGCGATGATTCACGAAAAGACAAGTACGAACCTGTCTCTTGGACCGTAGGAGTGGGCGGATTGTATCGTTCATGCGTCAAACACTAGTATTCAACGGTCTGTCAGTGAGTTTTTCGGTATTTGTTTTTTGTGGTTGAAGTTTTTTGTAGTTTAATGGCGACCACTACGAAAAGATCACCTATTTGGAAGTATAGATCACCTATTTATGTAATTTCATTTACATAATTAAGTATCCGGTACCCGGCAGGATACTAAAAAAAGGGCCGGATAGGCCGGATACCGGATATCTGTTACAACTCTAATAAAAATGCATCAATTAGTAAGCAACCAATATAAAAAAAAAACATGGACCTACCATTTTCCCCGTCTAACTAAGGAATCTCTTAAAAAGTTGTATGAAAAATATCTGCAATGTATGTCCAAGTCAGCTTACTCCCATAAAATGTCAAAAAAAAATATATATATATATATCCAATTACTATTACAACTGAATTTTGTTTGATGCGTTTACACAAATGGATTCATAATCTCATAGGCAATGACTTAACCATAGGCTACAATTTTCATAGTCTGTGTTAGATGAAATAAATCAAAGTGATCATAATTTAATGCCAAAAATTGTTTGGAGTGATTATGTGGACAGGGAAACAAGTGCACTTATGGATGCTCAGAAAACCACAATTTTTGTTTTGAAATTCAGTCAAATTAACCAGATGTAACAGTTTGCAGTGAAATATTCTGCCAAGGGATATTGAAATTATAGTTTTTTGATGTTACATTGTCAGGAAAGAAGTTCATGGAAATATTGACTAACTTCACTGTTCCATGACTGTTGATAAATTTTATAACTTTTACCTCTCTGTCACAGTGCGTCACTTCATTCTTTATTGGGAAAGTAATGGACTGTACACCTCCATAGAATTTAGAAATGTCACTTAGTTCCTCATATCTATAGATTTTTATTCTGTAGTATTATGAAACATAAACTATATGCTATAAAACCAATGACATTGGAAAAACTGAAAGAAACCAGTGAAACAGGATTGGGGGTGAAGCTGATTGGTCCACGTCCTGCCCCTGGATAACTGCATTAGTTGCAGTGAACTGAACATCAGCAGTTGCTTTCTAAGGAAAGTCCTCTTAAATGTCAAATCTGTCAGTTATAGGAAAATTACCGAACAGTTCTTATCAGAACTTAAGACAAGTACCACAAAGGAAATGCTCACATCCAGAAATACTGAAAATAAACATTTGGAATATTAAAGATGATAACGTACAAACTGTTAGAAAATTTTATAATGTGGACAAAAATATAATAATGAGGAAAAGATGGAAAGGTGCTTTAATGAGAATGGAAGTTTGGTGTAGCTCACGATCTGAAGCCAAGCTTCTGCTTAATGATCTTAAGAAGAAAGCAAACACAAAGAAGAGGACAAACGAAAACCATATTTCAATGGGAACAAATTATCGAGACAGGAAAAGGAAAAGAGAAGAACTTGAAGACACCAAAAGAAGAAATGGAAATAACGGGTCATTGTTGATTATGCACTGGAAAGCAAGAACAAGATGCCGGAACTGAGGCGAGAGGTTAAGAGATCAGGTAGCAAAATGATTTGCATACAGGAGGCCAATTTGCCAGCCAATCCGGAGAGACTAATCAGAATCAGGGACTACGATTGTAACTATATATCGAGAGAAGAGAAGAGGGGAGGAGGTGTCGCCACCTTTACACACAAATTACTACTAGTTGACAATATTAAAATTTGTATGAAGGAAAGCTTAGAGTACATATCAACGGATGTCATTATGCCAAGAGGAATAACCTTAACCATTGTCAATGCATACCCTCCCCTCTCAAAAAGTAACAAGAACACAACTAGATCACATCCTGCCAACAAGGAAACCATTTATGATTGTGGGAGATTTCAATAGCAGACACAGCTCATGGAATAAAGGAATGGAAAATCACAATGGACGAGAGGTCTCAGAATGGATACACGACAATAACTTGACACTCCTGAACACGCCATGGGAGCCTACTTGTCAGTCACCATCATTGGGAGCCACAAGCACGTTGGACCTGTTGATCGTTTCACTGGACCTTCTGAACTGCATGGGGAGCTCTTCCGTGGGGGATGATTTTTTGAGTGATCATTTTCCAGTGTACTGCATGCTTGGTTTCTCCAATAGAAGCAAACCAGGTGCAAAACAGAGTCTGCAGACTACAAAATACAAAGTAAGAGAAGCTGATTGGAAGCTCTTTAGGAGAGAAACAAATGTGAACTGTGTGGATGGGAAGAGTCCTCTGGAGAGATAGGAGGAGGTGATCATTGATGCAGCAGATAAGAGCATACCGAGAGTAAAACATGGTGGCGGGCGTAGACCCAGTGTCTGGTGGACACAAGAGATTTCAGGACTGGTCAGAAAAAGGAGAAAAGCCAGAAGGTTTTGGAAAAACAATCGTACACCGGAGAATCGAAAAAAATATAACCTAGCAGCTGTAAGGAGCAAGATAGCGATTAAGATGGCTAAAAGCGAGTCCTGGAAGGCATTCGTAAACTCAATGAATTGCAACACACCAGCCACTAGAGTATGGAAAAAATTCAAATCTTTACAGGGAAATGGTGACAACACAATTTTCAAACTAGTGAACCTAGATAATACTGTCATGACGAAGAAGTCAAAAATTGCTGAAATGCTAAACAACATGTATTCCTTAAAGGCTGCCAGCCCGGTTCCTTGGCCGTTTAGCCTGACACCAGCGGAGAAGATGGAATATCTGACCTGTAACATGGAACACATTTTCAGACAAAGGGACACCATAAATCGGCCTTTTACTGACAATGAGTTAAAAATGACGCTTGCTGACCTACATGACTCAGCAACTGGGGAAGATGGTATACACAATTCAATGCTGCAAAATACATCGAATACATACCAGGCAGCGTTACTCAAGTTTTTCAATAAAATATGGACAGTGGGAGAACTTCCAGAAAAATGGAAACTGGCAAAAATAATACCAATCTGTAAACCTGGGAAAATCAGAGGATCTTTTAAGCAACAGGCAGTTCGGATTTAGACCAAGAAGAAGTACTTTGCATGCTCTGCTATACTTGACTGATAAAAATAACAAAGCTTTCAACAAAAAACAGTGTACAGTTGCTGTAATGATAGATTTTGAAGCGGCATTTGATCGAGCAGGTCGATCGTCCTCCAGTGCATGAATGTTGGGCTTTGGAGGTAGAATATTAAGATTCATCCACACCTTTCTGTTCAGAAGAAAAATAAAAACTGTCGTGGGTGACGATGAGTCTGGATCGAAACCAGTAAGCAATGGAACACCGCAGGGAGCAGTTCTAAGTTCCACATTGTTCAATATAATGCTGAATGATATTGCATCCGACACATCGAAAGAGGTAAACTTTGTTATATATGTGGATGACTTGTCAATATGGTCGTCACAGAAAGACCCAGATCAGGCTGATTTTGAAGTGCAGTGAGCCGTAGACACAGTGTATGAATGGTCAACAAAGTGGAATTTAAAAATCTCTGAGGAAAAAACAGAAACTACAGTCTTTACCAGGGGATACTCTCTTAAGGACTTCAAACCAATAATAGGTATAAATGGCCATATCCTGCGTTACAATCCAAATCCAAAAATCCTTGGTATCGTGATGGACTGTAAATTGCTGTGGGGACCGCATATAGCATTTGTCCCGAGCCAATGCATAGGAAGAACAAATGCTATAAAAGCGATCGCGAGCAGAGCTTGGGGTACCGATACTGTTACTCTCAGGCAGTTCTATTTGGCCTTCATTAGATCAAAAATGACATATGGATCTGAGGTTTGGGGGCCCGCTGCTGCCACCCATTTTAAGAAGTTGGAGGTAATTCAGAGCAGCTCAATGAGGATATGTTTGGGATGTCCTAGAACGACCAGCATCCAGTCAATGGAGATTGAACTAGCAATCGAACCTTTGAAACTGTACATAGAGAGAATGTTAATGACAAGACATCTCAAAATCCAGGCTCTTTGGCAAAGCCATCCACTCTGTCATCTTGAAAAAAACAACTTGGCTAGGAATTCCTTCAACAATGTCATAGCAAATATGGAACATAAATCTATAGGAGGTACTCCGGAGGTTTTCCCAGTAGTGAATGCCACTCCCCCATGGATGACAAAAAACATAAATGTTGAGTTAACCATTCCTGGAATCAAAAGGAAAAAAAGAAGAAGAAATTCCAGAGTTGCTGCAGCGGACGACCTTGGAATACATTAACGATGAATACCGTGTATTTCACTGGATTTTCACGGATGGGTCAGTCAGGAGAGAGGAAAAGAAAGTTGGGGCTGCCTTCTATGACCAGACAACAGACACGAAGTTTTTAATGCCATCGGAATCTACCTGTAGTACAGACACTGAACTGCTTGCAATTAGTGGTGCGCTTGCTTACATTGACTCTTTCCCTGTAAATAATGTGTGCATTTTCTCTGACTCTAGATCGGCACTGCAAATAATACAAAAGCAAGTTTCCACTATCAAATCGAATAAATTCACAATATGCTGGAGAGATTATCGGGAAGAAATGTCGCATTTCAGTGGATACCAAGTCACAGTGGTATTTCTGGCAATGAAAGAGCTGATTGCCTGGCCAACCATGCGACAAAACTCCAACCTGCACCTCAGAGACAAACATCTCTTTTTGAATGTCTGCGACAAATTAGGAAACAATTTGAAGATATCTGGATAGAGAAATGTAGAGTAGGTGCACTGGGGCGCTCCTTTTTCAGGATCCAAAAAAGCCTTCCAAACCTTCACTGTACAGGAATGTTGCACAACCAACAGCAACTTTTTCTGTGTGAATAAGATTGGGTCACATTATTACTCAGGCTTATCTGAGCAGATTTCATTTGGTGAAGTCCTCCAGAAATTTAGCTTGTGTGAAGGAAGAAGAAACAATTGAACACATCCTCCTATGTTGTGAGTCGGACAACACCACAAGGGATAGGCTGAAGACATGTATGACTGAAGCTCGCTCAGAGTTTGACTAAATTTTAACAGACAGAAAATTTTGGAAACTGGCGGAGGAGGTTTATAGGAGACACCGAGCCATCGGAGACCGCTCTGGAAGCTTCTAGAAGAAAGTAAGGATATATTAAGGTAATATTTTTGTTTTATATTACTTTTACTGTTCATATCAAATTTATTTAAACATTAACAAAAATTCATATCATGTTTAGTTAAATTATAAATTTTTTGCTTAAACGATGAAAGATATCACATTATTACTTTTCTACACATCTATGCTTTTCAGTAAACATTTTCACATATATCTAACACTTATTCTAAACAAATACTAAAAAATATATATAAATAAATAACTCAGTTAACATTTATCTTTCCAGATTTGTTGTTGGCTATTTCTAACGAAAATTTAACAAAAGAAGAATGCTCTAGAGTGAAATTTAAATATAAATTCAGTTCATAAAATGGTTCTACTATAATAGACACCAACCACAAAACATGTATTTCTTGTGGATTCTGTGGTTAATATTATTTGATAAAGAGTATATTTTTATACTTTTAAATTAATATTAATGACATTAAAGGAATTAAGATGTTTGTAATAATTGTTCTAGGTTAATTTTAAATTTGTACGTAATTACATTTAAGTTAATGAAGACTAAAAACTATATTATGTTACAAAAGTATATTACTAAAAATATATTTATTCGAATATATACACTAATTTATTAATTACATTATTTACAAGAAATAGAAATGTTTTTAGGGATATTTATAGTATTACTTAAAATAATTAAAACTATTTCTTAAATAGACATTATTTTCTTAAATAGACACTCGTCTACATTAAACAGCCATAGAACTGAGAATCGTAGAAATTACAAAATTTAGGAACATATTTAAATTACTTAATTTTTTTATTGTTTTCATTTGTAAATTTATGAAATTTTGTTGAACCTCTAGGAGTTAAAAAATGGTCTTATTTTTTCACATTTTCATCTATGAATAATTTTTCCGGATATATCATATTTTTGAGATTACTGGGTGGTTTTTGAATGACTATCTGTCATTTTGGCCTATTGTCTGTGTAATTCTTTATACCTCAAACACATGGAGTGATTTTAATCACATTTAGTATGTTACCATATTTTGGTCATATCTCCACTCTCTTTTTTCATTTTTTCAATAACTAAAAATTTTGATGTAGCTGCCATCAGATAATTCAGTATATTTTGATTTTCTAAAAATTGGCAATAATGATTTTGATGAAATTTTACTGTAGTACCTATATAAAAAATGGCAGTTTGTAAGTTATCTGTTTGTTAAAAAACAAAAATCTCCCATAGGATGTTATAAAAGACATAATTTCTGAGAATTTGCTATATAAAGATCGAATTTAATGAACTATATTTTACAGTGAGAACACATTTAATTATAGCACAAGCAAAGAAAGTTTATACCTGATTTAAATATATAAACATTTGCCCAAAGATGGCGACCATGGTTCATTTTCATTTTTTGACTGACATCTACTGAACTGAAATGAAATTTGTGCGAAGAACCTGTAAAGTATACCTTTTTAGTTGTTTGTAATTATTCATACATGTCTCTCATAATGTCATCCAAGTCACATGTGCTACATTAAACTGTCTCTTTCATCAGTCTGTATTCTTAACTGTGCTGGTGAGGATACTGCCTAATGTGTATCATCCTTGTGAGAAGCCAACATGTTAGTTGTTCAGAAAAATTAATTCTTAGAGTACAGATTGCAGTAGTTACCTATTTCCATAATTGTGAGGAATACATTGAAGAAATGATCTTTGGATTTGTTAAAGTCCAAAAATGACAGAAGAATGAGTGGATGATCATCAAAAGATGTCAACAAGGAACAATAGTTGGAAGGATCCATCTGTGTTGACTATGCGTCATTGGAGATAAGGTTAATTCAAGAATTTTCTAGTTAAAGTATCTTTTACAGGACATATAGGACTTATAGTAGTTTGTCTGCTAATTGGTTACTGCCCAGTGATGACATATCACTTAAACATAATAGGGTTGGGTTAACAGGACCAACCTGTCTGTCGTTTCTCCTCTTATGGAACAGAGAAGGAAGACAGAGGAAATTCAGATTACTTGGAAGAGCCTGACATACTTAGGGGTCTTGATCCTTGTAGGTTTCATAAGAGAGGATCTGTGAGAAATTGCAATTGGGATAATTATATAGATACAGAGTCGGTAGAGTGATCTGATGGTTTTTGAACAGCAATCAAAAATGTACAAGTTGATGTAATACAAAATGTATAATATCAAATTCCTTTCCTTTCACACATACTCATTTAACCTCATTCTGAAATTCAACATTGCTCTATGATCATCTGTTGTGGTATTGTTGCAATTTCACTGTGGTATCATCATTTAGTTCATCAATTGAATGTAGTCAACAATTAAAGACTTATTTCTGAGATAGCCCAAAAGAAATATTCACATTAAGCAAGGTCGAGCAATTGTACGGACGATGGAATGTCACCATAAAGTGAAGTATATGGCCAGGAAAGAATGCTCACCGAATATCCATGGAAACTCTTACCATATGGGCAGTGTGGTGCCACAATGCTGGAAACAAATTTGCTGACCTCCAAACTCGTTCAATTTTGGTTGTAAAAAATAATGCAACATTGTCACGTACTGATTCAAATTTACTGTTACTGTATGATTGTTCTCTTTAAAAAAATATGGGTTTATGATTCCTAAGTTTGAAACCTACACCACACAGTAACGTGTCTACTGCAAAGTGGTTATTGGTGAAGTTCTCGCTAGTTTTCAAACTACCAGAAATGGAAATTATGTTTATTTATGTACCCTAAGATATAAAGTTGTGCTTTAATCACTGGAAAGAATAATAACATCATGTTGAACATTTTAAAGAATAATTTCACATGGTGCTTTTTGAGGTGCCCAGTTGTTCTCTCTTAACTCCTGCACTAATATTATTCCATCATAGTGAAATTTAAGATCTTAATGAAGAATTCGTTTAACACTGATTTGAAATGATTTGACACTTGCATTAATTCTGAATAATGTGGAGGCAGTTTTTCGCCTAACCTGACAGGTTCAATGTTGTCAGGTGTACACACTAGTGGTGGGCGTTAATGCTAACAATGCTCAACATCAACACCAGTTAACGTTGAACGTGATTAATTGTTGAAAAAAATCTCTAACGTTAACCTGCCAGACAGAACAGAAGACCAAGCGTCTTTGTTTGTTCAGTGTGCAGGTGTGCAGTGCACGTGTTCAGTGAGAAGTGGCTCTAGTCATCAATCGACTGTCGCCTGTTTCTTAGATAAATAAAAACTAATTATTTACAGAGGAATAAGTTTTGGAGTTATTTGTAGTATAATTTACTAGTTAAATTAATCAGTTATTTGCTCAACTAAACTAACAGACATCTTAGAGGCATATGTGTAGCTGGGTGTGCGCGCATCGAGTGGGCCGCTGTCGCTAACAAACAACCACTGATGCGTCACCTGCAAGCACTAAGCAAATGATCAACGTTAGCAGTTATGCACTGCTTCGTCAACTGCTTTGATCGTTGACGCTGGTCAATGTTGACGGTTAGCTGTTACCCGTTAACGGGCACAGCCCTAGTACACACACTACGTTTTCGTCCAATTAATTTTCATTTTAAAGTAAACCAATGTTTCTGAAATTAATTACCCACAGCAATATAATATTGTGGTACAACCATGTTTTGATTTTAAATAAAATATGTGTGAAATAAACACTGCATAGCTATAATGAAATCATTATTTAAAAAATAAGCTTCTATTATGAATGTACAATGTTCATTTTACGTGTTAGCAATTAAAATGGTATCAGTGCTGCTAACATGTATTCAGCAGCCTACTTTTCATGCATTCCTAATAGTAGTACCTAAATTATAACTGCTACAATTGTCATATTAATTTGCCAAACCTTGTATATTCCACCATAAAGACATTATGGCAAGCAGTGATGAAAAGCTGCTTGTGGCCCTATAACCCTAAAAGGACAAACAACTATCACAATGTATTTTTTTTTTTCAAGATACTAAAAATATAATAATTTTAATACAAATTTGAATATCATATTTTCCTATAAACAAACCTATCAAAATTCATAGACATTTCAAATTTCAACCATTTTATACAGTTTTTAGGTCATATTTTTAGATTTTTTTTTCCAATATCTTAAATTTTGCAGATTTTAATTCTGAAAATAATAGTACCAATCTTAACTCTGTACAACAAAAATTACAAAGTTAATTGCTAAAGTTACAATTTTAAACAACCTTCTCAAAAATGTTGATATTCAGAAAGTTATGTGGCCGACTAAGGGCAAGCTACTAATAAGATGGGAGGAGGTTTTCCATATGTATATATATATAACTTCCAAGTCTATGAAAGCTAAGATATATAAATATCCATCTGGACTGACCGTCACAAGAGTTATAATATATAACAAGTACAAGATTTGACAATCCTGTGTAAGGATTGTTTTGTATAACAGGGCTGGTTGAGTACCACAATGGCACCATTCAACTTCATTTTTTATATCTAAACAAGATCTTTAGTTAGCCTACTTTGTTTTTATGATTGTATTCATAAAATATTGACCATTTTCTTCTAAAAGATTTTAACTTCTAACTCATAATACTATTTTAATATCTAACAATTATGTGTGATATCAGTTTTATATTACTAACAGTTACAATATAAGTTTAAATATAATTTCGATACAATTTAATATTTTTATTGCATGAGTGTGCGTGTACCATTAAATGACTGTAATAAAAAGAAATATGAAGAGAAGTAAGATATTAAAATAAGTTAGTAATGAGACAAATGAAAAGGAAAACCTTGTGGGATTAATTGTTCAGGACAGGATTGGAGGATGGTGTAGATTAGCAGTGAGACATAGGCGGAGGAGAATCAGTGAAAGTACTTGGGCTGAAATTAATAGTTTGTCGCAACTAAGCAAAAACTGCTCGGCAGCTGAGGTGAAATCAAATCCCTAGGAGAGGGCTATAAAAATAACTAGTCTTCTAGTAACAGTGTTATCACATACTCACAACCCATCCTCTTGAATGTTTTGAAAATTTGAGTTATGATCACATGAATGAGTTAAGATTAATTTTTACAATTAAAAGATTACAAGTGTGCTAAGTTGGAAGTATTCGCTGTATGCTAGAAACCCATCACCTCCATTTTGAATGTTTTCCCAATATTGTATTTGTTACCATCCAATCCTATATCATCTTCGTCATCATCATCATCATCTTGCGAATCATCTGGGTAATCATCAATCTGGAAACAAATGTCAATAATTTAAGTCGAAAATTAAAATTTACTGTGTTTAATTATAATCTCACAAAAATTGGACAAAATTTTGTCTGAGACATTTTATATGGTCTAGAATAAAGTGCTTATCTTGTAAAAAAAAAGTTCTGTAAAACTACATAGTGATACCGATCTGTCAGGTATGTATTAAATTTGAATTGTAATCTAAACATACTACTAAAGTGTACACTACAAGAAAGTATACTAAAGAAAGGTAACCTCAGTGATGAAAATTAATCACTTAAGTAGGGGTATAAAGAAGAAAGAGATCTTTTTATATTGACTTAATTACAATGGATTGCTACTCATTTATATTATGAAACAAAATTTGATACTGAATTGCAACATGGTTTTATATAAGATTTTATATAATAAAATAAAGATAATGTTTCTCTGAGAAAAAATCTTGGGTGAATAAAATCGAGAGAACATATAATTTTTTTGCAGTATTTTTATTAGTTTTTCTTTTTGTTTAAAGGCAAGAAACTTTTACTAAATCATCACCTTACAAACAAAAGATAAAATAAACACCCCCTGGCTCTTGAATAACTTAATAGCGCCAGAGTCAGAAGAGAACAAGGAGATAAAAGAGACGGATCTAACCCAAGACTACTTGACAAAAGGTATGGGTCCAAATAGCTTCCCTTAGGATTGCTATGCCCATGCTCACTGTAATGAGACCCTGAGGGCACATAGTGTGTTAATAAACATGAACTATTATATAGGATTTTCAAAAAGAGAGTGAGGGAAATTTTTCAACTCACTCCTCTGTTTCTAACTCACCAACAGTACTATTTCAAATTCAGAAATTCATCCCCACCTTAAATGGTCAATTGTTTATGAAATATATCAATCAACTCAGTATCACGCAATATTTACAATATGAAAATCAACTAATGAGTAAAATTGTTTACATTTTATATAAAATTATATTCTATAGGTTTAATCGTTCATGGATGTATTATTTACTTTAAAATAAAAGTAAATAAAAATATGAAACTTCCATACTCTTTTTTTCAGAAAAATGAAAATAGAATGGTAGAGCCCTATAAAAATAAAACTAAAATACAAGAAGTGGAAGCGACAATAAGATACATGAATTGTATTATCCATAGTACGAATAAACTTAAAAAAATGTGTGTCCCATGCCAGGCTTGAATTGTGCTTAGTGCCATGCATGTTTTAGTTAAAAGCTATTTTACGTACATATAAATAAGCTTTGTTCTTCATCTAAAAGTATTACTGCACTGGTCATGCAACAGTTTTGGGGGCTGTCATCATCGTAATTTGGTAACAGGCACTCAACTTTCATTTAAAAGTATAGATAATAATAACGGACGTCTAAAAAATTTTAATGATTTCTACTTTTGTAATTAGAATTACAAAATAAAAACAATGAGAGATTTTTGAATTAATAATGTTTTGAGTAAAGGAGGGAAAGAAAATTGTAAATTTTTAACACATTTAATAACCTAAAGTTTTGTATTCATGATTGTAAAAGTAGTTTAAATTTAATTAAATTACATTTACATAAAAATCAATACAATTCAGTTTATTTAACATGTTATCAATGGATACTGTTTTTCACCTGATCTCTGAAAAATTTGGGAATTCTAATTACCCAGTCTTTTGATTTTAAATTTCCATAAAACTGAATGGAGTGTTTATTAAAATTGTGACAGAATTCATTGTGATTCAGCAATTAAATGCTGAATACATACCTTTAATTATAATTTGACATTATTTTATATTTAATCCACTTAGGAATTTCTGCGCAAGTCTCATATTTTATTATTATAGGGCTGATTATAATGATTGATATGTTAAATTAAACAGTGTTACTTGCAGATTTGACAAAAATTATTCATTTTCCATTGTAATAGATTCATCATTTAAATAACATGTCTGTTATGGGTAAATAAAATGTTTCATAACAAAAATAATTTGAAACAGCTGTTATGAATTCTCAAATATGTTTTATTTTGTTGTTTTTTTGAGAATGTACAATATCTTTAAATTATTTTAATGATAACTTATATAGTGCTTACTTTATTTTTGGGGATTGAAGTTGTGTTGTGATTGATTGTTTACATTTCACAAATCTAAATAGTTTTTGTAGTTTATTGTTAATGTGTGACAATTTGGTTTGACTATTTTATCTTGCAAAAATTAACGACTTAAACTGTACATATGAGCATTGTGTAGTGCTTACTTTATTTGTGATTTACAATATTGCTTATATGTCACAAAAGTTACCAGTTTATTAATGTGTAACAATTACATGGGAGCTTAGAACTATACTATAAAAGTAAAATGTCAGCCACATGGAAACCATCAAACACTCACTGGTCGACAAGAAAATGCCAATGACACAAATCAAAGAGCACTGAATCGTAAAGTAAACCAATAGGTTCAACTTTTTCATATCACTACATGAACCTCAGACCTCGACATTATTTTAAAATATCACGTTCATTTGATATTAACAATTCATATTTTGATGTAGGTGATCTTTCTGATGAATATAGATATTG
This sequence comes from Aphrophora alni, assembly GCA_963513935.1. NCBI lineage: Eukaryota > Metazoa > Arthropoda > Insecta > Hemiptera > Aphrophoridae > Aphrophora > Aphrophora alni. The sequence continues at coordinate 34,857,016 of OY740774.1, read as the reverse complement.
AGTGCTTTAATGAAGTAACCTCACAAACATAGTTATTCAGAACTGTTAAAATTTTTAATTGGAAATTACTACTAGTACTTCTTTATTTTCAGTATTTCAGTCTTAACATAATAATTTTACAGAAACAAATAGTTGATATGATTGAAGTTAAATAAAATGTAGTACATAATAACACCCTTTACCAGCAAAGAAATATGCATGCCAGTTATCATTTGTTGATTTACCAACCATTGTTATTCAGATAAATCTCAACCATGCCAGGACAGCTTTGGCTGTCCTCAGCAAGAGATTTACTGAATGCCCAGAAGATATAGCTCTAATCCAAAAGCCATGGGTCAACAGAGGAATTATCATAGGACTCCTAACCTAAAAATAGTTTCTAACATAGGACTTGGTCACTGTGTTAGTTAAAGTAAGAACTGACGATTGGGAGCAGGAGGTTAAAATAGTCTCAGCTTATTTTCCTGGTGAGTTCAATATATCTACAACAGATGATACAGCTAAGCTCATCAGCCACTGTGTTCTAACATACAGAGGGCTGCTTTACCTCAGGTTCCATTTTTCACCACTGCTAGGTGATGACCATGTTGCCTAGAGCTATTTTAAGATTCTTAGAAAGCTTTAATTTTGCCTGAGTCTAAAACAAATTAGTTGGGTAGTCACAAAATATCAATTTGGGTCGCAGTGACAAGAGGCTGAATAGCCTTGAACCCTTAAAATAGTAAGTAAGTAAGTGAAGTACGGTTCAACTTTGCTCTGGGATAAGATCACTCTTTTCTTATCTCACTTTCCTATTCTTTCTTCTTGTCTTCTTAAAGTTTTGAGTACAAAAAGCTTATTGTGGCTAAGGTAACTCTGAGCAACTAGATATTGAACCCTTATTTCAAACAATCTGGTGCCATGTATTGCTCCAAACAAGATTTGTGTCACCCTAATCACATCAGACTAGCTTTTACTGTTGTCATAACAATGGTTAATATAGCTCGGTTTCATACTGCTTCAATGTTATTTCTTTTTAAGCATGGCATATCATACAATGTGCATACATTGAAATCACACTTAGTTTTCAGTAATATTTCAGTCTGATTAATTTTTAAATAATTTATTACAATTATTTAGCTCAAAAACATTATTATTTCATGATATTAAATGAAATGGTCAAATCTTAAATAATAATTTTACATACATTTATAATTCAGAGAGGGTGGGCAACCATGTAACCTAAGAAAATATGGTTTTATTTAAAAATCACTATAAGAAACATAGTTTATGACATTACATTGCCATTTTAAAATAATTAACAGTATTACTGTAATAATTTTACTGGTTGAATTATATCCTTATAAATTTTAACAAACTTAATCTAAGCACTTTTCTAAGTATACCACATTTTAAGTTCCTTTTAAAATAATACTTAAGCATTGCTCTAAATAAAATTGAACTACAGTAAGTTTTTAAGGAAGCAATAACACACTATAATTTTTACTGACAACAACTGGTCTCCTAATATTAAGCAGTAAACATTTATGGGGCTACTTCAAGAGCTCATTAATGATGTTCAACAAAACAACCATTGATGTAACCTCTATAAAAAGCACTATGCTGTTACAATATAATTACGTAAAAAAAAAAACTGTTATTTCATATTCAAACAGCATTGAAAAAAGCAACAAAAAAATGAGTATACAAAATGTGTGCTATGCAACAATTGCAGGATCCAGACACATTGAAATAAATCTGATACTATCAGTTATTTTTCTTAGGTTAAGACTGGAGATTTAAAATGATAAACCTGATTTTCCAACAGTTATGATAGGGTTCTAAAGCAATATTAAATTAGTTATATGTATATATATATATATATATATATATATATATATATATATATATATATATGTATATGTATATATATATATATGTATATGTATATATATATATATACATATACACACACATATATATATATATATATTGATCATCCTGTATGTTGCTACATATTACTGAATAATTTTCAGATCTAAAGCAATCAATTTGTTTGTACTATCATGGTAATTACCTTGCCCATCATACAATGTAATAGAAGCAGATCGCCTAAACATAATGTCTAAAACTCTGGTCTCTTGGGTTATGAAGAAAATCGAATTGGTAGATCAAGGGGTCATACTCAGTATATTTACTACAAGGCAAGTTTGATTACACAGGTTTTCTGAATCTTGTAATTGTGTATATCACTACTTTCTTGACATCAGATAGATGTATTAAACAGTCTCCACTCACTTTTCTCATGTCAGTCGCAGCCCTAGTTGGCCACGAAGATGTAGATATATGAAGAAGCCTTTACTCGCTATACTAGTATCAGCGACCTATCGGGTCTTATTACTATGAAAATATAAAATTTTTCTTGGGTTGGTACCAAATACAGGATTATCTAATTTCATTTTTATTAAGTTAGATATGTTAATAACATACAAGATATGAACAACAAAACTGTTTAACCCTTTGCGCTCGAATAGGGTCTTTAAAAAAGTTCCTCTGGAGTCGTATGGCCACTGGGAGTGGCCACGCCATTTTCTATATCAGCTTGGAATTGTTTTCGCAGTCTTGGTCCGCCCAGCTCGTATGGCCACTCAGAATGGCCAACACAAAATCTTGCGAACACTTGCATGGCCACCGTGAGTGGACATAGCATTACGTATGTATGAATAGCTTTTTTGTATTCTCAAAATTATATTATTTTCTGTGGAAAGTGCTGGAATCTGTAGGGAAACTCTTGAACTATATGAACAATGCATGATTTCTTTCCCTCCTTTTATAACAACTGTGTTGAATTCCATAATATAACCTCTATATTTTCTCTCAGTGCTGTGCTAGTCGTTGTTATTGGCGTGATAAATTGTTGATAATTTTAATATTATAAAGTTACGAAAATGGATAATTTAAATTCTGATAAAATTAGAAATGAGTTCGAAAGAGATGTTGAGTTAGATTGTGGTGAAAGTAAATAAGTTATAATGTAAGTTTGAACAATTTTAAAACATTTTCTATATTGTAGTTTGTCATCTGTTATTTATATAATAAATATAAAAATATAACGTCTTTATGAGGTTGAAATACTATGTAATACCATGTTTTCTATTTCAAATAAGTTGTATTTGTCAATAAACAGAGCTTATTTATAAAATATTCATGTTTGCTCTTTTAAATAGTTACCTAGATGTCAAGTGAATTCAACAAAACAATTCCGAGCTGGTGATGCCGTCCGGTCAAAATGGCAGCCGTGTAACAGCCGACGAACGAGCGGCCACTCACGGTGGCCATGCGACCTGAGAGGACTAATCTCACGGGAAATAATACAAGGTGTCTACGAGTCGGGTGTGGCCACTGGTAATGGCCTTTCGAGCGCAAAGGGTTAAAATGACTAAACTTTTACATTTTAAATTTGATTTTTCTGAATTTCAATACGGTAACTATTCATAAGAATATATTATAGTCCTCTATGCCAACATCTATGTTCCTATCTTGATTTCTGTTGCAGTTATCTTCCTTACATATAGACGACAACAACAATGTATAGTTATTGGATCTACCCGACATAGAAAGTATTAATGTACACAATTATGAGTTTCAGATAACCTGTGGAACAACTGTTTTAAACAAACTTACCCTACTGGATGAGATCCAATACAATTTAACTTTTCCTACAAGACCTAAGAATCCAAGTTTTGGGAATTATATTTAGAGGGTCTGCTTGTATTGCATTGTATGATGGGCAGGTACCATGATTCTCCCATCAAATTGTTTTTTGTTTTTTTTAGTACAGATTTTTGGCATACTGGAAACATCTGACAATATTAAAGAACTCAACTACAATTGTTGTTGAGGATTGCGCCATTGATGAAGACTTTTGAAGATGAATGTATGACAACTTTCCGAATGTTTTGAAAATGAAGAATCAAATAAATACACCCTTTTCAATACAATTTTTTTTAAATGAGTTTTTAAGGGGTAGAATAATAAATTGTTTTGAATCTTAGGAGGTTTATATAATTTCTGCAATTTTAAATTCAATTATTTACAAACTTTGAAAGGTATCAGTTAACATATTGCCACCTTGCAGTAACATTGACACTAATAACAAGCAAAAGACAAAGCTCTGGCTTGAAGTGCATAAAATAACATATCTACTCAAAAGCTATAAAAAACGAGAAGTTACATTTACTTTAGATATTAGTGTTGAACCTTGGCCAATAAGCGGCTTCGGTCTCTTGAGGAAGCTGTGAAACAAAGACAATATAATTTGTGGGTGTTAATATTTTGACTGATGTGTTAGTAAATAAATATTAATAAAGACACATGCAAAAATACGAAGATTGAGAAAAAATGTATATATATACTTCATATACTATTTCTTTAATTAAACAAACCTACCCCAAAAGTAGAAATATTATACATTTACACATTGAAACTCTAACATTCTCTTCTTTTTTTTTCAACTTAGCAAACATTTTTTTAGATTATTACCAGTTCTGCTAATTATTTTGTGCTTCTAATATTATTATCAGAGATGTATGATATTTAGGTGAGACTTTAGTGAGTCTTGTCATGTTTTGGTATGTTCAGCCTCAGTCCAGGTTTTGTTACATAAAGTCTCAACTCTGTCTCATACAAAAATCATTTAAACGGTCTTGAACTCATGGGTCACATACTGTATACAACTTGTTTCAATTATTTGGGTTATCCTGTGGTACCAATAAGTTTATAAATAAGTTACAAGGACATTTTTTATCAATAAATAAAAAAATAAATGAAGCAAAAACATTGCACAAACTTTTTTACTTACCGATTCCCAAAACCAAATAAATTGTCACCAAAAATGTCAGTTTAGTAGTTGTTTGTTAAAAAGTAAAATGAATATTTATACTTCAAAAAATATTTTTAAACCTAAACTTGCTTTGCTGGTGCCATAAACGTATGTATCCTCAGCATAAATCATATTTGATTAACAACAGTTGAGATTCGTTTTTTTTTCTTGTGATTTTTCACTTAAAAATGGATATATCAACAAAAAACTCGACATATATTTATCCATCAACTTTCTCAATACTATGTATATTTGAGAAAGTAAAAGCAACAATTTTGACAATAAAATACATAAACAAAAAGAAATGAGCCTTTTGAGGAAAGATAGCATGATGTAAGTTTAGTGTTTATCTCAGAATATGTTATCAGACAAGTTTAGTGACTACGTGAAAATGTTATTGCAATATTTATTTAAAAGGGGAACATAACAAATCTGGTATCGTAATGTTAGTCTTATATTGTCTCATCTTGTGTGTATAGATCGCTAAATCAAGCGCATTCATAAATTACTTAATTTTACAGAAACCAGTTACATATAATAACTATTGAAAAAAGTGTTCAGTTTAAACTAATGATTTAATAATTAATAAAAACAAAAGTGGATAAACTAAAAAATCAGTTGGAAAATTGGGGATGTACGAACAGTTTGAAGATTGAACTAAATTTTTGAACAACTTATTTTTGATGTTTAATAAATTAATCAAAATAACTTGTATTAAACATTATCCATAATTAGATATTTTGAGAATCGTGTCATTTTTGACAGTGAGATTCACTGGATATTGGATTTTCCCTTATTTTTTTTTTTTTATACAAATTAAGAACACAAACCATTTGACTAAATTATACGTTATTTTACTGTTTAACAGGAAACAAATATGAAAAAAAAATTTAAGAATACAAAATTTGAATTTTGTTTTATTTTTATCCATGTACACAAAGGTAAAATTTGTCCTGTAGATTGTAAAAAAAAAACAGTCATAATTAAAAACACATAATTTGTGTACCTACTTAAAAATGGCACTGTTTAATAAGAAATGTAGACAATGACTTGTACCATATTGTTACCACTATTTTTTTTTTAATGTCAATGTCTCACCATTGATTCAACTGCTAGACAAACTTGTCATATAGTCAATGCCATAATGGTCTTAAGGATAAACAATACCAGGATTAAATTTCATCCAAGCAGCCATTTGTAGTCTTACCACTTTCTTACGGAAATGTAATGATAAAGTTATTTAATAGGCGGATTATGTTCATGAACATCTAACCTAAACTATAGTTTATAAAAAATATAATTTTTAAATTGTCAGTTTTATCTAACGATATTTTTATTCAAACACGAGGTAAAGAATTCCTTAATCGTTGTAATAATTTTGTGATTACTACGAATTATTCATTGCTTTTTATACAAAATTTTCCATAGCATAAAAATATGTCTCAAATTAAAAGCAAGTTGTTCAAGATCTGGATCTTTAAGAACTGTAATATCTAACAGTTATGCTATTTCATCCCTGTAATATTGTGAAAATAAAAGATAAAAAGTTAAAGTTTCATACTCCTAGGACAAATGCTATCAAGTCGAAATCTTTGTGGATAGCAAGGTAAGTATGGACGGTGTGTCTATAATCAGACTGTTTTTTTTCACTTAAAACATATCAGTGTAACTGACTTTGAGCTCTTTGGCAGACCTTGGATTTATCTGAATCTGCAAAACAAACATCAACACTCTCGGCTGTTCAGAGGATTGTGAGTCATCAGTTAGTGCAGTTGTGTTTTTTATTATATGCTGGAATAATGTTACATTTTAAAAAGTATGCAATGTGCCAGTTTCAAATTTTTAGTAAAATTTAAAAACACCAACAGAATACAGGGAAGGCTGCATGTCTTATGCATGTGCATTTGAGTGAAGATTCATTGAAGGATGTCAGAATGTGGAAGACAATGAATACCCTGGAAAACCTTCCACTTTAAGAACTGAAGTTGAGAAGACTCAGTATCTAAATGATAATAATTGATACCATGAACAAAGATAAAATTTTGTTTGAGGGTCTTAATATGAAAAAAAGTTTGTCAATATGATCCTTCAGGTTTTTACACCAGAAAAAAGAACATGTAATAGGGTACATTTTCGGTTATGTAAACTTGGTCTGACTAGAAAAGTAGTTTGAATCAAGGCAGTGAATAGGGAATGTATTCTGTTATAGAATATAATAATAATAATAATAATAATAATAATAATAATAATAATAATAATAATAATAATAATAATAATAATAATAATAATAATAATAATAATAATAATAATAATAATAATAATAATAATAATAATAATAATAATAATAATAATAATAATAATAATAATAATAATAATAATAATAATAATAATAATAATAATAATAATAATAATAATAATAATAATAATAATGATAGATAGATAGATAGATAGATAGAGTTAAATAAAGAGTACAAATAAATAAAGAAGGCAATTAGTAATAAATGGTCAGTGAGATTTGTAAAAAATATATTAATAAAAAAACGTATATAATATTAGATATAAGAGAAATATGACAACAGTGTAGATGTGCATAAAACTTTAAGAAATGTGACATCAGTGTGTTTTGTGTAAAAGTGGGGAGAGGATAAAGCTAAAGAAATGAGACAAGATGTGGTGTTCTAGGAGATAGGATGTTTTAGAGACAAGACATTGTGTTTTAGGAGATAGGATGTTTTACAGACAATAAGTTATTTTTAAATAGGGGAGAAATCAGACAATAAGTGATTTTCTCGGAAATGAGACAAAAAATTGAATAAGTTACATTTTAGAAAGAGGGGATGTTTTCAATAAGATACTTTTTAATATATGTGATGTGAATTCAAAAGACAACATGCGGTTTGAACAAAGAAATAGTTTGAATCTAATGAAAATTTTAAGTATATTTCAGAATTTAGCTTCAGTGTTAGCATGCTTGGTATAACATGCTCAAATTATGTTTCATAAAAATCTAAACATAAAAATAACTGGAACTTACAGTTTATTAACAAATTTTGGATAGATTGTTTGCAGATATCACTTGGTTTCAAATAAGAGAAAAAATAAGTTTTAAAAATTAATGATTATATACTTTAATTAAAATTTAAAAATTCATGAGTTGATTTTATTAGATTTGACGATTAGAGAATAAGTAATTAATAAAAAGAAATTTGGTAATATAAAAATATTGTAAATTTTGAGTATATTGCATTTTTATATATGAAAGATTGTTATTTTGAATTTGGTTGCAACCACAAAATTAATTATAAATTAAGTATGGATGAATTATAATTGTATGATGTTATAAAAAATATGATGATTTATGTTTTTCAGGAAATATTTAACTTGTATACAATCTACAATATTTTTTTAAAATAATGAAATGTACATTTCAGAAATTGGATTTAGTATTTTTATTTAAAATTCTCTAGAGTGCACTATAAAAGAACCAATTAGAAACTTTCTATGCTCTCTTCAAGAGTATATTTTATTTTTGTAATAAATATTACAAAATGGCGCCCAACTTCATTTAAATATTATAATTAGCACAACAACAATTAATTATAAAACATTATAAACATTGCAATAATATTTGCGCTGACATGCTGCATTTGCAATTTCTGATGAAACCTGGATTGTCCAGTATTATCCTGATGTGAAACAAGAATCAATGCATTGGAAAACTTCATCATCATCATCAAGAAAGAAAAATCTTTGTCAAACCATGTTCATTGTGTTTTTTAATGTTGTAGACATAATGTTCTAAAAATAGAACCCAGAAGGGATTACAGTGAACCATTATTATTGTAAGGAAGTTTTGGCGAAGCTGAGAGAAAAAGTCAGAGAAATATGCTTGTTCACAGAGCATTTTCTGTTAAACATTAGCTGAAAAACATGTTACTATACTGAAACATCCTCTACATGGCACCATGTGACCTTTCTCTTTTACAAAATATGAAATATGTGCCTATAGGAAATTTTTGAGTTAATTGATGCAGTAAACAGCATAAATTTAATTTATGTTAAAACAGCTAACAAAATATATCTTCTCTATTTGTAGAGGAAAATGGAAATATATTGAAAGGGTAACAAACATTGAAATTGTGATAAATTTATAAATAAAGGTGAGTTATTGTATCAGTCTAGTTATTTATTAAAAACATTTCGTCCGTAACAGGTTATCCAGTATGTGGTGACACTTAAATAGAGAACTATCTAGCCTAGAGAGAAGAAGGGCTAGGTGGAGTGGGGTAGATATTCTGCTAGAAGGGAAGAGCTAGTACATAATTTGTAGTTCCAGAACCATTGTGTCCTAAGCTAATCTAACCTTCCCCCATTACTAAAAATGACAGAAATTCATTTTAAAAAACTTAGGCCAAATATTACTACAGAGTGGGCAAGCTTCAACTAATCTATTACGACTTTTATGTTTTCAGGATATAATAGATTCAACTGGTAATATAGATTATATAGGGGTGGGGATTAATTAGTATAACTTGTTAACCTTGTTTACAGGTTCCTGTTAAATTCAATAATTGATGGTTTGCTTTTGATTTGTTTTTACATTGCACATATACAAGAAAAAATTGTACAGTGAGCAAAAGGCTGTGTTCAGCTTTCTTAGATCTAAAATATAAATAATACATTATAAAAAAAAAAGATAATTCATCAAATTATGCAAAATAAATATTTATATACAAAATGAAAATGCAGAATTATATGGTATAAATGTCATAGATTACCTTGCGCGTGAGGTATTTTACTTTTTACAAATTAACATTGAGATTTTGACGGAAATTTTAATTTTGAGGTATCCTGAGTCAAAAATTGGATTCAAACAGTACCTAAACAGGTGAACTAATATTAATTTGACCTAGTCAAACATTTGTTTATAGTTTCTAGACATCTCAAAATTTGTAGTACTGTACTTAGAATAACACCAAATAAAAAAATTTGATTTTTTAAAACTGTTTTACAGTGGTTTAGATCTAATTTTGTGTACATACTAAAAAAAAAGTATTGATCACTATTTCCCTAAATATACCAGTTATGAGTTATTAATAAAAAAATGAACCATGTAAGTGAAATAACTGAAAATATTGTTCAACTAATTCCATTTTTATTAAAATATGAAAATAAAATATAACTACTGGCTGGTTTGTTTTAGTACTTTCAAAAATACCAGGGAATTATAATTTTCTGAGTGGTTTCATACTTTGATTTGGGTCATAAAACGTTACAATATTTAACTGAAACAACTTGAGAGATATTTAGATAATCAATCTCCTAAAGTTGGTGCCTATGGTTCTTTTTCTCTTTTTGAATGTCATCACTCTTGAACTGGAATTTTTATTAAATACTTTTTATTGGTTTGTTTTATTATTTTGTATGAGTGTGTGTGAAATTTTATGCAATTTATTTCTTTTGCATTGTTTATTTTTATTCACTTACCACTCAACTCGAACATATGAAAGACATCTAAATAATTGTTAAGAAAATTAAAAGATATAATTTTGCATCTTCTTATTAAAAAAAAAAAAAAAAAAAAAAAAAAAAAAAAAAAAAAAAAAAATGCATACAATCATTACAACAATGATAGCAACAAATTCTTATAAAATAAATGTCTCAAATTACAGTGCAAAAATAAAAAAAATTATAACTTATAATTAAAAACATATACCAGGTGGTATTAAAGTCACTATATCTCCCCCCCCCCCCCATGTACATTATGAATACTCCAAAAAAACTTCTGGAATATTTGAAAATTGTTGGGGGGTCATCTGCTCCAATTTAGGAGGCTTAACTTTACAATTTCAAATATAAAGATATTTCTCAAATACAAATATATTTAGGTCAGACTTTTTCCTCTATAAACGATGGTGCAAACCAAACTAAAAACAGTAGAAATTGTTTCGTTTCCAAAACTTTTTAATTATTATAAAGGTTTAGGCTGATTTGTTTTCCTTTTTAAATGTACATGTGACAGTTTTTATTCTAAACCTTTTAGTGTAAATAGAAATAAAATATCTTTTATATGATTTAAAAATATAAAAATCCTTGGGAATAAAATATTTTCCAACAAATCTACGCACACTTCTGTTGATAGTTTTCTCTTGAAAAAAGAAAGGGCTATAAACTTTGCTCTTCCTTAAGCCACAAAATATGTTGCTTTTGGGTGATCATGAATATATTTCACATTTGTGTGTATTCTATTTACAACTTATATGGAAAGTCTAGTCATCACTGGAGATTATGTTTGGAATGAAATCCTGGTATTCATCCAATTGATGTAAAATTTATGCACAAAATTCCTTATTAGCAAACCCCCAGTGTCTTAGTTATTGCACCATTGTTAATCTGTAGGGTTTGAGATGCAAATGTTGTCACAACACTCACCAAACAGTTGCATTTGGAACTCCCAGCTCGCTATAAACACACCAGATTGATTTTGTAGGACTGTTAACTAAACTTTCCTTTCCTTCACTTTCTCTATGACATCGTCATACACACGGTGATGCTCTAAGGATTTTTATGACTTACTGAATATATGGTTTCAACAAAAACACACCTACAAACACACTCATAAATAGTAGGCCTACTGGGAGGATCTTTACCATACTCCTTACAAAATTCTGTTCCACAATTGTTGCAGACTTTGATTCTTCAAATCAAAACACACATCAAAAGTGCTCTAGACCAGTGAAGGCAGCCATGTTTGTTGCAACTGTTGCTAGCACTTACGGTGGTACTGTTTGATACTGTTCTCTACATTGGTTGAATCTTAATCTATTTTGCTACAAAATGACACCAAAATTAGTTTTGTAAGTGCAGTAGTCTGAATAAATTAATTTGAATTTACAAAGTTGTAAAGTATTTTTTGAAGCACACTTTACACTAAAAATAAAGCAATTAAATATATACAGAGTGATTTGATATTCAGGAGGAATACCACATAATTTTAGATAACTACATAGGAATTGATTCATTTGCCATATGTCTGTATTTTTTCCTAACTACTATAAGTTTCAAGGAACGGATTTAGATATTGAATTCAAATTTTGAATGTGATTTTTAATCAAATTGGTTTAGTAGGCCTACATATTTTTTTTTCTTCTTTTTCTTTTTTTCCCTTTTTTTCTTCTTCTTTTTTCACAAAACTTTGTCAACAGGCAACTTATTTTTTATTTTTGACACCAAATAACTAAAAAACTGCTAATTCTATAAACCAATTTAAATATATTTAAACAAACTAGTGATTTTTTTAAACAAATAATTCTTGGTAATTCTATAGGATAACAAGACTTTTCTTCATGCATCTAGGATTTCAAATGTTAAAAATAATAATAATAATAATAAATACATACATAATAAATAAACACTCCAACCTAACCAGCAATTTTTAAAATCTCCCAATTTAGAGTATAGAAAAATCTTGTTTGTGTTCTTTTCAATTACCAGGATTAGTTTTTTATTGATAACCCGGCTATAAAATAGATAAAAACAAACATGTCATCTCGTTCTTTAACTTTATTTACTTGCATCCTTATTTTACCAGTACTACAAAACAACATTTCACAATACAACTTACAAAACAACTATACAATACATAACATTACAGTGATATAATAATTAACATCAATTTCAGGAGTTCTCCATAAACTATAAAGTCAGTTCTTTTGTAAGAAAAAAATCTCACGGTTGTCTTAAGTATTATTAGGTTAGGGTATGTTCTATTTTGATCAGTTGTGGTAATTTATTTTATAAAACGTCATACCCAAATAGTCGAACACATTTTGTGCCATTATTAGCAAGCAGAATTGTGATTGGTAAGTTTTTTATGTTATGTGCATAAACATCTGCACTCTTCTGAAAATGATATTCATTATAAATACAAGGTATTATTCATTAATATAACATTAAATTTGAAAACTAATCCGATATGTTCGGCAATGTAATTAGGATTAACCATTTGGAGATGTATACACAATATGTCGGAATACTCTTTATCTAAAATGATGAGTTATCAATTTTTTGTAGAAATTTTAATGCCATTAACAAATGGAAGTTTTAAAGAGGAAGTATAATATAAAATAATCTTAATTTTAAAATAGTGTAATAATAAATAAAAAAAAAGGAAAAATATTTATCTTTACAAATTATAAAATACTAAACTTACATCAACATCAGTCATCATTTCTTTAGTCGATACAGTTGTATCAATTCTTCTGATTGCTCCTTGGTGAATATCCATGTCGTACTTGAGACACTGACTGCGACGTAACAGAAAGACAAATAAGATTGGCAATACACTTATGGTTATCATCAGAACAGCGATTGTCAAAACCCATCCAGGATACTCTGTTTCAACAGTTTCGCCCTGTAAGAAATGACAAGATATATGTTAAATTTATACGGCTTTTAAAGGTTTAAACAAAATTACAGAACTAACTTGTGTTTATGATAAGTTAAGAAACCCTTATGTATTCATGACAGTTTTTTTCAGTATTTATGACTTTGAAGAATTGCCGTTTTAGGCTTTTCAGCCAACCACCTCTTCCAGATAACATTTTATCCCTTTACCCAACCTTCTCTTTTGATATAGCTTATCAAATCAGGGAGGCTGTGTATTCTGAGTCCTTAATATTCAACATGTCTGCCCCAAGCTCTTTGTATCACATTCTACTCATACTATCATACAGACAGCAATAAAATTCTGAGCTGTTTCTTCAAGCTCACATCGATCACTTGTAGGTAAATCTTGCTTCCCTATGAGAGATGGCGATTTAACACAGATTATCATTATGATACCTACCATCACTCTCAGATCCTTTCTTTCTACCCTTTTATGCCATCTTCCTCTTTCTTCATCAGTTCTACTTAGAAAATCTTTGATTATCTATAGTTTGTTCTGATTTTCCATGATGTCTTTGCATTTTACCAGACCAACTCCTAACTATAGTTCTACAGTTTTATTTTAAGACTGCCCAGACCTTTAAAAGGAGTGATACATCTGTCTTTTCATTATCAGTAATTACACCAAGTCCTAGCGTCCAGACCTCTTTAATATGTACAAATTTGATTAGTGCATCTTTTCTTGTATCAATTTAGGTAGATGGAACCTTAGACAACTTCAGTACTCCTACTAATGCTTAACTACATGAGTAGATACTGACAATAATTTAGTCTACATTCGGAATAGATAGTACCTACTGTAAAATCAAATAACTTTTAACTATTGTAGTTTCATTATAAAACTTGAAAATTTTATCTGACTGCTTTAAAAAGTCTTATATAGATTTGTACTTTTAATATACAATAACATTATTTTTATATTGGTGAGCATTGATAAGCTAAGATTATTTTTATATGGTGTTGCAAAGTCATCTGTTTTTCAGGGCAACTAGCAAATCAATTTTTTTGAAACATCTTTTTGTTTCAAATAATGTGTTTGTTGTAAAAAAATCTGATTTTTATTTGGTGATTGAAGTTTCCATAAGTATTCCCCATTTCAAGGGGAAAAGGTATTATACTCATTCTAAGAGTTTGAACTAAAGCCAAATTTGTCCTTAATATTTAGTTTTAATATTCATTGAATATAATTGGTATTAAATTATTGGAAAATGTCAAAATGATGGTTGTTGAAATTGTATCTCCCGCATGAGAAACATGAGTTCATTTTGCAGCTTATTGTAGCTCATTTTGTATAGCTTATTGGTGATATGCATATTTTAAATTTAAAGTAAAGGTGGCCAAATAAGCCGATTCACTAAACACAAAAGAAATTTGGCTATTGCTGTATTGATACATTAGTTGCATTTTGTTTTTACAGAATTATTATTCAGTTTTTTTGCCTGTATAATGATGAATATATTACATAAAACTTACAATTTTAGCATCCCAAGCATGATATGTAGGTGTGTTGATAAACCTAAAAACTACAGAAGATGCCAATATACAAGTCATGATCAGTGGTGCTAGAAATCTCCAGGTTATTTGCCAGTAAAGGCCTGGTCTGTAACCTGTCATTTCTTCAATGTCTTGTGTGAATCTAAAAACAAAATATAATATTATGATTATTCAGAAATTTTTAACATAAACGTATTAGCTATATATTAGCTTAGGTTAGGTTAGCGCACTTTCAAAGCACAATTTTTCACTAGTACATACACAGAAACACAAATAAACCTTAGCATGTTTATAACCTATTACTGATGTAATAAAATTTATACTTCCTTTATTGATATTTATTTGTGAACCATTGATAACCTTAACCTTAGAATCAATAAGCATACAAACCAAGTTTTTAAATACCAATTCATTCAATAAAATAGCTATTTCAATTGTTACTTGGAGAACCATCTGCCTATGTAATAGATAAAACATAAAAAATATTTAAAATAAAATAATTATTTATGCTGAACCAAAGGAAATTTGTCATCCTTTATGGCGAAGAAAGAAGTAGACGACCATGTGTTGTGACATATGAGTTATTTAATGGGAAAATCTGAGAAAACAGCTGATTAAAAATTTCGGAATTAACAGACCTTCTTCTCCGGTATCACCAACAGTGCTGCATGGAGTGATAACTGACAAGCTAGGTTACCTGAGAAGATATGTTTGTGTGTACTGGGTGCCTAAACTTCTCACTAATAACCACAAAGACAAGAGGATGGATGTGGTGCAAAATTTTCCTATGGCGGTAAAATAAAGAAAGTGATGATTTCCTCAGTCATGTTGTGACAGAAGATGAAACTTGTGTGTCATATGACAACATGGAGAGAAAAAAATCATTTGATGGAATAGGGTGACACTAGCTCATTTAAAAACATTTACTGCAAAAACTCAAGGCTCTGTGAGTAAGGTTCAAACTTTGTCTTTTGTGACAGATTAGCTGGATTTTATGGAATGAGTCACTGCAATAAACTTTGAAATTTACTGTGACACTTTAAGGAAGCTAAGAAGACCCATTGAGTTCAAATGTTGAGTTTGGTATTGGTTTTTTCAAACAATACTCATGCGCATACTACCACACACACAAGTCTTACTCAGCAGTTTCAAATAGGAGTTATTTGACCATCCTTCGTAAAGCTCTGTTTTGGCTCTTAGTGATTATTACCTTTTTCCTAACATGGAAAATTGTGGTTTGAATATAATAAGGAGTTGAAGGACGGTGTCAATGAATGACTTAACTTACATGCAATAGAATTCTATGGCAAGTGTTTTAAAAAAAATTGTTCACCAATATGACAAGTGCCTTAATAAAGCAGGATTTTATTTGGAAACATATGTAAGAGTTGTAACTTTAATTTATATATAAGAATAAACCTCTAATTATATTAGTGCTTTATGGAACACAATGGAACTTATTTTAGGAACAGCCCTTCTATTAATAGATCTACAAGTTTCTTTTTTAACTAGAAATTTTCCATTCTTGAAATCTCTTTTATAGTCAACAAAATCCGATATTTTTACCACCATAATATTATTGTAAAATTGTTCTGTTATTGGTTTAATTTCTTTTCTCCTTGTGTGGAATTAATATTTCCGATATTTTTAATTAAATTTATTATAATCTACATTTTCTTTAAGTAACCCATAATAAATCAAATCTCTTGTTGGATGGTTTAATTGTATTTCCCAACAACTTTTTTTAAATGGAATAATTGGTAGCTGTAGTTTTCTTTTCAGCTTCCATTTAATACTCTAATAACAAAATTCTAACAAAAGACACTTTTGGATTTGTTCGATAAAGAATATTAGGAACATGGGTGTAATTTTAAATGTAAAAAAATATATATAATTAAAGTTTCATTACCCTTTTCACAACATTCTTCACAAAATAATTTTGCAGTGGATGAACATTCATAAACATATTGTACTGGGATTCTTCGCTAATATCAGATAGTTGGCCGACCTTGAAGAAGAGAGTAGATGGTATTTTTCAGTATAATAATCTTTAAATTTATTAAAAATGATCTCATAAATCTCCAAGTTTGGTATTTTTATTTGAATTTATTTCATTTGCTAATCATCACAGAAGTCAGTGTCGCTGAATATTTGATTATACAATATTTTTTTTATTCTAATTCAAGAAAATTTGATTTAGATTTTAAAGTTGTGTTACTGTGGGAATACAAATCTTTTAATTTTAAAGTATTTCTTAAATTGATCTTGTCATTCACTGTTATATTTATATACTTTCATGGTCAATTTATATACTTACATTAGGAATTTAATATATTTGTTATTTCTTGAAAATTTAACATTCTAATTACTTGAAGCATATTTTAATTACTTGTGTTCCAAATAGAGGAATAGCTTTACCAGTCTTCAAAAACATTAAAAATGAAAATTGTACTAACTATGACTTCTTCTTTTACAAATATACCCATAATATAATTTTTTGCTACAAGAAAGACTTGTTTATAAGATACATGTGTTCACTTGTAACTTTATTGAATATAATATTAATATTCATAAACAGTGTCGCTGTAACATTTCATGATATGATTTGTTAAAATCAATATGAATATTAATTATAATACAGTAATGGTAGGTATAATTGTATTACATTATAAGTTATAATGTACTTGCCAACCAAACCACTTTTTACACAAAATAATTGATTTTGTAATTTTATTTATTTAATTATTATAGGATTGAAGTAATATTTTATACAATTAATTTCAATCAACATTATAATTTTGTGTAATAATAAATACCAAGTACAATACCGGTAGTTGGAAACTAATAAATCTCCTTTAGTACTTTTTGTACATTCAACAGATATTGAAATACATTTGAAACACTATTGTTTAGTTGAAAGTAAAGCCCTCAGCAACAAATGGGGTATCTATGGTGCCAGGATCAGCCGATAGATCACGGAAGGATAGTTAAGGAGCAATAAAGAAATTAGAGAATTAAGTAAAATAGAGAGTTGGAGAGAGGAGCGTTGCATGTGCAATCCAGGGCAGTATTTATAGGATATGTGAAGCCGTTATGCTCATGTCCACCACTCTGCATGACCTGATCCCCTCTTCGTGTTCTTTCTCTCAATATGCGTTTTTTCTTTACAAAGAGTTTAGACTAAAATTCAATTGTAAATTAAATATAAATATATCTATATTTGCAAAACAATTTAATTTAGTGCTAACGATGACACAGGGATAGTATGTCGCTATATACCTTCACTCAAGTTGAAGCTGAACCAACTTCTGTGTTTTTTTTTTGTTTTGAGCTGAGCTGAGCTTGTCTTTAAAAGTTAGGTGAACATGGTACGGTTTTGAAGTAGACAATCTCCATTTTGCCAGTGTTTGGCTGCTGGTACTGCTTTGAGGCTTCTTGGGGGTCGGCACTTAGTCCACTGCAGTCTTACTGTTTCCTGTTGGAATATATGGTGGGTCTACAATGGAAGTCACAAGCTATAAATCTCGTGGTATTGTGATGACATGCCAAACATGCTGTAATATGTTCTCTGGGTTGAGGTTGATTAAAGCAAGTCGATTAACAGTGGAGGAAACGTTTTTCAATGAAGGGTGTAACTTGATGTTGTTCGTCTGTCATTTTGAATGAAAAAGTTAAATGGGCTGGTCTTTTAATAATGCGTCCATAATTGCTTTGTTGCACATCCCTTGTAGTTGGTGGAGAATCCTATAGCAGGGATGGAACCAAGGTTTGTGTATTGTATGGTGCTAAGTTTGTTTAGGCCTGCTTGTCCATCCTTTATTCAGAATGTAGGCTAGTTACACATAATTTAGTGACCTTCTCATGGTTCTGTCTGGTAATTGAATTTGTATTGTCTTCTCATCCCGGTATATTAGGTCCTTTGTATGGTGGTTGTAAAGCTTGTGGGCTTTCTTCTCTCTTGCTGTAGAGCCGCTCCCATTCCCATGTTGCTACTTATTTGTCTTAATTGCAGCAAATATGGTTTGGTATAGTTTATGTTTTTTGCAGGCGTGAAAAATTTGCCTGGTAATCTATAATAACTTTGCATTCTCCGACGGGTGTGGTAGACATGTTGAGTTTTCCAGCACAAGTTTTGTTGAACTGCTGAGTCGGTCCATATTAGTGGATTATGGTCATTCTTCTTTGAACCATGCAGATATTTATTTAATGATTGTTGCATGTGGGCGACGTGAGGTAAGTGCTTTCTGTAGAAGTTTTCTATCCCTAGAAACCGTCTTAGTTCTTTTACTGTTGCCGGTCCTATCTGTAATAGTTTGCTGAAAAGTTGATGGCTGCAACTGGACCTGCGGTTGCTCCCGCTGATTGGTTTTGTGACATTGTGGTGTCTTGTATCACGTCAGGATCACTAATTGTATGAGTTTCTTCTAGTTATGACTGAGGATGTGTCCCACTCTGCATGACCTTGGTTGGTCTAGTCTCTCTCTCTCTCTCTCTCTCTCTCTCTCTCTCTCTCTCTCTCTCTCTCTCTCTCTCTCTCTCTCTCTCTCTCTCTCTCTCTCTGTGCTGTTCGTCATTGATTTACAAGTACAGACATTACAATTGAATAAAACTATGTTTACATATGGACAACAATTTAGCGTAATAATGCAAAGGAGTAACGTGTCTAACAATATATTTCCTTTACATCTACAGATAAAGAAGTGGGGTTACAGCACCTCTCTTAGTCTGTTGGGAAAAAAACTAAACACCCATTATTTTGGTTGAAAAACTGAGAATCTTGCATGGACAAGAGCAATCAAAGATAGGGAATTCATGACAGACTGCATCTTCAGGACGATGAGCTATGAAGTTGTCTTTTCAGATCAACAAGTCTGGTAAGAAGATGAGCCCAAATTGGAAGAAGGATTATTTAGATGATATACTGATGGATCCAGAATCAAAAGAAAAGTAGGATTGAGGATCATAAGGCCCTAATTTTTAGAATTAGTAAATTCTTAGGTAAAACTCCACGTTCCTTCCATGCAGAGATATATACAATTGAATTACACATCAAGGACAACCTTAAAAGTCTCAACGGTGCAAATATCTATAATATGTCAGCCAGCTCTATATCACATCATTTTAAAGTTAAGATTGGTCTGGGAATGTCTACAAACCCTTAACCAGCTGGCAAAAACAAGGTTATCTTGCTGTAGGTACCAGGATATGACTAAACTTTGGGAACTGAAGAAGTACACTTTCCAAGAAAATATGCAGATGTCAACATCGTATGGCCTGAACTATTCTTGTCAGAGTCCACAATAGTTTAAAAAATAAATATTTTAAAGGCGTGAGAACAGGACCGAAAATTCACTTATTAGAGACATCTGGGACTCAAGCAATCCAAAAAGTTATTGCTTTTTCTAGCAAAAGAGCTAAGCAACTCACAATGCTCAACAGATAAGAGAACATAGCCCACTCATACCAAAATATCACAAAATATTAGGTTTTGCTTATCATTTAACATATTTATTACTAATAAAGTTTGGTCTTCAAATTTTAAAATTGTAGTTGTTTAAAATAATATTTCTAAGTATCTTTGTACCTAAAGATCTGCATTAGCCTTTCACAGTTTATTTTGTTCAGCTTGGTAATCTGTACTTATATGAAGGTTGAGTTATTCAACAATTTTGATAAACAAAGGTCGTATCCTGTTACGTCAGTATTTCAGATGCATGCTGAGTTTTTATTTAAATCAGTCTATCCTAATACATGTTATATAAAATACAATATTTATTGATATATAAAACACTAACTTTTCATGTCCATAGATAAACATAACCGCAATCATTTCAATAAGTGCAATCATAACAAGTCCAATGGTTCCAGCAAAAGAATCAAAAAGTTTAAGCCAATATTCTCCTGCTCCTGTTGTAAATATTAGGCCAACAAGAAAGCAGATCAGACATACAAGACCTAAAACAAATAAATCACAACATTCAAATTTAATATTAATATTTCAAATAAAAATATATAGTACAAGAACATTACATAAATTACACACCATACACATAACTAAAATTTAGAAAAAAAGTATTAATTATACCCACAAAATTTGGACTCTGGAGTTTTATGGTCAATTAACAGTTTGAAACAAACCAAAATATCAAAGTGTTTATACAATAAAATTTCACTGCTAAACTGTGCAACCTATAAAATTAAACACCTAAAAATAAATCTTCAATTCCTACTTAAATGGTTGAATGATTAAAAATTGTCCATATTTTGGTGAAATGTGAAGGTTTATGTCAACACTGTATTGGTTGTTTGACCATTTTGGCCTTAGTGTGGTATAAATATATTCAGAAAACCATGCTATAAAAATTGAACTATCAAATTTTGTGACCATCAATGTAATAAAAAAAAATTAGATGATGGAAAAACATTGCGCAAACATTCTCATTTACCTATCCCTAAAACCAATTAAAAACTAATTGTCACTAATAATTTCATTTCGATAGTTAAGTTGTCAATCAAAAAGTTAAATTGTACAATGGACACAGTCTTTCTTAAATAGGTCAAATAGGTCTATTTATATATTTAAATAAGACCTAAACTCCTTTGCTTGTGCTATTATCACAGCCTTAGCATAAATTTTATTTGATTAGAATCGAGCTTTTAATGACATGGCTTAAATTATATATATATATATATATATATATATATATATATATATATATATATATTTGTAATTATTCTGAATTGAAACATCTTTTTACTTGCAATTTTTCACAAGGGTTGGGTCACTAAAATAAATTTGTTTAAACTGTATAAATATATAAGTTACAATGAAGCACTAACCAACTTAAACTAACATTGTATGAAAGAAAATTATTTCACAAATAATTTATTTTAAACAATATAAACACTGTCCCGTTGTTGGGTTTGGCATCTTAGTTTGTGTCTTACCCAAATTTTTGAAAAAATAGTTTAAAACAATTTTGAAATTTTTAATATTTAAAACCTGTTAGTTTTTCGCACTTTTTGACCGATAAACCTTAAACCAATATTTTTTGAAGAGATGATCTCTAATATGTTTTGTATATGTTAAGGGCTTGATTTTAGTAAAATTTAATTAAGTTGAGAAAAACCTTATTATTTTTTTTTTACCCTTGGAATTTTAAACACCAAACGCTATCAACATAAGTTCACCCAATAGGGTCTGCATGGTTGACAGGTTGTCTTTATTCCCCAAACTCCTTTTTTGGCACAAAATGAAATGTCAACATAATTGCCAACGCATTGTGTATAATGTTTTCCAATGAAAGTTCCTATCAGCTTAAAGTCGTCTACTTAAAATATTTAACAGAACTTTTGAATGTAGGTAAAATTTAAATTTCAACTTCATCAATTTTTCCCATTGTTGTTTAATTAAAGGCAAAAAACCTCTCGGTCATCATCGTCTTATAAAAAAGATAATAAAATAAAGACCACTAGCCCTCCAATATTCTGTTAGGGTAAGAAAATAATAAGAGTTGGTCAAGAGAAACTAGATAGGAAAGATGAAAGAAAGTGGTCTAACAACTGCTAGGATCCCTCTGAATTGTCATACCACCATACTCACTAGTAAACCTCTGAGGCCCCAACTTAATCAAGAATGACACATTGTTGAATCTAATTATAAACAACAAATCAAATTACAGATCAAGTGTTTGTTAAAATTTAAACCATCAAAAATTATGAAAGTTCTGCTCCAGTTACAATTCTTTGCACTCACCTGTAAGATACGGTTTACGAATTCGTTTAAATACTTCAATATCAAATATTGTACAAAGCATTCCCTCCAAGATGCCAATCTGTGATCCGATTCCAAGAGACAACAACATTAGGAAGAATATGATAGACCAGAATGGAGCTCCTGGGAGTTCCACTATGGCTTGTGTAAATACTATGAACGCCAGTCCAGTTCCTTCTGCTGCCTGCAATAAAATAATGATCTTAGAACATACCACAAGAAAAAGTGCAACTCGATGTTAAATTTCATTCACATTGTTTACATTATTTCACACTGTAGATATCACATTGTTCTTAGGAACCATGGAACATCTATAGAAAACAGTACATTGTCTTTTTATTTTACCGTTACCCAGCATAATTAAATCATTCAAAGATGATTTTTCACTATGTTCAAAAGATAATTTTATCTCATGTATTGAACTCAGTAAATAAATTAGATATGTAATATTCTTTTGCAACAATAGACAACACATGAAATAGTCATGAAACTATATATATTATGGTTAGGGTCACAAAAGTAATTTATTTTGTTGTATTACCATAATTCAGTGTGTTTTCGTCAAATATATAGCACAATCTAATAAGTAAAATAAAATAAACAATTGTAAATGAAAGTATAACACTATTATACAGAAAAAAATATAATAAAAATTACACTTAAAAAAACAAAACATTAAATAAAAATAAATTACACTTATGTCTTGTATTACCCAAGGAGTCAAGCCCACAGGGACAAAAGGGTATGAATCACTACTGAAAAACAAATCATGTATAATGTAATCTACCATTTCCATTAATTTACTGGTACTCACACAGTAAATAAAATAAATACAAAACAACTAAAGACCAGACTGTGGATGAAAAGCTTGTGCATATACTCACCAATAACAGGACTCAATAAGCCATTCAACACCATCTAACAGTATCAAATAGCCATTTTGATAAGATACTTGTTATATGTTAAAATAGAATAAGAATGAAAATCACACTAATATCTAAGTATGTTTTTAAACAAAATTTGAGCAATGTAATGATGATTTATGTAATGTAAAGTGAATATATTTTGGAACTCACAGTCCCATACCTCCCATAACAACTGAACTATGTGTAAAATAATAGTGATCACTACTAACAAATGGACGACTGGAGTTTTTTAACTTAAAACTAGAGAGTCTTTAAAAATACCTGTTTGAGATTTCAGACTTCTATCTCTTCAAAAGGAAAGGGTTTGATAATCCAATGCTGATTTAGTTACAGCTTTTGGTATTACATTGAGTTTTGAATTTACTTAAAAAATAACTTATCAACAAAGTCATTAGAATAAATCACTCATAAATGAAATATACTATTCAGAATTATGTGACAGTAGAGAGCCTCAATGATCACATGGCTATTTGTCACATAACGTGACAGTCTTTTTTAAGCTTCCATAAATAGGTAACAAAACTACCCAGTACTTTGCTTAAACTTTCTCTTACAAACAAAATATTGTAAATTTTGTGACATTAGTGACAAAACTTTGAATGTATGAAGCTTCAAGAAGTTAACTGTGACCACATCGTAAACTTAAAAGCCTAAAGAGTGTCATAATATTGAATGATGTGTCTTTTTATATTTAGTTGTGATTATAGAGTCAGTGTGTGAAGTTAATGTGTTATTATTGAATTTCTAATATAAAAATTTTACCTATGAATTGCCCACCAATCCTACCCTAAGGAATAATTAATGATAATTTTTGCACAATTTATAAATAATAGAAAGTGAATACAATTTTCAACTGACCAGTTGATTCAGTGGCTAGCACTATGGGTATGTGAGAGGTTTTTGATTGAATCATCGTGTGGATTCAAAAATGCTAATAGTTTGACTAACTCAGGATCTTGAAAAAATGGGAAACTACAATTCTTAGAGATCTCTTGTTACGAAGGCTGAAACTACGTCAACGGTAAATTAGTTTGCTAACTAAAAACCGTTTCGTAATTAATTTGAAATAGCAAATTTTTATTTCATTTCAAAACGTTGAAATAATTTATTTCACTCAACGAAGGCTTAATATAAACATATTTTTAATTTACAATAGTTAATAATAGTTTTTGTTTTATATGACCCTTTCTTTATATCCATTAATTTCTTCCGGCCTACTTTTAAAACAGTTTAGCTTGTTATCTCTACCGCAAAATTAGCTGGAATTGTTAAACACTACATTATTTAACTAGATATGCTGATGCTTGAACTTATTAAAACACACAGAACTTTTATAAATCCCAAGAAATAGAACTAGTTTAATGAACTATAAAACTGTAATGAATTGCGCAAAATTTATATTGGTTATAATTACAATTTAGCATGAAAAACAAAATATCAGGTATTTTATCAATTATTTTCAAAATAAAAATTAAGAGTTCTTTAAACCACCTCCCTAACTTATGTAAAGATTTTGCAGTTACTTATTATGTTAAACAAATGATTTTAAAACCAAATACTCAAAAACTTTATAATTTAAAACAAAAGCCATAGTTTTTATTGATGTGCAATTATTCGTTTTTAAGGTAACATGAAATACTTTTTTTAACTTCAAGTTAATATTTAGTTGTCTTATATCTGTCAAAACTCACTAAATATTTTATTAAGAGTTGAAATCTTGATCTCATGTTGTAAAATTTCGATTAAAAGAAATAGGCTTCATACATAGAGTGGTGTTATGAAAGGCCCCTCAAAGCTGCTTGGGTTCTTAATTTTTTATCAAAATCATCAAATCAGTGGTTCAGTATACTAATTAGTTTTTATTAACAATGACTATCTCCTATCTTATTATAATAATACTTGACGTAAAGCTGAAATGGAAGGAACATGTCAAAAAGAAAAAACAAGAATTAAATCTAAAGTTCAGGAAAATGTATTGGCTGCTTGGAAGACAATCACAACTGTCAATCCATAATAAGCTGTTGATATATAAGCAGGTCCTGAGACCAGTGTGGACATATGGGATTCAGCTATGGGGCTGCACTAATAAGAAAAATATAAATATAATCCAAGTGTTCCAAAATAAGGTGTTAAGATGTATAGTTAACGCACCCTGGTTCATCAGAAATGAAGATTTACATAGGGACCTCAAAATAGATACTGTCAGAGATGAAATAAAAAAGCAGGCAGAGAAGCACAGACAGCGCATCAGGCACCACGAACGTCATGAGCTACGAGGGATGTTGGATGTAACTGGAAGAAGACTGAAGAGAACCAAGCCTTCGGATTTGATTTGATGGACAATTAGTGATAGGGAGTAACCATTGGGTTATATCCCTTACAAACGTTATTCATTTATGAGGAATAAATTACTAGATGAGTACATCTTACTCAGTTCTAATAAAAAATCAATAAAAAAAAAAAAAAAAAAAAAAAAAAATTATAATAATACAATATCTTTATTACTACTATTAATGCAGAATGACTCTAATTATTGTGACTCACAGATCTGATTCTACATTATATTTTATTATTACTTGTGTCTGAAATAATTACAAGGTTTAGACACGAAGTTTGCTCACCCTGCTTGCCATTCATGGATGCTCATCTGAAGTCTCAATACTCCCAGGATTCTCTTACTCGCCAAGTCCGTCTGGCTATCTTCCAGAAATATGCTCCCAGGATTCTCTTACTCGCCAAGTCCGTCTGGCTATCTTCAAAAATTCCTACAGCACTTCCCTTGATTAATCTTGGCCCACTGACCAAGTTTTCTCCCACCCAAGGGTTTATATGTCTTTGTAGCATCAATGACGTCTGCCTTGCTTGCAAGGTAAGCAATTTCATCATTTTTCCAGGTCTGTCACAATAATTGTTGTCATACTGTGTTCCTAAAAAGAACTTAGACTATATTCCTAACTAAAACTATCCTTATTCCTAACAGTGGGCCAAGGTTGATCCTTAATAAATTTAGACAATGTGCAAGAATTTGTACTTATTTTTCAGACCTCAGAGAAGAAATTATAAAGGAAGTTCTTTTTTCCTCTTGGTATACTTGGATACCACACTGGAAATGTGAAAAGATTACTTATTGTAACAACATTTTTAATTAGATGCTATGTACTTAGATGCCTGTACACCTACAAGTTTTATACTTCTTAATCCACCATAAATTCACCAAACAGACTAAAAACGTTCACAATAAACATGTGTAAAATAATATTCTAGTAAAGACCTTGAAATTTCATTTTCACACCTTTAATTTAATTTAATTTGTAATGGTTTTGAACTTATGTAATTTTTAATCAATAATATAAAAATATATATTTTGGTGCTTTCAATTTAATACTCATAAAAAACAGGTCTACCTTAATTTTAAGAAATATGATTGGAATCCTTATGAAAATTATAACTCTAAAATTCAGAGGATGTATGAAATGCCAAGAAGTATTTGATGTGATCCCAACTTAGGAAAGGAATTTGACAACAAAAGCACTTATGAAACTCCATAGTCCTCTCTAAAATATCAATTTTGTTTACTCATTACAAACATTACTCTGTATATGTGAGAAACTAAAATGTACATATATTTTGATTTTTGTTGCTTGAAATGTTTGTTAGACTATACATATATTAAGGATAATCCATGACATAGATAAAAGATTATATTGATGTGCCACTCCCACATTACAGTGCATAGAAAATCATATCTAACTTCTGACAACCTTACTTTGAATTCTAGACACATGTATAGAATAACAATTTTTCAGAAAACTCCATTACTGGTATATAATTTTTAGGAAACATAATATTATTAGGACGACTGGATGTTTCCCACTGCATCAGCTCAAAGTAATGTTTTCCCTCTTGTCCGTAAGTAAATAACATTATATAATATTGACAATTTAATATTTGATTTTTCTACAAATGATAGTTTTTACTTTTATGAACAATTCCCTCCTAATACATCAGTTTATTTTTACACATCAATAAGAAAGTAATAAAAATGCAGACATCCATGTGGATTACTTGAGTCTTGTTATTGCACACTCTTATACTAAAAGTAAACTAGTAGGTATTACACTTTACCTGATCCAATTGTTTATCCAAACTACAAGCTTCCAAATTGTATTCTTGAAACAAAGTTCCGTTTCCAGTGTGTGCTATGATCTCTTTGTATCGGTCGTCCGATGAAGGGTTATCATTGGCCAGGAGGCCATGCAGGATAAGCTTGATTTTGTTACTTAAACAAATAGAATCATAAAAATTAGTTCATACAACACATGTTAATTGATTATATAATTTACATAATAAAGCAAGACAGTGGGCATAATGGTACTTATTTCTACCAATATATTTTATTTGCATCAAGAGTCTCATAAATCATAGTTGTCTATGAAAATATTACTGATTTTACTTATCCAGTATAGGATAGTTTCGTAATCACAAAAAAAGTTGACCTTGGTTTTTGACAAATAAATCTTCACTTTTCGTGGTCGCAGGCAGGATACCCCAAAAGTTATTTTTGACATGTTGTCCATCCATTGTTGTTGTCTGGCCACAAATTAACAAAGGAACATGAAAGTTGTTATAGGGGACTCTATTGTGCTCATATAGAAATCTCTGAAATTAAAAAAAATTTAATTGATAATGTTAAAATGGCAACCATTTTAAACAGTTTTGTTCATATCTCATGTATTATTCAAGTTAAAAACATAATAATTTAGATACAAATTTGGAGATTTCAATTCTGCATGTAATGTTACTAACAATGATATATGGGTGAAGTTATTGTCGAAAATGTAATTTCCTACCCTACTTTCCCCAAATAAAATGTAATATGTAGTTATGAGATCGAGCAGGACCAAGACACCAACACGATCATAGCAAGTTGAGACTTTTTTCAATATGTACAGCTTTAAGGTCCACCATGGCCGAGACACTCCCACAAGCAAAGCAAGTAGAGACTTTATAATATATAGGCCTATACATCTTCAAGGTCTGTTAGGAGCTTCAATGTTTGACCTGAAATGTAAATAAGATGTCTGTCAAATGTAGTCCTTGTTTGTATTTTCTTTTTATGTGGCTACATGTTTCGCTGCCACAGGCAGCATCTTCAGGCCAACTATTATGTCTACAAAACACTTACACTTACACAACACTTATAACAATTATTTTTATACATTTTCTGTATACGTCATATATTAAATATTTTAAATAAATTATGTTTAACATAGTTACACTTTTGAGGTACCTCTTGACTACATTTGACAGACACAAAAGTATGTATAAAATGAAATATATATAGTTCTAAAGCTGTTCAACAATGAATATAAATAAGATGATTTGTTGTCTTCAAGATCTCAGTTACGACCTGTTGCACCCTCCCCCCACCTCCACCATACGCTTCTAACTTGGCTGAAATCAATTTTCATATTTGTGGCCATTGAAAAAAAGAGCTCCAAGGCAATCATTTTGTTTTATAAATAAATATCGAGCTTGACTTGTTAGATAGGCTAATATTAAATAAAAACAACTCGAACACAAGATCTCATAAAAATTATGTTTATTTAATGAAACGCGTTTCAACTACAAAGTTTTTTTTTATCCATTATTTTTCTGATGGAGAAGTCATGGAAAGAGTACAAAATTGACTACACACCAGACACAAAATTTTCTCTTAAAAAAAAAAAAATCAAAAGCTTGTTAAAAGTACACAGAAGTAGAGATGGTTATGTTTAAAATAAGCATATTTCATTCATATAAATGCAAATAAAAAATATTACTATATTATTTTTCTTTATTTTTTTATTTATCCCCATATAAGGAAAAGTGCAATGACACAATGAACACCTGTAAGTATGTATAAATCAAATTATCTGATTAACTAAATACAACAAAACAGTGTAATTTGTTTGAGTAAAAAATTTGCTTTTTTTAAAAGAAATATAATAAAACTCTTACTTACTTATCAACACATTTATCATAATTTGCCATTGCTTTGAATCCAAGTATTGCAAAAACAACAATGCTTGCATAAATTGCAGTGAAGGCGTTACACACAGACACCAGGATGACATCACGTACACAGTTGTTCTTGGGAGGATTGTAGCTACCAAAGGCTATAAGAGATCCAAAAGCAAGTCCAAAAGAATAAAATACTTGAGTTGCTGCATCGAGCCAAACATTCGGATTCAGTAGTTTTTCTACCTGAAAAATACTTTTGAGGTTATCAGAGTTATTTAATTTTATCCCTCTATTCATATAAATATAAAAACTTGTAAAAGCTTTTTATTCTTAAAATGATAAAGATTTCTGTTCATGTCTTTGCTGGTTCACCGATATTGAGGTGTATTGCCAAGCAATGTGGATAATTTTTTGATCAAAATGAGTGTCTCAGCATGCTGGAATTCAGGAACCTCATTGTGAACTAACGTATTTGTTTGTTTAAAGTTATAATTTTTATTCTCAGAGTCTAATTTATTTTGATATTATTATTTGTCTTGTTTCTTTTGTTTATTTTTAATTCCTTGTTTTGTTTTGTGATAGTCAAATGGTTACTCTTACAATATTCTAATTGTATAGTGTATACTTACACTATAATCTTAAGCCTGAGTAATCTTGTCATTGATCTTTTATAGCGGTTTCAACTATTTTGAAAACATCTTGAGAAAATAATTTTTTTCGAACACACTTTAAAAATGTACATTTGTAAAAACAAGTTAATTTTTAGTGGTATATGGTGAACAGTAACTTGTTTATTATTTTGGCTTTAAAGTTATTTATAAATGATCAATTTTTCATATTATTGGTATGGTTTATGGAGACATTTATACACATGAAATATGGTATATTAGTTTTTATATACAGAAACTATGGAATATGTCCTCTTAAACTAATAATAATAATTTTAATTGATATTTTTAATTTGTGTTTGTGATTTAAGTGTTTTAAGAACTATTTGTAATATCTTTCTATTCAGATTTTTTTTTGGTGCTTTATAAATAGGTGAAACAGCTGTAAATAACAATTTAAAAAAAATATTGTGTTGGTCGATTATGTAAAAATCGTTATTTTTATTATGTTTTTGTTCAGATTCAGGTATCCACTGCATTTTTAGTAGTAAATGTTTATTTTTTGTTTAGGTTATATTAAAAAAAAATACTATGTATCTCGATTCATTAAAATTATTAATATGTTTATATAAACTGCTGTAAAATAATTGTGGGAAATTTATTTTACAGGATGTAAATCAAAAATAAATAATAAATGCATTTATACAGTATATTAGACATGCATTTTAAAATTCTTAGACTAATCTAATTTAAAGTTAATTGGTAATGATGGATTGTTCGTATTTGGCCCTCGTATACTAAATTCTAACATGTAGTATATTGTCAGGGTAACCGCAAGTTATAGAACTACACATTTCAACAAAACAACATCTTCACATCACAGTCAGTAATGGTCTACCAACAAAACAGTGGTTGTATGCCAATGGAGTGATGATTGAGTGAACATTCCTTTGTACTTTTTCCAACAGTTTAGCGTGGAACTTGGTAATTTTTCTCAGTGAGGATTTAACCAAAGAAATGTCAGCTTTAAAGTCTTATTTATACTGAGACTTTGTAAAAAATAATAATACAAACAAAATAAATAAACAAGTTGATGGCGCCATCATAGTACTTACCCATCCCATCACATCATATTATGTAATACCAAGAAGATTCTCTAAATTTAATGCCAAAAGTTTGGTTTCTTTGGCCTTGTAAGAATGTTAAATTGTATTAGATCCAGTAGGGTAAGTTTATTTAAAACAGTTCTTACATAGGTGTTTTTGAAACTCTGAATTATATTAATATTATTGTTTGTTCGGACATTTGCCATCGTTTGTGTATAAGAAACAATACACGACGTTTCGTGAGTATAAATCAACTCCCGTTATCAAGTGCATAACCTAGAAACTCTGGCCATTCAGGTATCGATGGAAATGAGAGAGCAGATGAATTAGCCAGGGTAGGTTCAGAATCCCTTTTCGTGGGCCCGGAACCGGTGTTCGGGATCTCCTATGGACATGCCAGAGCAGTGGTATACATGGATACGGAAGGGGATGAATAAGGCCTGGACAAATTCAACTACAAGTAGACTTGCAAAGAGGCTACTTAGACCAAGCAAGAAACATGCTGAACAACTTATCTATCTTAGAAGGGATAACATGAGGTGGGTGGTTGGGCTTTTAACGAGCCACTGTCACCTCAGAAAACACCTACATAGGATAGGGATTACTGCAGAAAATATTTGCAGGAAATGTGGTTTGACTGAAGAGTCCGCAGAACACATTCTCTTAGAGTGTGAGGCCTTAGGACGAGCCAGACTATACTCTCTAGGTCCTCCGGGGAAGAAGATGGAAACCATCCTAGACAACCCTATAGGTAGCATCTGTTCCTTCATAAGGATGACAGGTATTACTGAGTGGGTGTAGGATGGAACTTGGGGCGGCAAAAGACCTTCAGGTCGACGTCGGTGAGGCCTCTGACGGAGGCTATCACAGCCCATAATATAAAAAAAAACAACAACTTAGAATCTAAAACATGCAGAGAGAACAAACGCCTAGATACCCAACGCAAAGAAAGTAGTGACAAATACATTATTTTAAGAGATTCAGAGAAATTGTGTAACAACTGTTTTCAACAAAATTAAGTCATCGGTTAAAAGATCAATACAATTTAACATTTCCTACAAAGCCTAATAATTCAACTTTTGGACATTACATTGAGAATATCTACTTGTGTGACATTGTATGATAGGGCTGGGAAAGTACCTTGATCGTGTTCTTTAGTTCTTTATTTTGATATATAAAACAGTCTCAAGGCTTGGCAGCTAATTGTGGAACTGTGTATTTGACATTTAGTAACTCCAATGGCTACTATCAATATACATTTCATTATCTAAGGTGCCGGTTTTCCATGTGAGCAAAGCTAGGTTTTTCAGAAGAACATTTAATTAATTTGTTCGTAGCAAAATTACGAAATAAGATTCCTTATATTTAGTGACTTGAGATTTCAGTTTAAATAATTGAGCGTTGTGCTGCGTAGAAACAGAGGATTACACATTAAGTGTTTAGTTACAAATCCTTTCTGTAAATCTAAGTTGTATTATGCTCATTAGTATGCATCAATCAGTCTTTGAATTACAGATCATTAGTGAGTGTGAATGTAACTTAATATGCTTTTATATTTATAAAAACGAGAGCTATTTGGAAATTAAGTTCTTTCTTGTTATCAAAAAGACACCAAATACAAATTAAATTACAAATTCTGGAAATATTAGTTAAACTCATGGAGAAAAGAAATTAAAGAATTTAAGCCAATAACAGAACCATTTTGCGATAATGTTATGGTTTGCGATAATGTTGTGGTGGTAAAAAAAAACAGATTTTGTTGGTTGTACAGAGATTACAAGAATGGAAAATGTCTAGTTAAAAAGAAGCTTATAGATCTGTTAAAACGAGGGCTGCTTGGAAATTAAGTTCTGTCTTGTTATCAAAAAGACACCAAATACAAATTAAATTACAAATTCTGGAAATATTAGTTAAACTCATGGAGAAAAGAAATTAAAGAATTTAAGCCAATAACAGAACCATTTTGCGATAATGTTATGGTTTGCGATAATGTTGTGGTGGTAAAAAAACAGATTTTGTTGGCTGTAAAGAGATTACAAGAATATAAAATGTCTAGTTAAAAAGAAGCTTATAGATCTGTTAAAACGAGGGCTGCTTGGAAATTAAGTTCTGTCTTGTTTATCAAAAAGACACCAAATACAAATTAAATTACAAATTCTGGAAATATTAGTTAAACTCATGGAGAAAAGAAATTAAAGAATTTAAGCCAATAACAGAACCATTTTGCGATAATGTTATGGTTTGCGATAATGTTGTGGTGGTAAAAAAACAGATTTTGTTGGCTGTAAAGAGATTACAAGAATCGAAAATGTCTAGTTAAGAAGAAGCTTATAGATCTATTAAAACGAGAGCTGTTTGGAAATTACGTTCTGTCTTGTTATCAAAAAGACACTAATAAAATTAGAGGTATTTGGTTATATAAAATTAAAGTTATAGCTCTTCTATTTTTCCACAAACATTTTCCTGCTACATTAAGGCCTTTATCATGTAGGTAAACTAGTTGACATGTCCTAGTGTCATGTGTCGGTAAACTAGGTGCCATGCGTTGACACTGTCCTTCAATTCATCGTCGCTTTTTAAACCGCTGTGACGTTAACCATTTTTTCGTTTAGAAAAAGGTGTTAAAATCAAGGCGCCGAATAAGGGCTGCACTGTGGATCGTCAAGTAACTCCCATTTGAACAAGTAGTCCCTATGTGCATGCGGTAGTGTGCGGACGAGGATTGTCACCCAAACAAAAGAAACTAAATGTCTTTTCACAAAATCTAACAAAGATAAAGCTGTTATTTATTATTTTTTTTAAATAACTTAATCTTTTTAATTTTATATATTTGTAATACTTTGAATAATTTTGTGTTTACAACAATAGTTATTTGTGCAACTAGTAAGCAAAGTGGCACTTTTTAAACGAGAGAAAAATGTTGACGCACGAGGCTTGCCGAGTGCGTCAATTTTATAGAGTTTAAAAAAGACACTTTGCTCACGAATTGCACATTATACTTTGTCTACAGTTGTTATTTTGTGACAAATAAAAAACATACTTCAGCAGTAACACAATTTAATAAAACATTAATTTAATAGAATAGTGTTCAAACAAACAATCGATTACAATTCGATCTTTAATAACCGCATTTTTCATATTTTTCAGATTATTTTAAAATCTGAACTGTCCATATTTTAAAACTAACTACACAAAATATAGCAGTAGTGCTAAACAACACATCAACACTGAGTAGAAGTTCTCACGTCAAAACTGAGGTTATTTATGAATATTACAAATAACTTAGCTGTATTGTTGAGGAAACGGGATTGCCAACTTCAAAACTCGGCAAACGAAAAAACTCTCCCTGTACATACACTGTCAATCATCTTCATGAATAATTGCTTCCTTTTTCAACTTTAAAACGTTATTTTGTTGTGTATTTTACGTATAAGATTTTACGTATAAGAATTAATCTAACCTACGTACGGGACATTTCCTGTATATTATAAATCAATTCAAATAAACTTAACCTAAATTTCGTTTTGTTCCGTTGACATTCGGAGTGTGAAAAGTAGTGGGCAAAGTAAAACTGTTGAGAAATCAGCTGTTTTGCAAACTAATTTAAATGAACAAATTGCCACTTTGTCAACAACTGTAGACAAAATTTATTTTCCCTGTGTTAATATATATAAACTATATATAAAACATTCGTCTTTTAATTTAAAAAAAAAATGTTTGAACTTTTTTAGTTATTGAGTAAAGTGTAAACAATCACTTGAAAAAGAACGAATTCGAGAAAATTTGAAAACAAAATAATATTTTTAATTATTTAAACATACATGTAGTAGTGTCCAGCAGAGTGTGGTGGGTTTTCAGGCTCTTCTTTATCAAATTGGTCACCAAAACAGGAAGGTTTTGTATAGACTTCATATTGTGTACAGCTTTTTTCCATGAAACCATGACATTGAAGATTTTTTTTTTAAATATTAAAGTTTGATTGCATCATAAAAAATAAAAATAAATTACATATATTTCAGTGAAAATATGAGTAAAAAACAAATAATATTGTGTCTTAAGAAGAGACAGTCTATAATTTCAAATTAAAGAAAGAAAATTGCATTTTAAAAATTCGTTAAATTGTTTTTTCTTGTGACAGCTAGGTAGATAAATTATGAGTTATCAAATGAAAAGGAAAAAAGTCCAGAGATATAGACGAAATAATTCACATATAAAATTTGATAATGAGCACTCGTTTGAGCGTAGAGCACTGAACAGACGACATGAGCCAGACACACAGATATCATTTTTAAAATCATCATTTTTTTTAGTGAGGAGACCTCAAAAAGGATATATCTCAAAGACACTTCACCTCTATTTTTCGAACCACCCCATAAACTAGGTAAGAATGTAAAAATTTCTCAAATCCAAAATGGCCGCAAAAAACTGTAAACATGATAAAACAGTACGAAATATCAGGTATAAGCTTTACTGTTTCCCAAATCGATTTGACGTAAACTGTGAATAAAACAGTAAGGGCGAGGGATATTTTAACAGACTCTAAATAGAGATTGTTTTACCTTTGGAGTATACATGTGTACTAGTCCAGCGCTGGCTCCTTTCAATGTTATCCCTCGAATGAAAAATATAGTCAAAACAATGTAAGGAAACATTGATGTGAAATACACAACCTGGAACAATTAATTCAAAGAAGTAATTAATCAAGGATTGCTGTGGTAAAGTTAAAGTATTGTTTATATTATAAATATGATTTGATCAGACATTTTCCATCATTTATGTATGTAAAAACTAATACACGAAGTTTCGAGAGTATAAATCAACTCTCGTATCACGCGTGAAACTTAAAGCATAAAAGAGGAAAAACACCAACATAGCCTAGTAGTCTAGGGCTGTGTTGGAAACTAAAACTAAATATATAACCAAAGAAAAGAACAGTCAAGCTAAGACTAAATATAAACGTGATCAGATAAAATCACAACACACAGGCCTACATTACACAAAGGACGGCGAATAACTGATCGTTAAAGTGATAACGAGAGTTGATTTATATTCTCGAAACTTCGTGTATTAGTTTTTATACACACAAATGATGGCAAACGTCCAATTAAACCATATTAGTAAACATAAGGATTGTTGTGTTAAAATATGCAACAAATTTATACAGGATAATTCATGTAACGGAGAAACTTCCAGGACGTGTTCTAATAATAAAATAAACCAAAAGTTTATTTAAACATAGGACGGAAAACGTTTGATTTTCCGTTTATTCCCTGAATTTTAATGTTTACAAAAAATATTATAACTTTAAAAATAAATAAGACATTAAAATGAAATTTGTTATACTCATCTATCTTGTAAAATATCTTTTACAAGTGTACCAAAAACAACGACTTTAATTTGTATACTTTCATAATGGCGGATGTTTAAAATATTTAACTTTATTTCGAAATAACTTTACAAGAGATAAAATAGTTTGTTCTTTTAACAAAAAATAAATGGTATTTTAATTTTATTTTTATGGGTCACAAAAGGATTTATTTCTAAAAGGATCACCGAGTTATCAAAAAAAAACCTTACTAATTGTCTGAAATACCCAAAATTATAGCCTAAAACAAAAGATTTTTCAAATTCTGATAATTTGATCTTTGATACTTTTTATTTTAGACATTATAAATAAATCAATCATTATATTAGAGTGAAGATTCAGAAATTTGAATCAAACCAAACAAACCAACAAACTAATTTGAATTCAGAATGTCAAACCAAACAAAAACTTGCTCAAATTTTAACCCAATTATCCTTTGTTGACCTACAAAAAATAAAATAAAAAATACAATTTTATTTTTCAAAAAGAAGAAAATATTTGGTTTCTTGTAAAGTTTTTGTATTGTTAAAGGTTTTCTAGAAATTACAAGTTAAATATTTTATTTCTTTGTTTTTGGTACATTTGTAAACAATAAAATGAAAAATGTGTGTACCAAATATATGCTCAATTTCATCTCTATTTTCATAGCTATAACGTTTTGTTTTAAAAAACATAGCCTATAGACTGGAAATTTATCATTTTCGGACCTATTTTTATATTTTCAGCAGTGGAACACGTCTTGAAAGTGTCTCTGTTTTCCATGAATCACCCTGTTTATAAATACTATTGAAATCGCAGTAGTTCAAAATAATTACTAATCTACAAATAATAGACAACAAAATTTTAATTTTGTCCTAAATATTAATTAAAAATATTTTCAATAATTTTATTTTACTCCTAAATAAAATCTGTAAAGAAATAATTAACTACTTATTTAAATCCTAATTTTTTTTTTTTTTTTAACACACTGTTTTTAATGTTTGTTTTGGCTACCATACAATTTTAACTTAATAGTTATAACAAACTCGTTAAAAATCGGCATACAATATTACTATATAACCAGAAAAATGTAAAATGTCAATCAACATAACCTACTGTATATTTTTAAACCCGCTGTTTTATTCGATAAGTACAAAAGATAAAAACAAATTTAAAAGATGCCTCATCAAGGATTTTTTGAGATAAAAATAGAGGTATAATAAATTTTGCCTATTACAAGCTATTTTTTCAGTATACCCGTCTGCTCAAATTTTTTTTTATAGGATCTCTATTATGATGATTTTGAATAATACACATCATTATTTTAAAACTTTTATATTCTTGGATTTTTTTCGATATCTATAACTGTTTAGGAGCTACAGTCACTTAGGTATTTCAAAAACGTCCAAATTAAAGCTATTTCCAGAGATAATTTTTCTTATTTTTCAAAGTCAAAATCAGATGCAATTTAAAGTACACCTACCGTTAAAAGATGTATTAACACTATCATTATTTTTATTTGTTCTGTAGATTGATGAATAACAGAGTTATCGATAAAAAACTAAAATCATAATTTTTGCTAATTGTCTAGACACTGGCTTATACCAACTCTTCATTATTATTAAATGTATTATATCTTGTAAATTAAAGAGAAATTGTATTATTAAGTACTCAACAATACATTTGTTTTGGCTACATCTTATTCACAAGGTCTAATATATCCAATAATAATTATAAACTAGTGTAAGAAAATAGGTGTTTTAAACAATTACCAGAAAAGTTGCACAAAATCGAATGTTTAGACATTTTCAAGTGACATTTTGAACGACTTACTTTTATTGAATTTCTTTAGAAACTTATCTCTGTCAATTTGCACAACAGCTGTTTTAGGGAATAAAGAGTATCTATTAACACCTGCTATTTATAAAGTGTATTGCCAACATTATTTTTATCCAGATTTTATTCTATTTTTTTTTTCAAAAAATTTCTAATTATATAGTTCTGTCACGAAAGTAAAAAAAATAAATAAATTTTTTTTTAAAATGTTGCTGTTCAAAATTTTAATATTTTTTTATACATTACAGTCTGTCTATCCATGTGACAATTTTAAATTCGGTTCAACTGTTTTACAGAAAAATGGACCTCTTAAACGCCTTATATTTTCACAACTGTGAGCTCTAAAGGGTTACAAATGTCAAAAGTCTTAAAATAATGTATTTTATCCAAAATTCGGTATAAAATATAGGGGTTCCTATAAGAAAATTTAGGGCTGACCGTTAAATTAGAAAAGAAAAATGGCGAGTGATATAAACAATTTTGTAATGGCTTTAACTTTAAATTAATAAAACCTGAGGGGGGGTTAAAGTAATTATGGCTCAGGTAAAGTATTTATTTGTTTACCAAAATATTCAGAAAACTAATGAAGTATTTATACATTACCTTGTAGGTCTCAATATGAGCATCTTTTTTGTTTCACTCAGGACAACAGTGACAGTACATATCGATACAATTGTCCTAGTAGTCGTACGTTTAACTTATAAATTGGGTCAAAGTGGGCGTATTTTGCGTTTTCGTTTTTTGTTAAATGTTTCTTGTATGTGTAGTTTTTATTTAT
The DNA here is from genome assembly GCA_963513935.1 of Aphrophora alni. Classification (NCBI taxonomy): domain Eukaryota; kingdom Metazoa; phylum Arthropoda; class Insecta; order Hemiptera; family Aphrophoridae; genus Aphrophora; species Aphrophora alni. The sequence continues at coordinate 34,817,838 of OY740774.1, read as the reverse complement.
GAGAACCGTTAGATCCTAGCATCAAAACATACAAGAAAATTTTTCATTAACTACTGAAAATGTGCACACCCATTCGCTTAGATGTCTAAATACACTTATCCCCACCAGACCAATAACCACTCTATATAACCAACTTTTAATAAGTTCACTATAATAAACTGATTTGGTTGACGTAGGCCTACATTGAATTATGAAAAGTAACAGCATATAACCACGAAAGTAACCATGGTGGCCTAAAGCTGGCACCCTATTAAGTCATACCTTTCGATATATGAACATAGCTACGGCGGTGGGGTGTATTATTTAGGCCTTCACGAGATTTTCAGAAACGCCATGTTCCGAAAATTTAACCAGACATAATAATTTTTATAAGCTTAATTCGAAATAAAAGAATACATTTTAGGGACTCGCTACAGGTCGTATCGATCTGTTCGGTGGCTTTGCCACGAACGGCACGATCGGATCTTCTTTGCCTCACGTTATAGGCTTTCCTCTCACCAGCTGGCAAAGTACACTACACACGTTGCGTAGTTAATCACAACTTGGCAGGAAGGAGATTATTACTAAAGTCATTGCTACACGCTGATGAATTGCAACAGGTTGCTCTCAGACCTGGACCGTTACCAAATAACGGAATTACGATAATAAATTTTGAAAATTTACTTTTAATACATTTTGGATTTATTTATGATTTAAAAAATCTTACTTTTCCTGAACTCTGGATTCCCTTCATAACAATGAAGAAGACAACAATCCATGCAAGAAGTAAGCACAGGACAATCCACCATTTTAATCCTCCAGTTTCATCCATGGACGGTGAAATATCCAGAGTAGTCCTGTACCAAAAGTAAGCTGTACCACTGCTCTTCTCGCATTCTGGATATGTTGTACCATTATCAAAAGACGGACAACTTCCCCATGGTAAAGGAATCTGTAACATTGTTAGACGATTAAAAACGTACTTTTATAAATGTTATAGGAGAAAATCTACATTAATTGTGTATATATAAAACAATACTGTGTAACGATATCATAATATCACCTATATAAACAATTGATATCATATGACATCTAATACTAAATAATTAAAATAACTTATAAAAAACTAAATTAAAAAATGGAATAATAATAAATATGAAGGAAAGAACCAATATTAAATGATGAAGGGAAGCGACAGCTGTCGCCTGCAGTTAAAAGTGTACGTGTCATTTACAATAGAACCAGGATTTCTATAACCTTGGAGAAACACATGGGCTATATAAAAAAAGAACGTCGATATCGGGATCTTAGGGGAACGTAGAGGTTTTTATAAAAAAAGAGAGATCGAAGGGAAAGCCAGCGTCATAACGGTACACCAAGTAGAAAGTTCTAACGGTGCTTCAAAAACACAAAAAACGAAAAGGAGAAAATAGGTTGACCAATCGAATACGATCAAACGCTTAAAAAACCAACGGGCAGATTTAAAACGACCACTAAGAAGCGAAAAAGACACATGTTGAGAAAGTTAGGGAAATTTAAACGAATCAGCGAACAGGTCGCGAAACTCGTGTTCCGAAGAAGGGAGAGAGTTCTACAGGAACCAGGTTTTCGAAAAAGAGAGAGTCTTGGAAGGGAAGTCGAGAAGGAAGGTTCTGGGGACAGAGAGTCTGCTCTGTGGTCCAGAAAGTTTGATCAACGTTGAAGAAAGAGACAAGACGTCTCTGAGTTAATTTTAAAAAGTTTAATAATTTTGATTAAAGTAAAGTAAAAGAAAAGAAGAAATAGTTAACAGTAAAATTGCAGATTAGAAGTTTTGTGGAGTTTCAAGTCAGATAAAGAAAAGGAGTTCGATCGACCAAGGTATTACCATCTTCGCAGAGAAGGAAGCTGGAAATTGGATCAACCGAGAGCGCAAGAGAAAGGATTAATAAAAGAATAAAGTGCGTCGAGCAGTGTGGTGGTTTAAAAGAGTCAATCATAGTGTTGTGTAGTGAAATGTGCAAATCGTCCGATTGAAGGGATCAACATTGACAAGTACAAAAATTTGTTAATTATTTTAAATTCATCATAAAAATTTTACTTTCAATTGAGCCATTAAAAGAACCTATTGACCCGAGATAAGAGATTGTGTTTTGTTAAATAAATTTAAAACTGAGCTAGCCTATAAAAAATAATAATTTAAAGGTTAAAGTAAAATCAATTGGTAAAGGAAAGTATAATAAAATTCTAAAAAAAAGGAGTTAATTATTTGAATAATCAAGTAAAAGTTAAATGTTAAAAATAAAGTAAATTCATATTATAATTGTAGAATCGTTTCATAAAATCATACCAATTTGAGTCAAGATTGAGATAAATTTGTTGTGTAAATATTCAAGGAAAAGACAAACAAAAAGGCCTTGAATATTCTTAGAATAGGGAATTAGAAGTTAAAGAACCAAATTGTAATAAATAAATTAATATAAGGAATGTTTGATGAATGAATGAACTAATTAAGTAAGATTTGAATAATTTGATGTACATGTTCCATTATTCTCGATTCATGTTAAAATAAACTGAAAGATTTTATAAAAGGTAAATGTTGTTGTTAAATGAGTATTAATTAATTAAAATAAAAAGAAAGGAGAGTTGATTTGTTATAACTGTATTGATTTTATCCTAAAAACTTGTTTTCAATCAGGTTTGAGGGTATTATTGATATCGGAGGTACCATCATTTGTGTATATGAATACTACTACAAGACTTTTCAAAAGTATAAATCAACTTCCCCTATCAAGTGATAAATGTATAACATAGAGAGAAATACACCAACTTTTTTCCATATTGGAAATTAAAACTAGTGACATAAGAAAGGAATCAAGGCCTGAAACTCGGTCTGAGCAGTAAAAACAACGAAGACTAAATAAAAACGTGATTAGAGAAAAACCACACTTTACAGAACCACAATACACATTAACGGCACACTAACTAATAGGGGTTGCGTGCCAAAGGAGTGGTGACCATACGGTTTATCGGAGTGAACATTTTTTCGCCTTTTTGAAAACTTTAGTACGTAATTTAGTCGTCACTCTTATTGGATATATTAAATAAAAAAGTTGCAGCCTTATTTATAGTAGAGAAATTTTATTTTCAGTTTTTATTAACAACTTCCTTATTTCCACACTGCTTTATCCAATAAATTTTAATTTGAGGCTTCAATTTTTTTCGTTTATATACATTTTTCCCTATTTCCAATTGAATTTATAATTTTCGAACCAAATATATTTAGCTATTGTTTTTGTCTATTAGGCCTAAACGGACGCTCTTTGGGGTGAATCAATTCTTACGTTTAGAAGTATTTTTGTGTAATAGTCATATTTTATATTGTAAATACAGTTTTTAGTGTTATGAGTGCGATTTTTAGGTTTTATTGTAGGAAAATGTAGAAGCTACAACTTTTGTTTGAACATTAAATTTCATACTACATATTTACGGATAAAATGACTAAAACTGTTTTTACCCCACATTCCTCGGCTGACTTAGTCGCTTTTAAAAGTAGATTATTTAACACACTGCCTGTCAAATTTTGTTGACGTAGAAATTAGTGTTTTACTTACCCTATTTTCCCTATTATCCTCTAACATTACTATATTGACCGGTTCTTAAGTCATTAGTTTATATTATTTATCCTTTAAACGAAAGTATAGTTTAATTTTGGTAAACGCAACAAAAAAGTCAACCTCTAGTTTTTTATTATTATTTACGTTTTATGGCTCCAGCAAACGGATTATATTATTTTTGACCTGCCTTCGTCGTTGATGTCTGTACATAAGCACGATAGCGTCACAAATATTTAAAAAGGAAGATAAAATTTCGTTTAGGGAACTATAGCGCGCCATATTGAAATTCAGAAAAATTAAAAATGTCAAAATGGCGTCTATAGTTAGGCCTACGAGATTTGGCAGTGCGGATTTACCTACAAAAGCGTAGCATACGTATATCTTTGAGGCCCGCGAGGGTGAAACACTAACACGAGCGAAGCGAATGGAAATCTTTTTATTTATTGTATACACACTCTCAATGGCATAAGTAAGTAATGATACACACAATTACAAGGATCAGAAAACCTGTGCAACAACTGTTTTAAAACAAATTTACCCTACTGGATAAGAACCTTTAATCTAACACTACAATTTAACATTTCCTACAAAGGGATAAGAAACCAACTTTTGAGCATTACTTTTAGACGATCTGCTTGTTTTACATTGTTTAATGTGGCTTGATAAGTACCATGATGGCCCATCAAGTTGTTTTTTAAACATAAATTTCTTTGTACAGAATACAATTGATGATTTAAGTATTTGTAAGTTCTCTTGCTTCGACCTGTTTCTTTCTAAGGTTGTTGAGCAACCTTTCAATTCTAAAGACGGAATTTTTGTTCTAGACACATTGAGATTAGATATACCCACGAGAGCTATACCAAAATTATGTGGTATTTTTTCGAAATATGAAAACTATTATTACAAGTAAATTTAATCGAGTTCTCTTCAATGAAATTAAGTATTTATTTAAAAAATAATTTTAAAAGCTGTAAATTCTTTTATAATAAAGGATAATAAAAGTATTACCTTGTCCAATTTAGTAACTTGTAATTCTTGTTGAAATTTATTTTATTACAGCTGTTTCATCGTCACAAGTGTCATCGTCAGATCACAACAATACACAAATAACAATACAAAAATAACAATATACAAATAAAAATACACAAATAACAATACAAAAATAACTATACACAAATAACAAACACATTACGCACACAACACAACAGGCGGATGTCTGAGTCTCATAGTCTTATATTTTTTTTGACTCGGAGATTTTAAGACTGAAACATTTGGCCACAAAAACAATAATAATATAATTATGTTAGTGTTTTGTATGTCATGTGTTCGTTTTTGTGTATTGTATCTGACAGTGCCACTTGTGACGGTGGAATCAATGTAATAACATAGATTTCAACAAAAATTCCATGTAAGTTTTCCAAAATAAATTAAAAAATTTGTAGTTCCATTAATTTAAATCATAGAAAAAACTGTAAGGAAAAAAGCAGGAAATTGTATAAGATACAACTTTTGTTTGAGATTTTTTAAATTTATTTATTTTATTTTTTTATATATTTTTTTTTCATACGACCAATAAAATGGCGAAAAACTGTTTTACCTCACCCCAGACTCAGTCGTTTCTAAGAGTACATTTGATTACATAACTGCCTTTCCAATATCGTTGAACTAAAAATTATTTTATAGTATATTCACTATTTTGACTGTACCATGATGTCATATTCGAATTTAATCCATAATAATAATATTAAAAATGAACTTAAATTACTTTTGGTTTTAAATACCTTGTTTTTTACTCTATCCAATACTAATTTTGTTAGTTTTCTAGAAAACATTAAAGCGCTGTTTCGCCGTACGTAGTGGCATCATCAGGTGTAGACTGCCACTTAAAACTTAAACTGAACACATCACATAATTGAATTCGGTTCAACGTCAGTGAATAAAAATTTAATATTGCCAGACAGTCATTTCGTCAGAAAGCTTCTTCTTACAGTAGATATCTAGGGTAAATAAAGTAGGAAGCCAGTATGGCGTTATGGTCGCAAATAAGTTTAACAAAATTGGTCTTCACTTTTGTTTATGGACAATTGTTAAATCGGAATTTATGTTTGTGTAGATATGTTTTTCGTTTTAGCGTAATAAAATCTTTGTTTAGATTTTGTTTGTTTATGGCTGAGCAAATGTTCTTTGATGCTCGGCAAATGTTGACGAAGGCCGCTGTGTACGGCGAAACAGTGCGGTAGTATTTTCTGAAAAATTAAAAATAAGATTTTACAGGAAAACACGTTATTTATAAATTACTATCCTGAAATTCAATAAAACGACCAAGTTTGTACAAATTAACTACTTTCTTATTTGACAGAAAATTACAATGATTTAGGTATTTTAAATTTTACAGAAAATCATCAAGAGCATAGATTAATACTTAATATTACCCGTAATCCTAATTAATTAAACTTTAAGCTCTCAGAGGCTCAATTTAGTGAGTAGGCTACGATGTAAAAAGTCTGGATCTACACTTTTTGTAGTGTTAGGTTAGATCCCTTTTTTTCATCTTCATTATCTGGAGGTTTTTGTTTTCAAAAAACAAGAAAATACCAGTTTATAGGCGCAATCAGGGTTAAAAGTTAGATAATTTCGCTGAGGCCATGACTCATGAAGATAAATTGTTAAAAAAAACAAAACATTGTATTGGATTCTGTGATACATCACAGATGAGGGTTTCAAGACAACGCGTTATTGTGTAAGATCGCGGATATTCAAAGTGTATGTAGATGAGTAAACAATCTATTTAAAGCCAAAAATAATAACAATCAAAGATTTCACACTTAGAGTCATCTCAAGGATCTGGAAGCAACAAAAATAGCAGAATGTGGAGTTGCGCAATAATCTAATTCAAGAGGGATACAAGATTCCAAATCAAGAGCAGTTAGTGGGATACTAAAGTAAGTTTATGTAAGCTGATAAAAAAACGAAATAAATCTTTAAAAACTTTTATCAAAATGAAATTTAACAAACTATAACTTTTTACTAAATAATGCCGGTTAAGGAGTTACGAAGTTAAATAGAAAATGAATTTAGAAGAACGAACAACTCAAAACATTAAGTAAATTCTTCGATCAAATTTTAATTTTATGTGAAAGTTTCATGACACAAATAGTAGTTCTAGTCCACATGTAAAAAAAAAATTGAACTGAGTCATCATAGTACTTACCTATTCCCATCGTACAACCTAACCTAACCTAACCAACAAACGTCTTGTAGGAAGTGTTAAATTGTATTGGTATATCAAGTTGTCTTACAAAGTACATAAGTGGTAAGTTTGTTTAAAAGAATTATTACACAGGTTTTTGAACCTTGTAATAGTATATTCTCTTAACGTCGGCAAGGCCATAGCGGGCTTCCTTGATATTTATATATTAAAAAGTCACCGCTCGCTTCTCTCGCGACTGTGTCTCGGCCTTGGGGGTTCTGAAAGCTGTAGATATCTGAAGGAGCAACAGCTATTGTTTTCTCGGTGATTCGGCCCTGCCGGGATTTGTAATTATAAGAAATCACATTTTCTAAGGAGGTCAGTGTTTGAAATTACGTTTTTGAGAATAACTTCGCTCTTTATCATCGTAAAGATGTAGGATTGGTAACCATGCAAAGTTGAAATCTAAAAATATTTGACGTGATAACTTCTTATGGGACAGTGAACCTGCGCGAAATGAGAGGAATAGGAAAGCGAATGAGGGGAAACCTGAAAGCGGACGAGGGGAATCACCATTACTCTGTGCCATCTGCATGCGTGAGCGTGTTTGTTTTATAACGTTTGTAGACTCCCATACATAGTCAATCTAATGATCAATGCAGAAAAATTGCACAAACTTTCTCACATACCTACGAAATATTTTTTATTAAAACTAAAAATCTACGAAAAATATTCTACTAACTTTCTCAGACTCCCATACATAGTCAAAATAAATACGGTAATCAATCCATTTTATATTCTTTGCAAATGTGCCCAAGTCACGATTAAAATAACTAGAATGTATTTCCGTCTCTGTGACTTATTTATTATGTAGTAATTCTACTATTAGTTGACTGATATACGTCCGTGTGTGCACACGTTAGCGTGCGTTACGTATGTGTTTTAATATGTGTTTGTGTGTTTTGTGTTGTATGTCGAAATCTTATTTATTGTGACGACCTCCAAGAAGCGAGGTCTGAGGATTCTAAGGATGGAAAAAAATATTTCCGAAACGCGTCATAAATGTAAGATAATTCATATTTATGTGTTTGTAAGTAGTTATTAATCAATCCATATATATTGCACAAAATTTCTCATATACCCGTACATATTAAAACTAAATATCTACGAAAAAAAATTATTTTTGTTTCTCGTGTGTTGTTCAACTTATAAAACACTAAATTGATGAATTTTTTACATTTTATTTCTGCATTTAATGGTACCAACCCCGGCTGTCTACGATGACGAATAGCGAAGTTATTGTCAAAATTATAATTTTGAACCCTGACCTCCCAAGGAAATGTTATAATCACATAATTACACTCTGATCATTTGACGAAGGCGGTTGGACTTGGGACAGCCCCCTCCCCCACTCACACACATAAGCGTAGGGGATTATGACCCTGCACTTGTGTGTGTAAGTGGGGGAGGGGGCTGTCACTGTATCTTGCCCGTGAGTGTGCGAGGGTGCGAGGCAGGTAGTGCCTTTCTCCAACCGCCTTCGTCAAATGAACAGAGTATAGAGATTCTATAGGTCCGCAACACCGACACGAGCATAGCGAGTGGAGGCTCCTAATATATGTATGACCTTGAGGCTACCAAAACACTGACACCAGCAAGTAGAGACTTTTTAATATATACACATCTACGAGACCCGTTAGGACCTTTGCAAGAAAGTTACAAGGTCCTTTGTACCTTTGTAAAAAACTGTTTAAACAAACTAACCCTACTGGGTAAGACCTATTCATTAACCTATACAATTTAACATTTTCTGTCATGCCCAAGATACTAACGTTTGGGCATTACTTTTATAGTACCAATTAATTGTATTACATTCTATGATGGGGTTGGGTAGTATTATGATGGCGCCAATTAACATGTTATTTAGAGAAACGCTTATAAATACGTTTTGACTGGTTACTATTTGCTTTTGTGTATGAATCTGTGCAAAGTTTGTACAATGTTAGTATACCGTTTATTTGAAAGAAAAATACAAATTGTTTACCAGCAGGCTATGAGAAAAGTAGGCCTATGACACACCTGCTTAAGTCTTTCGTTTTGTAACATCCCTTAAGCATGATGCTGACAGGGTAAGTTTAGGAAACATGGGTCGGACAAGGGTTTATAAAGTGTTAGGGTAAATGTGAGCAAATACTCTATTCTATACTTTTACCGTCAAAGTATCGGGCTTACTGATATGCCAAACAGTAGACATATTTATCTTACTGATTGGGTTATTATTGTTTAAAAATGCAAATGTTGAACCTACACTCAATTTTGGTCCTAATATTCTTTCTCTACGTCGTCGAGTTGAGTAAAATTTACGTGTTTTCACAAGTTGAACGGGAAAATGTGTATTTAAAAGTTCATTTAAAATACACGGAGAGGAAATGTAAATATTATCTATCGTTACCATAATATAACGATCTCAAAGGATCAACAATTGATAAATAATTAATTAATGTCTAGTATAAAATATTAAAATAATAATAATCGATAAAAAGGTTAATATTAATAAATAATTGTAAGAATAAGTAAATTGGGACAAAACACATGTTACCAAGCAAACTATACCGACATAGCAGCTGCAAAGTTAAGTTGGGGAGATAACGGTACTAATTTGAAGAACGTGACAAATACAAGGAAAAAAACATTCTGTTTTCTTTGAGGGAAGAAAGTTCGCCGACATACATAAAAAAAGGCACAAACATAACGGAGTTTTGCTACCAAAGGCAGCTGCATGTCATAAACAGGGAACCTAGAAAAAATGAGAAAGTAAGTACCTAACGGTATCTCCGAGGGGCGAAGTCAACGTACGTAAAAAAAAGTAACGTTTTTAGAAAGTTTGGATGTCCAATCAGAAGAGACCTGAGTTTCAAAAAATTAGATATAGACCAATAAGCGAGGAAGACGCGGAACTTGGAAATCAGGGGAGGCAAAATCCAACGGGAAGAAGAGTCAGTCTAAAACTGGGGGTGAGAGTGTGTAGGTCTTGGCTGTAGCTGGGAATCAGAGTAAGGAGGTGTTAAGAGTCTTAAACTGAGAACCTGAGGGTTTAATTCAAAGTCGTCGAATAACTTAGAGGCAAAGTTGCCACAAAATTTAGTAGTTTTTGTTGTTTTTTGTAATAATAATTAAAGTCAAGGAGTATTAAAATTGTAAAGGAAGAGGAGAGAATCATCGCATCGAATTAAGAGTTAAATTGAGAACGAGTTAAGAGACCAAGCAGCGTTTAGCGGAAGTAATACCAGGGATTCACCATTCGTCAAGGAACCAGGATTTGCAGCGTCCGACCTCCCAGGATAAGGATATACATGTGTTTAGTGCGTCGTTAGTGAAGAAAGAGAAATTAAATAAATAAAAGCAGTGGGTGATTGTATTTGTGTACAAGTGCCAAAAGAGGACGAGGCGTAACTGTTGATAAGTACCAAAATTTATAATTAATAATCATTTAGAACCTAGTATTTCACTTTGATGAGTCATAAAAGTTCCCATGCCCGAGATTAAGAGTAAAGTTTTCTATAAATTAAATTAAGAGAAAGTAATTGAGCTAGCCGGCAAAATAAAAGTAATTTGAAAATAATATAATTAAATTAAAGAAAATTGTTTTGTAATAGATTTACTATAAATTAATAAGAACATTAAGACAAAATCTGTAGAGACATTCGTAGAGTTTTTTATGTAAATTGAATAATAAATTAAGATTTAAAATTGTCAACAATTAAATATTGTGTATTAGCATAAATTAGTTTTTAAAGAATGAAAGTGTGAAAGAATGAGTAGTCTTAAGATTGATATGAATATTTAATTGAATGTGATTCTTGTTATATAAATAACTAGAGGAGAATAAATCCAGAAGATGGTTAAAAGGGTAGAAGTTGTTTGTGGAATTAATTTAATTCAACCATCCTAGTTTTGGTAAGATTTCGATAGAAATCAAATAAAATTAATTGTCAGAAATAGATTAGCGCAAAATAGTGTGGCTAATAAAGATTAAGTTTAAAAGTAAATTCATAAATGTTTCATAATTCAAAATAAATTAAATAGATAAATTAAAGTAAAATAAATACATATATAACAACTCTGTTTGTTACAATAGTGATCAGTAACAAAAACTAACAGGTGACAAACTTAACAAAAAAAAGTTATTTAACTCGGCTGCACACTAGATGAATACGATACATATCTTAAAGTCGTAAGCGATACACGATAATTATCTTATAAGATAGATACATGTTGTAATGACGAAATAGGTGTACACCAGTACGAAAACATCTACTGTAAGATACATGTATTAAGCGACACTCTCGGCATATCCCTACGCTTAAAGAGAAGGTTTAATCTATAAATTTGATTTAGACCATCAATTTTGAAAATCTACACAAACCGAGGTTGCAGGTTAAACTGATATTGAAAATACGAATTCTATTTTAAACCCGATTTTATCTTAGTTAAAGGTGAATTCGGTTTAAACTGATCTTGCTCTAAAATGTCGTGGTTTAAATTGATCTTGAATTAACTCATCTTCGTTTAAACTATCTTGAGTTAAATTAATTTTAGTTAAAGTCAGTAATCCTGGTTTAAATGATTTAGGTAAACTTACCTTTGTTTAATTTGATCTTATTTTAAACAATTGAAATTATAAACTTTAAGGATCGAATTTCGCTATATATTTAGTTTTTTTGAAAATATGCACGTAAAGATTCCTTCCCCTCAAAAATTGTGCAATTCGAATGGTTTTAAGTACAGAATTATATTTATGAATGGTATTTTAATTTACATGAATAAAATTAATAAAATAATGAAATGAAAATAAAAATACTACAAAAAATAGAGGCTAAATTATGAATTCAATTTTTGTAATATTATTTTATTTTGACTTTGTCACAGATTTTAATAAACGTTAATATAAAGTGTTTTCTATTTTTATTTTCATTTTATTATCTTTTTTTTTTTAATAAAAAATAAGTTCAATCCAGAATAAAATAGGTCTGTATGAAGATATCTAGATATATGTTGACAAATTTTATAAATTTAACTTATTAAATTGTTGTTAATATTTCTGCTAGAGAATGTTCTAAAAATTGCACTTTTGGTTTGATTTCACGCAAATTTGGAGTATAGGGTGTTACGATTTTCTAGGGTTAGTTTGTTAATCGATAAATTTTAAATATGTAGTCCATTTTCAAACGTCAAAAATAATTTGTTGAAAAATGTCTTTCTAGATGTAAGTGGTCTTTTGCCTTTCCCCCCGCAAATATTAAAATTCTTTCTAATTAGAGTATTTTTTTATTTTGTAAAAGTGTATTGTTTTCAACATCCATAGATAGACAATTAATTAATATCAAGAGTCACATATCGTATGGCACTTGCTCATTGAGTCATTGTAGTTCCTATTAAAATATGACGATTTTGATAATTTAAGAGTATTTCATCTAAATAATACCTGAATTATAAATAGATCCTTATCTAACCTATCCTATCTTTGATGTAAAAGACAAGTTAGGTAAAGTTAAATTGTTCATGTTTTATTGGTTCCTACTTCCTGGATTGTTAAATTATTATTATTTGTATTATATACTAACCTTCAAACAATCACTTATTTTCAGATACGTCTGACTGCAGTTTCGACATCGCACTGTCATTGTCGAAGACAAGAAGTTTTTATTTTACATGTTACAAATAAATCACATTACACTTAAACAAAACCACTTAACATTTCATCTATAAAACTATAAAATAATCACCATTTCTGGGTTGTTAAAATGTAGAGTTGACGTTTGAGTCAGCCCGACAGTGGACGTATTGAGTGATAACGTGATTATACAATTTAACAACCCAGAAATGATGATTATTTTATAGTTGTATACATGAAATGTTATGTGGTTGTGTTTAAGTGTAATGTGATATAATTGTATAACGTAAAAAAAAAAAAAAAACTTCCTGTCTTCGACAATTACAGTGCGATGTCGAAACTGCAGTCAGACGTATCTGAAAATAAGTAGTTGTTTGAAGGTTAATATATAATTCAAATATTAAAGTTAAAGTATTTCATATAAAACGAACATCCCTTCCCATTATTCTATTTAAAGGCCTATTGTAATACGCATGCGTGACCTGTAACATAATTCTGGTAAGTTACAACTTTCCCTCACAATTAAATAGAAAGCATTATAATATTATAGGAAGAAAACACAACAAATCGTTGCTATAATAAAACGCAAAAGACCCCCCCCCCCGTAAGTCTTTAACATCAATGTGTCATTTAAAACTTACATTAATTTACTAACGCCCACGTATGTTTTCTAAAATAAAATTATAAGAGAGTTATAACAAAAAAAAGAGGAAGGTCAAAATGAAAAATTTGTCAAAAATAAAACATTTGAGGAAAGTGTTAAATCAAGATTCATTACTTAAAAAAAAAAAAAAAAAAAAAAAAGATAATTTAAGAGATTTTTCGAAAAACCTTTCACACTGACAAAAATTTTAAAATAAATCTTTACACCATTTTCTAGAAATAAGGAAATATGTACTTAGGACCAATGTTTTTTGGAAGAACGCTTATTTTCCTTATAACGATTGGTGTTTTCCTGAACGGAAATGAAAATCACGACATTATGCATGATTTAAAAAATATATATTGAATGCAAATATTGAAAAAAAATATATTATACATGATGCCAAAAATATTGAACAATTTGTTAAGGTCAGTAGGTAAAACCAAGAACCCTTATAATTTCACTCGCGTGTCTGTCCGCCTGTTTATCTGTAAGCCCCGACCCGTCTACACAGACAAGACGATAAATCCTATATATTTCAAACTTTGCATTTACATTCTTTATATTGTCCCACGTATAGGAAAAATATAGCGGTAAACAAAAAACGGGACCGGGGCAAAAACTATTGATTTTTTGATTTTTATTTTTGGAAATATTATGTGGGGCTATTAAATAAAATTAGAAGTTATTTTGGTTAGGAATATGTATATTTATTTGACGAACAAATTAATATGTTGGTACTAGGCCAAATTTTAAAGTGTCAGATGACTTGAACACCGTGCAACTATAAATCAGGGAAAATATTATTTGTATTTGAAATTAAATTTCAATGCGAAATCATATGTTATAGTGAAGGATACACTTAATTTTACCACACAATGAGAAATGCGTAGCGTATAACATTTAACAGCAGTTTTTTGAGATGTGAGACAAACAATTCAACAGCCATTAAACGATGGTTGCATTTTCATTGGTTTCTCTTTATAAGCAAAGAAAACATACGTAGGTAAAACAAGGACCTTATAGTTTCACGTGCGTGTTTGTCTGTACAATTTAAATTGTCACTTAAAAGACTTCGACTTTATAAAACTAACAGTCCTTGTATGCCTAAGGACCCTAAAACTGTGCGGTTTTAGAACACACTAAACTCTTTTATTTTTCAAGTTTGTCTAGACATTATTACGAAGTAATTCCACGGTTAGATTTTCGTTTCATTTATTTTTAGAGATTTCCGTTGTTTGATCCTAAAAATAAATTTGACACCTATCATTCTAAATACTAAAATAATCCAAATCTTACTCACTCGGAATGAATTAAAGAAGTAATAAAAACACCAGGTAATAATGACGTTATAGTAGAGTGCAACGAAGAATGTGACGATGCAAGAAGCAATACCAACACCACCGAGCCATGGATGGATGGTGGTCCACACTCCAAGAGAGCCTAGGCGCATCTTCTGCCCTATCCCCAACTCGATGAGGAATAACGGGATACCTTCCAGTATCAGCATCACTGCGAATGGGATCAAGAAGGCACCTAGAACACAAATATTGTCATTTTAATGCAAAACTTAGTGGTAGGAAACAGACGTTATTATAGAATTGCATTATAAATAAAAAATAATATAATATACTCGCTTTGAAAGATATTAAGTCAGTTGACACATTTACCTTGACGAGATTGTTCCAGACAATAGTAAAATCTTACCACTTTCATATTGAATTGTAAAGTGAAACTGGTGTAAATATAGAAATTTGTTCATAAACATCCAAATTTTATTTATAGAACTCCAAAATTTTACCTAATGAAAAGACGTAAGCAGGAGGGGAAAACACTAGTTTAAATTGAAGCAGTTGAACATATTCAATCGTCAATATGATCTATCTGTATATTAAAAATTGAGTAGTAAAATTAGTCGTAAAATTTTAAAGTAAAGTTATAAAAAGTAAAATTTTAAGTAGTTCACGCGATTTATTAAGCATTTTAAAATGAGTACCATATATTTTGCCCCTTGTGGTAGCACGCATTTATACTTATTTAATAGGGTAAGAGTTTTTTTGTGAGTAGTTTTCAACTGATTTTGACGTTTGAAGTGTCTTCAGGGCTCAACCTCAATTTCGACCCGGATTTCAAAAAGATGGAACAAGGAAGGGAAAGTAGAAGGAATGAAAATTTTTACCATACTAATTTTTATTCAGAAATGTCTGGCAATTAAAAACATTTGGCTTTATATTTTGCTTTTATAACAAAAACACATACAATTTAAAATGTACTATTTAAACGACATCAATTGTACAGTATAACAAACACACAACTCATAAAACAATACGCCTAAGTATCAGACGCGTTTCAACGACAAGGTCGTCCTCTTCAGTGTTACACCAGCTACACCAACCAAACCACAACCACTTGTTTGTTATACTGTATAGTTTTTCTCATAAGTCAAGCTCAACATTTAATATGACATCAGTTGTTTTGATATAAATAAAAATAATTAAAAGCAAACTAAATATAAGTGTGGTTATTTGAACAAGTGTTGTTGTTTAAGTTGTGGTTATTGTTTTCAACTTAATATGTTCATTTTAACTGGCTTATAGAGTGTTTTAAAATGAGGTTTTTAAAAATTAATTAATAGATATTGAAATATTTATTCCATGAAGTGTTTTAAGTTAATTGAAGTGTTTTTATTGCACTTTTAATAGTAACAATGCCTCCAATTAGAAGGAACAGAACCTTATACCGAAGGCGAGTTTATCACCAATAAGGACTTAATAATGAGGAAACAAACATTAATTCGCATGGACGAGCAATAAGGATGCCAGCCGAAGTTATAGCATTTATAACTGGAAAATAAATTTATACCCATTTATAACCGACCAATGAACGCTTCAAATTACTTTACATCGGTGTTTAATTTTAAAACATGTATATATAATAAAATATTGTTGGATTTCGAGCAACGCGTACCCCAGTTCTTAATAATCGGCAAGCAACTGATAAGTTGTCATGACAGGATGAGAAACTGGTTTTCCTACCAATTACGTTGTAATAAACAATTCTGTTACAAACAAGTTTGATATACTACTTGAGATAATCAATTTTAACGGACTTCTCAGCGTTTCATTATGTTGTGGTAAACAACTTTAATAAAATATTTGGTGTCAAACAATTTAGACAAACTATTTTGTGTCAAACAACTTTGACAAACTATTTTGTAACAAACAACTTTGACAAACTATTTTGTAATAAACAACTTAAACAAACTATTTTGTGCCAAATACTTTGACAAACTATTTTGTAATAATTTAGACAATCTATTTTTATGTTTTATAGTTGATGTTTAGATCTGTTTATTTGTTAACTTTGTATTGTAATACAAGTCACATATTTACAATATGGGTACTTGTTGCATTGTTTTTAAATCATATATATAATATACCAAGTGTCCTAAAAGTCCCACCCCCCTATTATTTTTTTTATTAATGGAAATAGACAGATTTTCTTTGGGAAAAGATTAGATAACCAAAGGAGAAGTTTTTGAAGTATCAAAATTTTCAACCCTTACCCCCAAAATGGGGTAGTTTGGGAGTAAGTCAAAAATTTTAAATAGCAACCCCTATTGAGTGATGCCTCATTTTAAAGGTCTTTTAAAAATAAGAATAATGACGCAAACAACTAGAGGTCTCTAAGTTTATCCTACCCAACTTAGCGACCAATCGAATTATGAATTTTACATTAATAATTACACCGGAAATGTTACGAAATCTACAACATGCTTTTGAGTCCAGAATATATTTCGGCCAAGACGTAAATGGTAGCCATTTCGAGAACTTAATCTGAGCTAAAAAAACAAGGTAAGGCTCTTACCAACATTTTACCAACATAGAGCAATTTGTAATGCAATAAAAACACCGGAGTTCGTAGGTTAACATTCACAATTAGATTGGTCGCTATGTTGGATAGGATGAACTTAGAGACCTCTAGTTTACGTCATTATTCTTATTTTTAAAAGACCTTTAAAATGAGGCATCACTCAATAAGGGTAGCTATTTAAAATTCTTGACTTACCCCCAAACTACCCCATTTTGGGGGTAAGGGTTGAAAATTTTGATACTTCAAAAAACTCCTCCTTTGGTTATCTAAACTTTCCTCGAAGCAAATCTGTCTATTTCCATTAATAAAAAAAATAATAGGGGGGGGGGACTTTTAGGACACTTGGTATATATAACTTACATTATTTGTATTGCAGTCTGAGTGTATTGTAATACTATCGTATATTAATAATCTATAAAACAGTGACGTGATAAATTTAATAATTTTAGAAGCTCATATTTTGTATTAGACAAACGAGATTAAATTTCGGGGAATTAAACAATAAATAAATAAAAACAAATTTAATTCTATAAACTTCGCTTCGCCCTTTTCTGTCTGCAAACACGGACACCCATATCTTCTTTTCTTTTTATAAGGCGATGAGACAGAGATGTTTTTCGACTTTAAAAGTTTCTAAATTTATAATTTTTTTTTAAACCGGCTATAACGCCTAAGCCTCTAAATATACTATTATATCTAATATTCATAAACATCTGTAATAGTTCGTCTGATATATCTACTTATTACTTGATAGTATGCCTTTAATAAAAATATACAGGGTGATTCAGGAAGAAACGGAGAAACTTTCAGGGCGAAAATGAAGAAAAAATTATTATAAACATAGGTCCGGAAATGCTTCGAATTCCTGTTAGTCGCCATTTTAATTTTTTACAAAATACTTAATGTCTTTGGATATAGGAAATATACTGAACTTAAAGTTTGTATATATATTTGTTATAACATCTTTTAGCGATCTATAAACGTCCTTTAATCTATACATGGCGGCCATTTAAAATTTTTAATGTCAAATATCTCGAAAACTTCTAATACAAAATATTATCGAGAAACAAAAAAAAATCCTTTTTTAATGACAAACAAAACTGTTTTTTTTTAATTTTGTCTGTAACTTAAATGATAACAGTTTTATTTACTGAAAACTAAACAATTTGTATTTTGGTAGTTGTCCATAATATCCAAAATGACTCCAGAACCAAATTATGAAGAAAACAATTTAAATGAGTTCCATAATAAATTAATAAAACTTACAAAATTATTTCATTTTTGATTAGCTATTAGTAGTACCCAACCTAGGAAATGAAATTTCCCATTTTCCCCTTTAACCTACAAAAGAATTTTCGAAGGGACTGTTTGTTTACAAATCTGTTTTGTTTTGGTGTAATATTTTTTTTTTGTGCAAGTTTGTAATAATTTATTATGGACTTCATTTAAATGAATCTTCTCATAATTTGGTGTTGGAGTAATTTTTGATATTATGGACAACTACCAAGATGAAATATATTTAGTTTTTAGCCAACAACTCGGTTAACTTTTAAGTTACAGAAATAAATAAATAACCGTTTTGTTTGTCATTAAAAAAGGATGTTGTTTCCCGGAAATATCTTGTAAAGTTAGCGATTTATCAGATATTAGATATTAAAACTTTAAATGGCGCCATCTTTAAAATAGATGAAAGGACGTTTTGGTTTTTTGCACATGGGTAAAAGTTGTTGAACCAAATATCTATAAAAAATTTATGTTCAATATATTTCCTATATCCAATGATATTAAGTATTTTGTTTAAAAAAATGGCGGATAACTGGAAAACGAACCATTTCTGGACCTATGTTTATATGAAAGTTTTTCTTTATTTTCACTACTAGAACACGTCCTGAAAGTTTCTCCATTTCTTCCTGACTCACCCTGTATATTGAACGTTCTAAAACGTATCATGAGTTTTTATTACAAATACCGATAACTCAAAACCTAGTATTTTTTTTTTTTTTAATGACGACAAATTCTTTTTCTTTGGTTTGTTTTTCATTTTGTGTACAAAGATTTTCGTTTTAGTGTGTTGGTAAAGATTCTTTAATGTTTATGCACCAATAACTTTATTCACAGTTTTACTGTTCACTGTCGTGTATTTTTTATGAGGTACGTTTCGCTTGTTATTCAGTCATCGTCAAACCAGATTGTTAAACGTGGTGGTAGTACTTTGTATTCGCGTTCACGTCCTGGTTATTATTAACGTTCTATTAATCAGAACGTGAACGCGAACACGTGTGTATAGTTTGACCGTCACGCATCTTAATGGTAACTAAGTGTTTAATGGTTGCGGGTATTTGTAAGTTAAATGTTAAATATAACGCTTATATATCAATCCAAGATTTTAACAGAATCTGTGTTGACAATGCCAGAATATTAGGCAAAACGTACCTCACCAATAAAACGAAAGGACTGTGAGCAGTTTACAAGTCAAAGCTGTATTTATTGAATGAAACCAGTCCAGTAATTTTTGTATCTCGATTGCCTATACATCAAGGGGTAACAGAAGTTATAGGCCTACTTCCAATTAAGTATCCATTCAACTGCAGGGGGAGAAATACATTTCTTTAGGGGTTGATAATTAATTTCAAATTCGTTTTAATTAAACAAGATGAGGAAGATCATTACCTTGCCCTACAATGTAAACCAACCCTTACAGATTTACTGAATCTTGTAATTTTCTATATCGAATGAACCACTTGATTTGTCAAGAGTATTCGTGGATCAGAAAATAAATGGTTGTTGACTACCAGATATATGTTTAAAATTATTTTCATTTAGTTTTTGTTCTAACGAATTTTGATTTATTATTCATCTATAATAATGAAATCATTACAGTTATAGTTATACTTTAGTTATTATAGCTCATGTATCACTAAAGGATGGCGACTTTGTCGTTGAAACGCGTGTGATAGTAAACATAATTTTGTGAGATCTCGTGTTCCAGTTTTATTCTATCTAATATTATCTCACAAGTCAAGCTCAATAATTATTTATAAATATGGCACTCAAGTCAGTAGAGCTGAACCTGCTACATAAGTTAAAGTTAAAACTTAGATTATTAACTGATGATATTTGGTTTTTAAGTATGTGTAGAAAACAAAAAGTGTTTCCGAAATTTATGAAGATAAAATACCCACCAATAAGAAATTTACTAAACAAATAGAGGAAAGTGTAAAAAGGAAGTGGTTAAATTTTGAAATAAAATTGTTATATTTTTTGCAAGCTAATTTAGAACTTCAAACTAAAGTTAGTTAAAAATATGGATAAATATATTTATTGAAAATTTTAACGTATGATTTGAGAAAATGATGCCTGTAATAAAACATAAACATATAACGTAAAAATTCAAAATCTAAAGAAGAAATTACAATCATTGTGCAAAACGAAATATGGAGAGTATAGTTATTGTAGCTCTTGTATCACTGAGGATGGTGACTTTGTCGTTGAAACGCGTTTGATTAAGTAAACATAATTTCGTGAGATCTCGTATTCTAGTTTTATTCTATCTAAATCTTTGATCAATAATAATTATTTACATGTTTTACTAAAATAAGTTACCCTAACTATACATAAGCATTTAGGCATCTACGCATCTTACGCAACACTGCCAGTTTCGCGATCCTAATTGGATAGTTACGTACAAAATGTATTCTAAGTCCCTTTCGAATGTAATCCAGTAAAAAAAAAAAAAAAAAAAAAAAAAAAAAACTATGTACTGTTACTAAGTTTTTTTCTTATTTAACTTAAATTGTTGTGAAGGATATTTCCTTTAATTTTGTTGCGCGTTTTACGCAGGAGGTTTACTAAGATTAAACAAGTTAATACAATACAATGTCAAACCTATGACGTAGAGGCGAACACACCACCAATTGGACATTCACTGCAAACAACCTCCTCAGATCCCTATTCTTCATGGTGTTCCTGAGGACTTGCACTACTTCCCAATTCAGTACAGTTGTATCTTTCCAGCCCTTAACTCCTCCCCCTCCATTAATGTATTAATCCACCCCTAACCCAACTCTAAATGTAAAGCGACCCTTGCTAATGGGGTGAACAACACCGGACAAAAGTGGAATAATTGGGGACAATATTTAGCGTTATCCGACCAAGAGGGACTCTGGTCGGGTGGACCATTTTTCACCTAGCTGCTCGTGGGAGAAAACATGGAGAGCGAAATTTAAAATAAGAATCTTGTGCTTGGTGTTAGCTCAACTCAACGGGCTGATAAGATAAAGCATACCTTCTGTCATCAACTTGTGGAATTCTTCGCTTTTCGAAATTTCCTCGACGACGCGGGGATAATACGCCTAAACCTTGTAGGTGTAACAGATCAAACAGGGGAAGACAGCCCAGAAAGGACTCAGAATATAGTGCAGTAATCCACAAAAGGATAAGAACTCTGTGAGGGTACAGATTGATGAAGGGGAGATACCTACCATTGACCCCTTTCATGTTCCCCGTCTTAGAAGAAGTAAAGTAGGACAATAGATATCTAGAGGTCAATGAAATTTTCCGTTACGTATTGTTTAAAAAAAACACATGTTTCAGCCACGTTATAGTATTAAATAATATTAATAAACAAAACCAAATAATCTGTTTGAATATTTTAGAATTATATATATTTAGATCGATAAGAATTTTATATGTGTCCAAAAGCTGAAAAAGTAAGTTTCATTTTTTAAAAAAGGACGCCTAACGTAACCTAACCTAACCTATATAGTCGATTCGTATGAGTTGGAGAGGGGTTGAAAACACTCCTCGCCACCTCTGAATTACAGTTTAAGACGAGTACAAAATTGTTACAAACACTAAGACGTTTCAATATTTTTTTTAAGATCTATTTTTTTAAATGTTTAAAACGAAAAATCTAGTTTCGATTCAAACTTTACATCACAATGCCTAGAACAGATTTTCATGTATTAACATAAATATAATTAGTCTAATCTAAAAGTCAATCTCGGATGACAATGGCATCGAGTCGTATTCCGAGTTCAGTTTAAATGTAGGAGTTTCTGTTGGAAAACTTTCAGAGTAAACATATGGGTGTGGTGGCGGTGGGGAGGGGGAGGGTATTGTTTGTTGGACAACCCGAGGATATACATGGTTGAGTTTATTCTCAAGAGGTGGGAGACACTCTAACAAATAAAATTGTATTCCCCCCCCCTCTTGAAGATAACGAATAGAATTTTATGCATGAATAATTGTTTAATATTAGGCATTTTTTTTTTTATTCACAAAAAATGGCAGCTTATAACAGCGTCATACACCGTCTCTTAACTGTACCATTGCAGCAAAAAGAATACAACCAAGAACTTAACATTATCAAACACATAGCAGTTGCTAACGGTTTTAAAAGCTCAATAATTGACAAACATATAAAAAGACTTGAACAAATCCCCAAAGTCAACGAATGAACAAAAAGTAAAGTATTTTTCTTGCGAATTCGGCAATAAATTGAATTATACATTAAAGAATGAAATGATGAAAAATAACATCAGGGTTACATTTAGAACTGGCAACAAACTCGAGTCTAAACTAAAATCCCCTAACCAAGACTTAAAAGATAAAGCAGATAAAACCGGAATACACAAAATGATATGCAACGATTGCCCAAGTTTTTACATCGGTCAAACTGGGCGCCGTTTCAAAAAACGTTTAAAGGAACATTTACCATCAACAAAGGGAAAACCCAAGATATCAAAATATGCTGAACACCTCATCGTTATTCGCCACAGTTACTCAAACATCGATAGTAATATGGACATATTACACATGTAATAAAGGACGATATATGAATGCCTTGGAGGAGTTCGAAATCTACAAAGCGTTCAAACAACAACCTAGTAATATAATAAATGAACAACTCTCGTTCTCATCCAATATTCTATTCGACAGCGCCATCAAGATGCAACAACAGGAACCGTTTATTCAAAGTCAGATAACGAAATAAGATTTAATATCCAGTAGCGATCGATTCGCCAGGGAATACATACCGACCGATATATAATTATTTTCATTTTGTGAGCGTATGAACATTAAATGTGCGTAATAGTGTCATGTCATGTTTTGTGTTATTATGTATGTACTGTGTATATTCTATTGACAAGCTCCACATGGAACGATTTAATATAAACTAAATACTCTATACGATCTGAAGGACTCACGAAGCCCGAAACTGCAGTAATCTGTAAATCAACGGAAGGTTTAGTTGACGTACCGATAAGGTAATTCATTTACTTATTTGTAAATTTACTAATCCGTTGGCTACAATGTTAAATTTGAAAACAAACTCCAAGTTTGTCATTTTTGTCTCCATTGTCTCTTTATCACATCAAACTCTAACTTAATCAATACCTCTTTCATAAATTATAGTCTTTCCTATCATGTCTCTTTTAACCAATATTTATTATTTTCCGACTCTGACGCTATTAGAATGTTAGAAGTTTTCATTTTATGTAGTTTTTTTATAAGGTAATGATGATCGAGAGGTTTTTCGCCTTTAAACAAAAAGGAAAAAATACTTGCTCTGCTCTGATGTACTTTGGTACGCCGCTTCACATATCTATAGAACGTTCAGTTTAGGAAATGATTCAAATTAGAGAAATATGTAACTATAAACATATGTCAAAATGCTTCATTTACTGTCTATCTCTTTGTTTTACTTATAAATATAATTCTGAAACTGTCTAAAATGCCGATATTAGTTTAGTTTGTTCTATTACAAAATTTGCTGTAACAAAATCTTATAATTTTTAACTTAACAGTTTCAAAACGCGTTTAAAAAAATCATTGATTCCAAATATCTTGAAAACCGTTGATTGTACAGTTAGTACAAGTATTAAAATATTTAGTCCTTTTGACGCTAAATAAAATAATAACTTTACTTTTATTTTATGTCGAAGGATAGCTGAGATATCGGTAAAAAAATTACAAATTTAATTTATAAAATTTTATAAATTAAAAATAGTTATA
This sequence comes from Aphrophora alni, assembly GCA_963513935.1. Lineage (NCBI taxonomy): Eukaryota > Metazoa > Arthropoda > Insecta > Hemiptera > Aphrophoridae > Aphrophora > Aphrophora alni. The sequence goes on along the minus strand of OY740774.1, from coordinate 34,793,866 downwards.
AATATAAACAAATATATGTAATATATAAAAGTTATATATATATAACTGTTAACTGTTTATTAATGGTAATTTATTAAAATGCAGAAAAAAACATGGCCTACATTTAGTAAACTTCTACCAAGTCAAATATGGCTGCAAATTTATAAAACTTCACAAATTTGGATTGAACAACCCAGTATTGTCTTTTGTATAAAATAGTTTCATTGTTACCTAGCATTGTATTTCTGTCTTCTCCCCTTTTAATTTTTCTTAGTTTCTGAAAATACTGGGTAGTCCACGTGTCTTCATACAAACAAAACAGCTAATTTGATAGCGTAACGTTTGTCAGATTACAAACGAAATCCACAGATTAAGAATTATGTTTGACATGGTTCTCTCCAAGGTTTAGACATCGAGACAATCTAAATTAAGAGTCACGCAGAACATTGCTTACAACGTCAAGAGTTACCATGGCATTAAAGTCTCCTCAGATGTACAAATCAAGAGGCGTGAATTCTGAGTATCACGTAGGCCACTCCAAAGCACCTCACTGCCCATCCAATCATGATGAAACAGTTCGTCATGATTCTCATCCTCTGGAACTATTTTGGAAATAGGCTTTCTTTATTCAAAACATTTGTCATTATGAGCTCATGTAGCATGTTCAGATAATCAAAAGAACGTAGGTTGCAGTCAATAAAAAGGGGTGTAATAATGCGCTCATCCCCACATGCCACACCAAACCATCTGTTTACCGGCACCTCGCATTTTAATCAATATATCAATGTGGGTTACTTTTGCTTCAATAGCGTAGATTTGAAGGTTAACTTTTCACATATACAAATTTGCCTCATGAGAGATCTATCCTGGTTGAAAATAGTGAGTTATTCCTGACTTTGTCGGCAGTCAAACAACAGTTTCTCTCCATTCTTCTATCTTAATTATCCTCTGATATGTGATGGAGAAATTTCATTTTATAAGGATGGTATCTGTTTTTGTGTAAAACTAGAAGGTAGGTTTTACTGATGCTTGGTTCCAAGGATAGACTCCAAGAACACTTTTTTGGAAGTTTTGCTACAGCTACAATCACCTTAGTCGATGTCTCTTCGTTTCGATTCAAGAAGGGCCAGATCTAGGTTGCTTTTCAACGCTACAAAGTAACCTTAAATTTCTTTAAAAGCTTAGCAACTACGTTATTAGTAACTTGAGTTTGGTGGATCAGATTGTTGCTGTTACTAGACGGGTAGCATCAGTCCTGCTAATAAAATAACAGTGAAACGTTTAGTTAGCATTTTGTTACAAGTCAAAGCAAAGCAGATTAACTATCAAACAAACAAGCTTTTCAACAATTTAACAGCTGCTTTAGTAACACCTTAACAGCTGGGTTTCAATCAATTATAGAGAATAAAATATAGATGTATAGTTTGAACCATCTAGTTTCTATAGCGACTAGTATATAACCAAAAACCGTTAAGTTATTTCAGATAACGTTTCTAAGTTATTTCTGTAACCACAATGTCGGTTAAAACGATTACTAGGTTAACTGTTATTAGATTATTATGGTAGACTTTAACTATCACTTTACCACCTCTTAACCAATTTATGACTGACATTAAGTCTTCTATTTCTACTACAGGAAAAGCAATAACGTTAAGTCAGTAAATTTATACAACGGTTGCAATTTACAGTAGTTTTTTACGTTCTCAGCCACACTACCATAGGTACATTGTCCAGCTCCCCCCACCATCACTATACATAATCTCTGTGAAAACAGTGTGGTTACTTAGTATGCGCTAATTTGTGCCATAAATATCCGAATATGCGCTATCAAAAATGGGGTTATTCGAGAGTAACAGTAGGGGGTCTGTGACGTCAGATAGTAGTTTTAATAAGCAAATGGTTCATTTTCAGTTTTTATTTATCAAACAATATTTTGTTAATACATGACGTTTCGAGAGTATTAATCAACTCAAGTAATAAAGTGATAAACCTATAGAACACGAAAAAAGTGAAAAATACCAACATGGTCTTTTAGGGGAACAAAACTATATCTTAAGAAAAGAACCAAGGCTTAAAGCTAGGCTTGAGTCACCAAAATTAACTAAGAATAAATACAAAATTGGTCAGAAAAAACACAAATCTACACTATAAAAGAAACGGAAAAGAACTGACTGATAGGGGTAGGGTGTCAACGGAGTAGCAACCTAACAGTTGATCGAGGTGAACAACCTTTTATCCTCTCTTTCAAGAGTTTAGTGCGAGAACTAATAATCACTCCTAGCGATTTAAGCATACAAATTTGTAGTCTTATTTGAAATAGGCGAATTCCTATTTTCAATTTTTAATTCAGTTTCTATTAATGGAACCCATAATTACCATACACTAGTTTGATAGAATTGTCTGATAGCTTTATACATATATATATATATATATATATATATATATATATATATATATATATATATATGCGGCTTCAATTATTTTTCGATTATATAATTTTTCCACTGTGTTTATTATTGCCTCTTCCAAATTTAATTTATCAATTTTAGACCAGATAGGCTATATGGCATAATCACGTGTTCTTTGTTGTGATCACTAAATTGTAAGGACTATCATCAGATGTGTGGTGAGAAAAGATGACGATTGAGATGGAAAGAACCATCGCCTTGTCCTCTCTTAATTCTTATAATTAGAGCGGTCTTTTTGCCTTCGAAATGTACTTCCAGAAACATGTAATAATTTAAATACAGTTTCAAGTCTGTTTAGAACCATTTTATGGTCCGTAGGTAAAATCAAGGATCTTTATAATTTCACACGTTGGTGTGTCTGTCCGTCTATCTATAAGTAGCAACCAGTTTACACAGACAAGACGATAAATCCTATATATTTCAAACTTTGCATTTATATTCTTTTGTTGTTCTTGGAGTAGTTAAGGGCAAAAACTATCTAGTTAAAAATTTTATTTTTTGAAATTATATGTGTAGAGTATCTAATTAAATTAAAAGTTATTCTGGTTACGAATATGTGTGTTTATTTGATTAAAATGGTGCTAGGTCAAATTTAAAACGTCAGATGCCTCTTCTCCTTCTATATTAAACACGACGTGACCTACAAATCTGAAAAAAAAACTTATTTGTGTTTGAAATTAAATTACACTGCAAAATCATATATTATAGTTTTTTTGTATGACGAATACAACAACACAGAGAAAAGTGGGTAGCGTATAAATTTTAAATGCAGTTTTTCTGAGATGTGAAACAATTCAATAGTAATTAAAAGATGGATTGTATTTTCATTCATTTCTCTTTATTAAGTATATAATATCAAGGGCTCTTATATAAATTTCACGCACTCATAATTTCAACTTTGGATTTATATTCTTTGTAAATACATGTAGGAAAAATATAGCGGTAAAAAAGTGACCTTGGGGCAGTTAGGGGTCAAAACTATCGGGTTGCAAAATTTTATTTTTGGAAATATTATCTGCGGTATCAAATAAATTTAGAAGTTATTATGAATATGAATATGTATGTTTATTTGAGGAAGAAATTAATATGTTGGCGCTACGTCTCTTAAAAGACTTCTACTTTAAAAATTAACTGTCATGAGTAAAAAAATAGGACCATAAGTTGTGTGGTTTCAGCACACGCTTGACCGTTTTATTAGGTTTGGTTTTGTTGCCTAACATCGTTTTGATAATTAAAAGTGACAGGTGTTTATATTTCACAGAAATTAGTCTAGTTTTATCCGATAATCTCAGCACATAAGAGATCGTCACGTACTATAGGGATTTATCTGTGTCTTAGACTTTTTAATTTTATTAAAATAGTTTTTTTTTACATTTAGATATTACAGATTGAAGATATCCATTGATAACTAAGTGATCCCTTATATACAAATGATGAAAAATTTCCGATTAATTGAAATCAATAAAAAATCATTATAAATACATTTACCTTAAGAAATGTGATTTGGTTGTGGGAAAATAAAGGGTTTCCATAAAATATTGGTGCAGTTTTAACTGTCCATAAAACTGTTATGAGACAAATAAAAAATTCATATTGGTATCACTGCATCCGGTAGCTCAAACAGTTTTGTTTACATTCATTAAAACAGATGTGTTGATTGTTGTGCTAATTACTAACCTTATTTTTTGAAATAAACTTCAAGGTTGTGTTTTCTTTTCAAATCATGTTTTCTGATCAAGAAAAATCTAAGTGTGTAATGTTGTTAAGTGAACTAAAGTCAGTGATTTTAGTGCAGCGAGCATTTAGAAGAACTTAATAAAGCTACATCTGACACAAAGATAACATTCGGCTTTGGAGTAAGCAATACATAAACACTGGGTCAGTTAAAAAAGCAAAGTAGACCACCAGTCTCAAACCAAACAGTACAAAACTAAGACTATCTTGTATTTGAAGTCCCAAAAAATCCCTCCTTCGTCGAAGTCTTGAATTAGGAATACCAGTAAGTACAGTTCACAAAGTTTTACATAAAAGGTTTCATTTCCATGCCTACAAAATTCAACTTCTTCAAAAATCAAGCAAACAGATATGAATAAAATAGCGGGATTTGCTACTTTTATATTGAACCAAATAGCAGAAAACGAATCACTTTTGAATTATGTTATTTTTTTCGGACGAAGCCACGTTTCACATCAATGGGTGTGTGAAGACACAACGTACGAATTTGAGGATCTCAACATCCTCATGAAATTTTTGAAAAAGGAAAGAGATTCTCCAAAAGTCAACGTTTGGTGTGGTCTATCCAAAAAACAAGTGATTGGGCCTTAATTATTTTTAAAATTTTTATTTTTAAGGTATATATTTTTCGATGAACGAAATATCAATGGGAATGTTTACCTGGACATGCTGGAGAACTATTTTTTTCCTCAACTCGACGAAATGTAAAATGTAAATAGGTTTTATTTTCAGCAAGACGGAACGCCTCCACATTACAAAACCATTGTTCGAGATGTTTTGAATGTAAGTACCCAAACAGGTGGATTGGCTGAGGTGGCCCTATATAATGACCTCCAAGGAGCCTAGACTTGACTCCGTGTGATTTTTGTTTTCCTGGGGCATGTCAACAACATAATTTATTCGCAATAAATCACATTTTGGCTTATCCGAGAGAAAGAATCAGATATGCAGTATCCACTGTGACAAGAGATATGTTGTACAACGTGTGAGCTGAAATAGACCATCGTCAGGATGTCTGTAGAGCAACAAATGAAGTGTATTAGCTATGTATAAAATTCTTTTTAATGCCAGGATTTCAAAAACATAAATGATTCTGTTGTAAATTCTCTCGTTTTATTGTTATTTGATAATTAAACCGCACCATTATTTTATGAAAACCCAGTATCTCTATTTTTAAAATAGGTTTTAAAAATTTATAATACCAATACGTGAAGTTTTACCTGGTTGTTGCAATGGAAGGTTCAAGAGAATATTACTGTTTCAATTTTCAAAAACTAAAAATTTGAAAATAAAATAGATGAGATATACCCAAAACGAAATCCAATTAGTCTTGGTGATGAAATAAACATTTCTTTGTCTGAAACTTAAATTCTCCTTGAGAATAATGTAAGAAGACCTGGCGATATAGTTTTGATTGTGAAAAGGACATATTTTAAATTATTTTATTGATTATATTTGCTAAGATCCATATAAAAGTGTAATGTCTATCTAGTGGGATGTCGGTCTAGTGTAATTTAGATTTAGTAGGATGTCGATCTAGTGTAATGTCGATCTAGTGTAATGCCAACCTAGTGTGATTTCGATCTAGTGTAATGTCGATCTAGTGTAATGTCGGTCTTGTGTAATGTCTATTTAGTGGGATTTCGATCTAGTGTAATGTCGATCTAGTGTAATGTCGGTCTTGTGTAATGTCTATTTAGTGGGATTTCGATCTAGTGTAATGTCGGTCTAGTGTAATGCCAACCTAGTGTGTTTCTATCTAGTGTAATGTCGATCTAGTGTAATGTCGGTTTTGTGTAATGTCTATCTAGTGGGATGTCGGTCTAGTGTAATTTAGATTTAGTAGGATGTCGATCTAGTGTAATGTCAACCTAGTGTGATTTCGATCTAGTGTAATGTCGGTCTTGTGTAATGTCTATTTAGTGGGATTTCGATCTAGTGTAATGTCGGTCTAGTGTAATGCCAACCTAGTGTGTTTCTATCTAGTGTAATGTCGATCTAGTGTAATGTCGGTTTTGTGTAATGTCTACCTAGTGTAATTCCGACCTAGTCGTATTTCGATCTAGTGTAATGTCGTTCTAGTGGGATGCCGGTCTAGTGTAATGTCGATCTAGTGGGATGTCAATATAGTGTAATGTCGATCTAGTGGAATGTCGATCTAGTGTAATTTAGATCTAGTGGGATGTCGATCTAGTGTAATGTCAATCTAGTGGGTTGTAGATATAGTGTAATGTTGATCTAGTGGAATGTCGATCTAGTGTAATTTAGATCTACTGGAATGCCGATCTAGTGTAATGTCAATCTAGTGGAATGCCGATCTAGTGTAATGTCGATCTAGTGGGATGTCAATCTAGTGTAATTTAGATCTAGTGGGATGTCGATCTAGTGTAATTTAGATCTAGTGGGATGTCGATCTAGTGTAATGTCAATCTAGTGGGTTGTAGATATAGTGTAATGTCGATCTAGTGGAATGTCAATCTAGTGTAATGTCGATCTAGTAGTGGGATGTCGATCTAATGTAATGTCGGTCTAGTGGGATGCCGATCTAGTGTAATTTAGATCTAGTGGGATGTCGATCTAGTTTAATGTCAATCTAGTGGGTTGGTTATCCTTTCAAATTACTGGCTTAAAATATTTGCAATAAAAGATTATGTTTTTACTCTCTTGACTATGTTAATCATATTATAAAACAAAATAATCAATTAAAGAAAGGATCATCATTACAAGAGTCTTAAATCGAGCATAACCACTTTTTAGAAAGTTTATTCATAAGACCCCAAACTCGAAATTTACAAACATTGAAATATCCGTTAACAAAAACTTAAAATAGATACAGTAGGTCAAATTATAGCAAATTTAGAAACAAAAGTTTTGCTAATGTGAAATATATCTCTTGCAGTTTTTAAATGGGAAACGAACTTCAGGAATTTTTTTACGTGAGACAAGTAAAATATTTGCAGTAGCCGGATCGTTTACAATACCAACGAATTTGTTGTAATTTTGGTTATTTTGACTGACTTATTTATTTACCTTTAATAATTTTGAAAATGTAAATAAATTCCGAGTAATCTTTTGAATAACCTAAATCTGAAACTAATACAACTTAAACCAACATATTGTTTAGAAGAGCCAAAATTTAGTGTCCACATTCATTTCACTTGACAATCCATTTTCGTCCTTCTTACACCACGATTCTCTTTTCTCTCACATAAATCCATGACTCGCCTTTTTTTCTCATCAATCTTTATTTGACGTGTCCCACAAGTTCCAAGTTGATAGTCTTTCATTGGTTTTCAGCTTTCCTCCGAAACCAGTTTCGAGGGTACGTCAATTGGATGACGTCATTTGTACCAAGCAAATAAATATTGTTCAAGTGATTAATTTATTATTTTATCACTGTCTGACCAGTATAATTTTTAACAAATAACTATTTAAAAGTTATTTCAAATTTGAATCTAAAAATACAGAATATCTTTGGAATACGTTTTGTTTAGGACCTCAGACGTTACATTTGAACAATCGTTAAAGACGGTTTTGAAAAGAACTCATTTTTGTGTGTTTTTTTAAAAAATAGATACCGTACATACACATTTTAAGACACCTAACCTAACCTACCCTGGGACCTTAGACGTTACATTTAAACAATCGTTAAAGAAAAAAAATTGATGTTTTTTAAAAGTAAGTACCGTTACCTACACATTTTTAGACGCGGCGCATTTAACGTGCATATTTACAATTTTTTTAAACTGTAGGTATCGATTTTCAAATAATCGCACAAACAGTTTTGAGAAAATACTGCAGACGAACATAGAAATATGAAATAAAGTTAGTTTTTGTACACTCGAATGTACGTCAATGAAAATTTACATGGATATTTGCCCTAGCCTATTAAAATGTATTTTTTATATTAAACTTATTTGTATAAAAAATATAATAAAACTAAAACTAAAATGGAAATTTTTAATTCATTAATTTTTTTACTCAAATAAGTTGAATAAAGAAGCCATTTTGTATATTTATATATTATACAGAGTGTAAATTAATTCAGGAACCCAATATTTATATAACGGCTTAATCGTCAAACGTCAATTTTGGTATTTGTTTTTAAGAGAACAAAAGTGATGTTGTTTTTTTACTTTTGTGATGTTGAAGTTTCGTCGGCCATCTTGAAACTAACTTAAAATTTTAAACATGAAAACTGTCAACCTTTTCCCGTAGAATATGCAACAAGTTTGCTCTGAAAGGTACAATTATATCGTCAGTAAATTGGTTTAACATAGTGTTGTTGACAAATCAATCATATAATTTAAAATAAAACTGGCCCAAGAACAGATCCTTGAGGAACACCAGTTAATACGTTGTCTTACATTGTGTACCCACATTAGAAGCAGAGCTCAAATGCCACGTCTTTCATCTAAATCCTAGAAAGACAGATACGTATATTGTATCATGTGTTTTGATACAATGAAGTAAATAAATAATAGACTAGTAATAAACAAAAGCGTGTTATTAAGAAATTGTAAATTATAAAAATAAAATTAAGAACTATCCATCCAATCATTTCGTTGAGTTTCTATTCTAATAGTGATAAAGTTAGTGCTGCTTGTTTTCAATATAACAAAAGGCAAACTAAAGTTGGAACCTGACCTTTACAATCGCTTCTAAAAAACCTTGCAATTGCATGTTACGAGTCCAAGTACGGAGATAAAATATCCACCCCCCACCCTTTACAGACTACAGTATCGACCCTTGTTACGTCGTAGTGGTTAAGGGTTGGATCACTTACCCTTCATATGACCTTGTATCTCATTCTACAGCGCAGTAGTTTTGTGAAACGACCTTGGCAAAGATTTATCACGAAAACTGTTAAAACTTTTGTTTGTTGATTGACGTTGGAGAGAGATAGAACAGCCGGAAATAGCCGGGGAAGGGAGTGGAACGTTTGTACACTACAATTTATTTTTCTCTGGGGAGGGAGGGGAGTTAGAAGGATTGTAAAATAATATTGTTCATATGAAAATAATTTGTGTCCAAGTTTTTTCCCAATTATTTGTCTAAAAATGAATGGTTAAATTTGAACTCAGCTCCATATAAAACCTAAATACTATTAGTATAATCAAAATTTGTTTAAAAATTTCAAAAGTCTCATGGTTAATTTCATATTAACGTCCAGACTGTAACGTTAAAAACTATGTTTTGTTTTGATCCGGCCAGGGAGCGAAGGGGAATGTGGCAACACTGTACGATCAGATACTACACGTAGAAACCAGCTCTGAACGCTAATGATGTGCACTCAACTACCCTGTTAAATAAAAATTTATATAAAATACTGATTTAAAATTACAATTTTGATATCTATGAGATTATAACTGCTACATAACGAACCAATAATCGAATTGTAGGATGACTCGTTGATTGGAAAAAGTACTCATACGAAATTGATAAAGTGTTTCGATCAACCTAATAAATCATAAATTGCAGTATTCCATATAAAACACTTGCATTAACATTGTATAAATAAAAATTTGAATTTATAATGAACACTAATATGAATTTTTAAAAAAATATTTATGTTCCAACTGGAATAAAAATAGCATAGCATTAAAAATAAGAAATCGACTTTGAAATCAATAATTGCAAAATTAAACAAAAACAATTCTGGTATAATCGAGTGGCCATACTTTTGCAACTGGCAGTAGGAAAACTGAATTACTAATTACCGCTACAGATAAAGTTGAACTTGTCTGGGTGCCAGGGCATGAGGGAATAGCAGGCAACGAGGAAGCAGATCAGCAAGCTAAACTTGGAGCATCTAAACCCTTTACAGGCCCATCTCCAATGTATGGATTTGGCCCTAGGAATTACCAGAAGGTTATTACCAACTGGACCAACAAAGTAATCAACAGAACCTGGAATGCATTGCCGGGTCTTATACATTCCAAGAAGTTCCTTAGCCCTAATAAAAAGAGAGGGAAGGAAGTGCTATACCTAAGCAGAAGAGAGCTAAAACTCCTCTGTGGTATACTAACAGGACATATCCATTGCAGGTACCACTTAAGTAAGATGGGCCTGGTGGACGATGATACTTGCAGGTACTGTGGTGAAGAGGTGGAACGCATGGAACACATCATCATGGAGTGCCCGGCCTTATGCCAAAAAAGACAAAAATCTCTAGAATTCATATTCATTTCGGAAGAAGAATTACTAAACCTCCCGACCAAGGGTTTGATCAATTTTGTCAAAGACATAGATCTCTTCTGAGTCTAACAAGAGGGGGGCACAAAAGATCTAACTAGGTCGCAGTGCAGGAGGTTTTATAAAACACTCTCCCCAGTCTTAATAATAATAATAATAATACCGCTACAGATACGGGGGCTGAAAATAATTGTTGAACCTAAATTTACAAACTTTTTCATGATCGTACTTTCATGTTATAGTGTTTATGTATTTTGAAGAACTGGGTTTGAAAGTTACATCGGTTTTACGTATCTGACACTCTAAAATCTCTAAAATAAAGTACGGTACTTATGTCAAAAGCAGTCTCTTGGTTGATAAATCTCTTTACAATGTTAGTTGTTTCAGTAAAATATATCATCATCAGATAGATAAAAAAACACACACCACTACTGTAATTAAATACAAGTAGTAGGGCTATTATGTGATTTTTTTTTAACCTGATGATGGTATATTATAGCGAAACAATTTTAATGTTATAAAAAGAAATACACTAACCAAAGGATAGCTTTGATGTAGGCTTACCTACATCAATTAAATACAAGTTGTAAGGCATTATGGATTTTTTTTATTTATTGTCTAATTTTGAACAAACTTGTACACCGTTATGTTAAGTGCTTGAGTTAATTTAACAACAGTTTCTTTGCATCTGTGCATCTGAGAATGTTTAGTTGATCTAGTGGGTAAGAAATCATTTGCGTGTACAATCTCCTCCACTTATAATTATTACCGGTGTGGGAATCCCGTGGCAACTTAAAACTACAACTTTAATCATCTTTGTCTTAGGTTGGATATCTCTCTCTCTCTCTCTCTCTCTCTCTCTCTCTCTCTCTCTCTCTCTCTCTCTCTCTCTCTCTCTCTCTCTCTCTCTCTCTCTCTCTCTTCTTTATTACCAGTTCTCTCTTGACAAACCCGTGATCTCCTTCGACCCTGACCCTATTAGAATTTGAGTGCTAGTGGTCTCCTCTCTTATAGATTATCATCAGTCTGTAAATATGAATAGTAAAAGAAGATTAATTTTGTCGGATTTCCAGTACTCAATGTTGAAGTTAATATTATTACGTTATCAACAGTTTAGGTTTTAGTTTGATTTTATGTTTAGGAGCATTTTATGCTGCGTTATTCGATGATGAAAGTGATGTATTTCCCCCTTTATTTCCGTAGAGCAACAATTTATAGTGTTCAACCTACATAGTGAGTTAAAGTGGATGCATCTAGAAAACATCAGGAGCTACAATAATGCGCTGGCCTTCGTTTCATTTGGAGCCGACGTTGAAATGCCTCCTTGTGTGGGCCCTTACTGTTTTAGAGTACATGGTAGGTTCTACCACAAAAGAAACACCTTAGGAATGCGTCCCGCCATATTTGATGAAATAATCAAACAAATGTATTTATTAAAAACTGTATTTAACATGTAAACTTTTACTATTCATGAAGAATAATTGGGGAAAGGGTTCAAATATTTCAAAATGGCGTCCGTTTCAATCCTTTACTGGTTATTCCTTCTAATCCAGGTCTGTATAGCTCATTTTATCCAACTGATGATCGTAAATATGAACGCTAAAGTCGAAGTTCGGCAAATGAGTGGATAGACAAAATTAACAGTAAACACAATTCGCGTCCTGTTACATCAGCGTACCAGCTGATTACCTGAGTAATTGGAAAGTCGTGTAAAGGACGCATCAATCACTTGTTTGTAATACTTGTCACCATTTCATTAACGAGTTGAGAGAACCTGGTGGTCTTTACTTAGCCACAAAATAAAATCATTATTCTTTTATTAATTCCTTCTGTCACGAAACAGTATAACAAATCTTTTAGTGTATCGGCGTGTCGTTTATGGAACTTGTTGCCAGATTTCTTTATAATCGTTGATATTCCCATTTTCAAAATCTCTAAGTTGCATTAGAATGGCATGGATGAAATGATCTTTGCTCAGGATATACGAGGAACGAAATTTTTGTATGATGCTTTGAGTGCTTGTATTTTATATCAATTTAACTTAGTAATTTTTTAAATTATTTTATGTTTAAAATAGTTTCCAAGTCAATATTTCTTTTAATTTTCATCTTTAAAATGTGATTTATTTTATGTTTTTCAAGTTATTTTTAATTGTTTCATTCTTTTGATTTTTCTTTCATCCAATTTTTTGTTTTTAGGTTAAAGGTTTTATTGTGATTTAAATTATGTATTTATTTTGAAGAGAGGATCTGAAGAACATCCCCCTAAACTAAATTAAATTATTCTCCCCCCCCCCCTCTCTCTCTCTCTCTCTCTCTCTCTCTCTCTCTCTCTCTCTCTCTCTCTCTCTCTCTCTCTCTCTCTCTCTCTCTCTCTCTCTCTCTCTCTCAAAATCGCTTAATAATAGACTAATCTGAACAAAATACTTTTAAAAATAAACACTTTAAAGAAATTAAAAGATTCTCCACCATATTAAGTTGCTCCTAGTTAAATCAATATCTTTATAAATCTATAGTCCCTATTACAACAATTATTTCTTTTAAAACATTGAATTAAGATCTATCATATATTACTAGTGTTCCAAATATAAAACTGGAGTGCCTTCTTTCTTAACAAGTAAATTGTCTTTTCTTCAGGCATTAGTGTTAAAAAAACAAAAAGGGGGTCAACAATGCTCATCACGGTGTGTCGCTTATAGAACTCACTACCAGTTAGTTCTTATCAAATCCATTGAAAGGTAAATTTTCTACTTCACAGCTCTTATCATGGGCTGCTTATTGTTTAAAGTGTGAAGAAATTAAATTTTATTTAAATCTATTGTATGTGAATGAATGTTGCAATTTTATTTCTTGAGTTTTTATGTAAGTAAATAATATGTACATGTGTATATTTAAGTACTAATTTGATTGTACCAATTGAAGTGTCGTTTTATTACAGTTCATTTATTTGAAATCTATACTAGAAATAAAATTCATTTTCTTGGTAGTAATGGTAGTTTTAATTTTCATTTGATTCACCCTACTTATTGCATAATCCGTACGCAGAGTATAGGGTAAGTTTGGTTTAAACGAAAAGTGATTTACGATGTCGTCTGTACGTAAGCACGGTAACCAAAAAAAAAATAAAGATAGGAACATGAAATTTGTTGTAGTGGATTATAGTGTGCTCATATAGAACACGATTCAGAAAAACCTAATTGAAATTATTTAAATGTCGGCTATTTAAACAGTTTTTTGTTCATGACTCATCTGCTATTCAAATCCAGATTACTAATTTGCAGCTTTCAATTCTGCAAGTAATGATACCAACCTAACGATGACAAATAGCGAAGTTATTGTCAAAAATGTAATTCTTAAACTGAGATCCAGCAGTGGTGAGTCACTCATCGAACGTAGAGAGTTGAGGCGCCTTTACAAAATAAATACACATCTTCAAGGCTTGTTAGAGATTAACTGACGTCAAAAACGTAGAGATATAACACTTGCAATAACTGTTTATTACTGTCATTTACCGCTAGCAATGCTTTTGAAGTTTTCTTCAAATGAAATTCTTATACACAACAGGTGTTTCGGACACTATTCGTTCATATTCAGGTGCTTAAAAACATTCAACATGATATTCATATGCATTCAAAGGTGGGGGTTTGCATATGAATAAGTGAACTGATCTTGATCAAATTTGATATTGCGCAAACTTTGACTGCATCTTAAGATTTTTAACTGGTTTATGTTATCGATAACACAGATTTATTCTCCCCAAAAGTAGGATATTAAAATGGTGATCAAAACTAACTAGAAGAACCAAAATAAATTGAGATTATAAAAAAAAATCTGATTTAGAAAAACTAAAAAAATTGTTAAATTATTAAGTTGTTATGAAATACCTAATTTTCAAAAATTGACTATACCGGTTTCGTTCAAATTTTGGTGACATTTAATGATGAATGACCCAAACCAGTGCACCAAATTTCAAATAAAATAAATGTACGATTTAAGAATAATTGGCAACGAAATTGTACATTGAAGCTCACATTCGAAACTATTTAAATTTACAGTGTGGACGAGTTTATTTCAACAAAAAATGTTAGCTTAGGTTCTATTTAAATGTATATAATTTTTAGATTTTTATTTTATTGTGTGAGATATAGTGCAATGTTTATTTTTCTATTTTTAAAATTGTTTGATAATAATGGATTATTCATATGGTTTAAACTTTGTTTCCAACATAGGCTACTGTTGGTGTTTTAGGTGTGCTCTGATACTTGATAACAGGTGTTGATTTAATCTCTCGAAACGTCGTGTATTAGCACACAAATGATGTCAAATATCTTATTAAACCACATTAATAAAATGTTTATTTGTTAAGTTATACACATAATCCATTTCCAAGTTATCTTACAAACTAATACTTACCCCCTCCATTTTGTTGACATAAATACGGAAATCTCCAGATATTTCCCAATCCTACAGAGTAACCGATGATGGACAGCATGAACTGCGCTTTGTTGTCCCATGATGCTCTCTGAGTGACAGTCTCGTCCACGGCAATTGCAGGTGTTATGATGGTCACTCCACAGCCTTTATTGGAAAATTTTGCATTCAATGGTGCTAACTCATGACCGTTTCGACCTTGCGGTATATTTAAATCGTTCATCGTTTAAATAAAAATCGATATTTCTGATTAAAACTGAATTGTCAATATCGTAGTTTTACCAGTTAATTTTGAATCAGAATTTGTATGTCTATTTGTTCTTTCAAAAAAGTATAAAATTATGTCCAATAGAAAACTTTCTGTTTTGCCTAAATTCTTCCCTAGCATTGTCAAGTTTTATGATTATACTAATGCTTAAGATAAACAATTTTCAATATATATTATATTTATTAAATTTATCGTTTTAGTGTAGAATATCATATATTTGTCACGTATCACAGACGTTTTTTCGTAATTTTCTCTATTTACATATTCACTGTAGAGTGTTTGGTGGTTGAATGACGTTTATCGTTCTCAATCTGAAACATATAAAAAATTGTTATTAAAGGATTTAATAATTATTTCAAATATTAGACGTTTTATTTGGATGAAGAGTAAGAGAATTTATCTAAATTTTAAATTTTATTGAAAGCTACTGCATTAAGAAATTCAAAAAAGTATTATGTTAAATTTATTTTAACCTATGTTCGAAGTACAGTATGTCCCACGTAAAAGCGGCCCGCCTCTTTCCGTTAGAAATATAGTTCGACCTAGAATGATTCACTGCACGTAGTATTAGTGTTGTGCAGTGGAATGTAATATTCTGTTTCTTCTGTTAACTGTATTGTATATTGTGAATGAAAGAATGTGTATAGTTAAAGCGATTGTTTTTATACATCTGTCTAAAAAAATATTTGTTCACTTCCTTAATCCTAAACTTCATGTCCTTGATAAGTCTTAGAATCTGTCTCGCAAGGATACCTTATTATTATGAACTCCAGACTTAGAAGATCAGAAGTTCGCTCTAGTATTTCAAACCACAAAATTACTTGTTCAGCTGTTTCTGTGTGACGAACATACATTCAAGCTACCGATGGTTAAACCTAGGGTATTTAAATGTTTATTGAATACCCCATATCCTGATTCGAAGCTCAAGACCTTTTTTTGGTCGTACCTAAGAACGTTTTTGATTGCAAGATAGCTATGAACCAAGCCTGGCTGGTCCAGTGGTTAGAATTCTGGTTTCACGAATGAAAAACTCCTGGTTCAACCCCCGTGGGCGCTCAAACTTCAAGGTGTTGACCCAGCTTTTCGAGGAACATTGGGAAGTTACAATTAGTTGGACCGTGGAGTTTAATTTCTATATTCTTAAGATCCCCTCGAATTGTTAAGAATCTATTTAACTTACATTCTCAAGAGTGTTTGCTCGATCCGCAAGCAGATTCTGCCTTCTCTATGAAGAAGCGCCCAACTCATTTCCTTAAGGGTTGAAAGGTTAACCAAAGTCTGATGACTTTTCTTTTCTATTATTCCTAAACATAATCATGTCCCTTCTGTTCGGACTCCGGAGCTGTTACAGATATTCAACTAGCCCAAAATATCCCAACAGACATGATACGTACATATTGTCATTGTATATTTCACTTCCTACAACTTAATATCATGTGTCTAAGTATTACTTTCAGTCGACAAAGGATAACGGGCTCTATTGCTAGTGGTTTCTTAATAACAATCTAGATGATGGACCTTAACAAGACGCTATTTGTCATAAATGATGAGACAGGGTTTTATGTTTCTGGTCAAGTAAATCGTTACTGATTCATTGAAAATCGTTACAATATGTATCAGGTTCCGATACATTATAAACAAAATTAGAGTTTGGTGTGGTGTTTCTGCTAGTTACAGTATTGGCCCAATTGAAACACGAAAGTTTATATTCTAACGTTTTAAAACTCCCAACTAACTGAAATGTGCAACAGTATTGTTTTTTACAAGATTCTGACACACTTCTAATAGTTCGCTGTAGTGTGTGCATCCAGCATTCACGGAGGAACGTTCAGTAAACAAAGGTTTGTGACCGTCTAGTTCGATTTATTTAAAAGGAAATGTAAATAATACTTGTACTGTATACGAACTGAAGGAAAACATATGCTGAACCATTGATCGATCGAAATTTTAATTTTGTGCAACTGAGATTGAATGTATTTATGAAAACACACACGCACACGCACCACAAGAAGACCATTATCAACGCCTCTTATAATATATTTAATACGGAAAATATAATATAAAACAAGTTTCATTCGTCAAATTTTATTTTATACAACAATTTTGTAGATACGTTTTGAAATAAATATTGAATGAGACATTTTTTACGTAGAACATATTGGAAATATTGTAATTATAAAAGATTTAAAAAAATATATTTAAATGAAGTCAGTGCAGCCTAAACACAAAGAAAGTAGTGGTATTGAAACTTTAAATAATTGTTTTTTTCTTCTTCTCAATCACGCGTATTTAGGTTTTAACTCGATATTGTTTTCGTAAAAATATTGAATTTGTATTTAAAAAATTCTACAGGGTATTTGCCTCTCAAAAATACTATTTCAGGGACCCTACGATATTTCTATTCCCTGTGAATTTATGTTATAATGTCAAAGTATTGTTTTTTACACTTAAATATTCTTAGAAATACTCTTAGAATTTGGTATGTTTAGAATTTTTTTTTTTTTAATGTTGATTTATTCAAAATCGCCTCCCGAAAATTGGCAATTTCAATGAATTGTGAAGGTCTACAACTTAAAACAATTTACTAACTGCATCTAAACTGATACATATTCAAATAAGAAACTCGACTGCTGACTTAAAAAAGGCGTTGCTACGCAAAATAAACAGTGCAAAACATTGTTCCAACTGTCACATGTCAACCCAAAACAATGAATCAAAAAGTAAACGTCACCATTTCGTGAATAAATTGAATAGGACAGCGGTTTTTCATGAAGCGTAATTTTCTTTTACACAAATTTTTACATATCACATAAATTTGAAATGGAGATTTTGGGAACATAGCTACTTTTTGGGGGTGCCGTTAAGGTCTACAATTGACCAAAATTAGATTAAAATGTATTTTCAGTAAATTGATTTTTGTGTTTTATGACAGGCGACTTCAAATTTTAATTTCTATAAAAAATATACTCTTCGAAATTTAATTAAAATATCACTCACAAGCTAAATTTGATTGAAGTTGGTCCATTTGTTTGGGCTGTACAGACGACATAAAGACACCATTCGAAAAACTATTATTTAAACCCGGGGGACTTGAAAATGACAACATATACTGTATTTAATCACCCATCACAAACCTTAATCTATACTATGTACATATGAGAAAGCTAACGTGTGTTTTCCTTTAGTATTTTTCTTGTTGTTTAAAGGCGAAAATATATGTCATTATCGCCTTATAAAAGGAAGAAAATAACATAAAATTAAGCCACCTGCCCTCGAATAATATAATAGCGTCAGGGTAAGAAGAGAACAAGAGTTGGGCAAGAGAGATCTGATAGGAAAAATGAGAGAGAGGGATCTAACCCAAGACTACACCAAGAAAGGTGTATATCGGTCATCATCGCCTTTAAAAAAAGGAAGAAAATAACATAAAATTAAGCCACCTGCCCTCGAATAATATAATAGCGTCAGGGTTGGAAGAGAACAAGAGTTGGACAAGAGAGATCTGATAGGAAAAATGAGAGAGGGGGATCTAACCCAAGACTACATGAAGAAAGGTGTAGATCCAGCTAGGATTCTTCGGGATTTCCAAGCTTGTAGTACAATGCGCCCCCGAGGGGAAATTCTTTAGTAATAATGATACAGGTATATATTTTGAGTTTCTACATTTCATTTTCTTCTTCTTCTCTTTAATTTATGCCCGATAGAATAATGAAGACGGGTGAGTAGGTAACATAGAAAAAAGCAATGTCCTCATTCAGGATTAATCCTGTAAAATATGGTACAATTCATTAGGCCGAACTGATGGTAGCTAAGCGTGATCTTTGCCAAATGAGCCACACCGCTACACCGTTTCTACACTTGTATGAAACTTTATGGAATATGTTTACACAGTAATTTTGTAAAATGTTCACAATAATAGTTTTAAAACAATAATTGACGTTAAATTATAATTTGTTTAGTTTTTAAAAATTGTAATAATTAACTTTAACTCTAGGTTATCAATGTTCGATTTCGCTGGAAAGCATGCGCTTGTTCCATTGACAAATCTTGTTACAAAGTTAAATGATCAGGCAACAAGCGTATACAATGTTTAGGTTGGCAACACTGTTTGTTCTGTCATTACAATTAGTCTAATTATAGTTGAAACAGAATATAAATTTATTAGTAGTATGTCCGACATGTTAGAACAGCTTTCTGATTGGCCAAGAGAGGATCAGGTAACAGGTAGGATAAATAAAGCTAGTAAAACACTACATTCACATTCTCCCACCCATACAATCAAATAATACTCTACGATATCTCTTCGTAAAATGATTACTACTTGTGTGTATGAAGAAAATAAATCGTAAAAAAATATTGCACAAACTTTCTCACTTACCTAACCCACAAAAAAACAGTAAAAACCAACCAAAACAATTTGTCACCAAAATATTATTTCGGTAGTCAAAGAGTCAAATGAACCATGGACTTTAAATAAATATTTACATACCTAAACTAAATTTGCTTGTGAAATAAACACGTTCTCAAATTAAATCGGATTTAATTAAAATCGGACCTTTAACGGTGATGAAGGTTATTTTAGTTTGTTTGTCAATATTATTCTTGGACTGTAATATTTTTTCGTTTCTATTTAATACACGGGTTTGAATCAAAATTATGTTTACATAAAATTTGAATGAAAGCTTATTTTGAGAATTATGAATTTCTTTAACTAGCCTATATGGCTGATTTAAAAAATATATTTTCGATACTTCACGAACGCCTTTTTGGAGAGAAGGCGTTTTATTGGGTCTTTATAGGGTACATTAGACAACATTTATATAAATTGTAGGAGCCAATTTTATGTTCTTTTTTTCTTATAGCTGTTACTTCCAAATTTCAAGTTCTCAAAGAAATTAAAAACTGTCTAGAGAGTAACCAAAATAAGCACATATACCAAATTTGATTAAAATCGATACATGTGTTTCACCTATAAAGCACTGCACAGACGACAGACATCCATCCAAAAACCACTTTTTTGGACTCGATACGAAGATATCCGAAAAATCTCAACATTGATTTTTTGACCCATCACATAACTTTCTCTGTACTTCGATTATTTAAAAAAGTAAAAATATATTTTTCATTATTATCCTCCCTGTATTTCTTAAAAGAAAGATCAGTTAATATAAAAGCTTCAATTTACCAAATTTTATTGAATTATGTTTTAAATATTTTGAAAGTTATTTATGTATTAAATTAAATCTAGGCTTGCTTCTCTCGTGCTATGTATAAATCGTATTTAATTAAAATAGAGTTTTAAATGACAACAGTCAAGGTTGGTTTTAGGTTTTTGCCTAAATTGTAATTTCTTTTTTTTCTGATTTGGCACATTGATCTACAGATTTTTTTTACATTTCAACACAATTTGAACAATATCAAAGAGCTGATTTTTTGAATTGGGCGTTTTATAACACCTCCATCGACGATTTTTCAGTATAAGGATTTTTGAAAAATGTAATATTTTGTTTGATGTTATTATTCTAGCAAAATTTGAACAAAAACGTTAATTTTTTTTCTTATGGCAGCTTCTGAATTTCTATTTTTTTAATGTATTATAGAATAACTTTTTTTTTTAAAGTCGAGATATGGCCGATAAAAATCGGTCCACTCCTTTGCAGGAAATCTTGGTCATAAAATAGTACTCATTTTTTTCTCTCACGTATAGGCTAAGTAAA
This sequence comes from Aphrophora alni, assembly GCA_963513935.1. Lineage (NCBI taxonomy): Eukaryota > Metazoa > Arthropoda > Insecta > Hemiptera > Aphrophoridae > Aphrophora > Aphrophora alni. The sequence goes on along the minus strand of OY740774.1, from coordinate 34,773,075 downwards.
AAAGAGATTTTTTTGGGAGATGGCGACCAATATTTTTATAGTAGGGTATCTGAGGAAGTTAGTGCAATGTTTTCTCACTATTTATATTTTATTCCGTTATAGGCCCTACTTCTCAAGTTGAAAAGAAATTTACATATCTCGTTTTAAAAATTCTGTTAGATCTATATTCTCAATATAAAAACACATTTTATACGCAGGAATATTTAGATAGGACTCCGTTCAATACTGCTTTGTTTGAACAAGTTTCCTTCTTCCTTAGAAAGACAGTTATTGAAAATATACATCGCTCTTTGTTTGCTTTGAAACGTTCTAAATAAGATATAATGTAAGGATCGTAAATATTTACGTTAGAATAACACAGAGCAATCAAAAAGTCTCTACACAGCTGATAGGACAATCATGGTAATTACCCAGCCTTATTATACAATGTAACACAAGCAGATTACTTCAAAAGGTTAGGTTCTTGAGTTTGTAGGAACTGTTAATTGTATTTGTAGAACGAATGATCTTATGGTAAGTGTTAACAGATATTAAAAAGGTTTTCTGAAGCTCATAATTTTGTGTCAATCATTACTTTCTTGATTAGACCTTAACAAGCCTCATAGATGTGACACTCGATTGGTTGGTGGAAATGTTTCCGCTCCGACGGGCCTCGATGCTGTACATATCTGAAGGAGGTTCAACTCGTGTCCGTTTGATCTCGTAAATATACGAATATCACATTTTCTTGGGACGTTTTAAATAACGTTTTGACAATAAATTCTCCGTTTGTCATCGTAGAGAGGTGGGGTTCATACAATTACACGCAGAATTTGTATCTAATTTACACACGTATTTTTTCATAACTTGAATACACAAGAAATATGAACTGTTTCAAATAGTCATTTTTTAATTTGAGCACACTACATACCTGTATACTAAATTTTTTGTTCTTATCTAAATTTTTGTGGCAGCCATCGTGCTTCGAGTTCGGACAGACTTTTTTGAGGCCATGAAATACAAAGATCAGTCAAAATTTTGTCCGATTACTAAACTACCCTGCACTCCTTATACTGGGCAAGTAAAACAAGACAAACTATTTTAAATACCATCCTCAAACAAATACTGCCTACTAGTAGTTTTAACCGCTTAAATGTTGTTATATTTATGGATAACAGATGGTGTTAGTACCTCTGGCAAGCAGTCATATTGAGACAAGAACGGAGGTGCTTTGTGATAATAGTGTTATTTATTAAGGAGCTTACTTTTTAGAGGAACAAATATTTCAAAGTGGAGAATAGACACAAGATTCTAGTCACATTTTCCGGAGACCAAGGTACTATATTACAGCGTAGTGCTGCAATTGATTCAGAAAAATCTAGAAGGCTAACAATACTGATAGAGAAGAATGTCTTGTATATCTCAGACCGAATCTCTGAAGTCCAAAGAAGTCTCACAAGGTTATTGGATCATCGTCCAACAATAAAAAACCCTCTATATCCTCATAAAAAATTACAACGGTGCGTGCGTGAATTGAAACCTGGCAACAGTGTTAAATGGGTAGTAAGTACTACAAGTGGATTTTAATTTCCTTGACCGTGTAGGAGTGGCTATTTTTGACGTCCTCTTCTTCACAGACAAGACAGGTTTGCATTTTTCGTGGTACGTCAACAGTCAAAACTCATTTACTTAGAGTATTTAAAATCCCCATTATGATATGAGTCGGTACTGCATGATAAGATGGTTTGGGTTGGAATTTAGTTTAGGCGTATAGTCGCCAAAGATATTGACAAGAGCTAAACTAATGGAAACTTTTTAATATATACACATCTACAAGGCCCATTAGACTGCCTAGCCGGCGTTAACAAAATAGTGATATACACAATTACAAAGTTCAGAAAGCCTGTGTAACAACTGTTTAAAACTAACTTACCCTACTGTTAAGATTAGACCTCTTAACCTACCAATATTTATCAAGAAATTATTTTATTTCTACAAGGCTCTAGAAACTCACTATGGGCATTACATTTAGAGGATCTGCTAGTATTTCATTGTATGATGGGGCTGGGTAAGTACCATGACGGCGTAATCACTGGGTTTGTGACTCCCAACGGTACTGTGACAATATTTTTATTCGTTCAATTGACAGCAATTGAAATTTCAGCAGGATGGCGTTACGGCTCATAAAGCTTTTGTCTGTGGCATTCTTGGATAAGTGTTTGGGGCTTGAATCGTTTCTAAAACCATTTAGACTCCAAAATATCCGGATTTTTCTTCTCAAGATATTTTCCAGTTGTGTGCGATGTAAAACTCAACAATAATGTGATGTGTATTCGAATAATCCCTACATAATTGTTGATTTCAAGACGATTATTGCAAAATATATTCAGAATGTGTACCGTATCTTAGAGAACACAATTCAGGTGGAAAGGAAATGTCTCGGGGGGGGGGGCTTTCAATATTGCTTGTTAGCACTTGTATACAGGAACAGATTCAAACATTTATCCTTAAGGATGGAAAGCACGACTTTGTCATCCAGAGAGAAAAATGTTGCCAATTTTCTCGAGGACAACAAAAGTATTTTTCAGCCGTATTACTCACAAGAATTTTCTTATCTAGAATTTTAATAAAATTACCACACCAATATTATAAAAAACAACTTTATTGAACTGGTTAACAGGTTCTAATCATCAGCGTACAAACATCTAACTTTTGAATCATTTAAAGTAATCCTGCACTACTACTTAATTAAAAAAATATCGTTTTAGTTTCCTGGCAAGAGATTACCAGTAAGATGGTCAGCAATTTGAATAATATCTGGATGAGTAACTTTAAAATCACTGTTACTCACCATAATGTTTTAAAGTAACAAACTATCAACATGTTTCGTTTAATTGAGAAATTAGATTGACAGCAACAATTCTCGCGTTTTAAGAATATAAACAATGTTTTCTTATCGTCTGTTGCTATGACAACAATTAATTGATTTAAATACAAACAGCTGATTTATCAACCTTGGTTGTGAAAAGTAAAACTAATGCTTTTTTTTTATGGATATTTTCTGCCCTAAGGCGGAAAAGTGGCACATATCAGCTCTGCGTAGAACGCGGAAAGGCTACTTTTAGTGTTATCTGGAGGAAAAATATTTTTTCCCCTCAGGGGATTCACTATAATAAGTACGGATGTGACAATCCAGAGGGTCCCTAGCTGTATCTACACTTTTTTTATGTAGTATTACGATAGATCCGTTTCTTTCTTCTTTATTATCAGGACTCTTTTGACCAAATCTTATTCTCTTTCGATCCTGACATTATTCGAGTATTCGCGAGCTAGAAGTCTTTATTTTATGTTCTCTTGTTTGTTTTTTTTATAAGACGATGATAACCTAGAGGTTTTCGCTTTTTAAACAAAAAGAATTTTTTATTTTTGTATTTTTATATTCGAATCGTCAAAGGCACAGAGTATTTTTAATCACTCTTTACTTCACAATATAAAACAAATTTCCTTTTCTGTTTTAAAGGCAATTTTTTTTTTCATATTTAAGAATACATTTTATATAGATATATTTAAAAAGGACTTGACTCTATATTACTTTGTTTGAACAACTTCCTTTCTTTCTTGAGAGACAGTTAATCCAAATATTAGATGGGCGTACCCAGCGAGGGGCAGGGGGCAGCTACCCCCCTGGAAGCAAAAAAATAAATCTTTATTATACATTTTGTTGCTGGAATTTAATACAATTCTTGAAATAACTATTTTAATAATCAATTGTATATTGAATGACCATGGCTTGCCCCCACCCCCCTAGTTTTGATCCTGGGTACGCCCTTGCAAATATATATCATTCCTTGTTTGCTTTAAACGTTGTGTTTAAATAAGATACAGTATGTGTAAGTATAATATCTTAGAATACACAATTTATCTTGGACGCAATGATCTGTGAAACCTAAGGGCGGTTATTAGGCTAAAGTAATAATTGCGAAAACGACATTTTTATTTTAAAGAAACACAACCGATACTTCCGATTTGGGTCCTTAGAAGCTACATTTGAGAAAATAGATTTTTGCCAAATTTAAAACAAACAGGAAAACAATTTTATACTAATCGGTCCATTAGTTGCACAGACGACAAACAGCATTAAAAAAAAAATCAAATCAATGGCCTCAAAACGAACATTACAACACAAACTGCACATGGAAGTTTTACCACATCACATAACATTGTCTACAATAGGATGTGAAAAAATATGAATCTTTGAAGTTGATGACATACAAAAATCAATTTTAATTGTGTATTGGTTGACAGAATACTTAAATTCACAGTTTTGTATGCAACAGGGTAAATGACAAAGTTAATGCAATGAGTTCTTCAATAAATGGTCCGATTCCCAGATTTGATTACGTAGGATCATTGTTTACCGATCATGCGCCTTAAGCATTGTTTCATTCAAAGACAAACTGACAAATATATCTGATTTTAAAACAAATTAATTAATTTAATACAATTTGTTACTCATCAGTTAGATATTTCAACTGTAAAAAATCTCTTAAAAAATAAAAAAAATGATATAATTTTCCTTTTTGTTGAAGAATAAGCAAAAAGTAAGGCATCAGAACACGCAGTAGATATTGATTAGTAGCAGCCAGGATTCAGGACTCTGTTGGGTCTGTTGAGGATGTTTAACTCTTTCTGTAAACACTTTAAAATAAGCAATTGAGAAACCAGTTCAATAGGTCAATGACTTCTATGTAGGTTAGTGTATAACATACAGTGATCACAAAGTTATGTCCCTCTCCCTCTATTTTTGTAATGTAGGAACAAAAAAAACAAATTTTGGGATTTTAAGTTTACGTATAGATTCTAATTTATAGTGTAATAACTTTTATTGTCCTCCTCTCTTGGAGGACCTTGAAAGGGTTAAATCATATATCTGAAATGGTTAATGAATGGTGTGGTAAAATACATTTATAGAGAGTGCAATCTCGAGGTTGCCTAACTGGATGTACACATTTCTTTGTTTAGACTTACTTTAGATCTTTCTCTTTCATCTTTCCTATCTGGTCTCTCTTGACTAACTTTTGTTCTCTTCCGAATCTGACATTGAAGCAGCCTTTCTTATACCTCTCAATTTGTGAATATATAATGTAAGTAGTAGAAGGAAAATTAATTTAACCACGATGCAGGAGATTACCATCCATGAAATTAAAATTTATATCTTAATAGGTTCTATTTTATATTGTATGCTCTGTTCTTGTTAAATGGAAGCAAAAAAATAAATCTTTATTATACATTTTGTTGCTAGAATTTAATACAATTCTTAAATAACTATTTTAATAATCAATTGTATGTTGAATGACCATGGCTTGCCCCCCCTCCCCCTAGTTTTGATCCTGGGTACGCCCTTGCAAATATATACCATTCCTTGTTTGCTTTAAACGTTGTGTTTAAATAAGATACAGTATGTGTAAGTATAATATCTTAGAATACACAATTTATCTTGGACGCAATGATCTGTGAAACAGTTCTAAGGGCGGTTATTAGGCTAAAGTAATAACACTTTATCACTTTATTTAAAGTGATAATTGATTGTTCAGCCTTTAAAACAAAAATAAATTTAAAGGTGAGTAGAGAAAGATAGCGAAAATAAAACATAATTCCGTTGAACCGATCTGAAAAGTTCGCGGTGAAATTTAAAACAACAATTTGACATTTCGTAACAACAATCTAACTTAGTATAAAAAACCTTAAAAAAAATTATATTTTGTAAATAAAAAAGTAAGCTTGTAAGCAGAGGGTTGTTTCATAAAATAGTTCATATTATAGCTTATGATTATTTGATTTTGATATACCAATGTTGTGTTTCACAAAAATATACCTTTTTTAAATATTTTATAAGCATCGAGCTGTAAATTATTAATTATGTTTTAAGGGCATGAAACCGAGAAGACATAAATTCATACTCTAAATTTTGCAGTATAAATACAACCTGTTTGCACTGATAATTATTTTATTAATATTGTTCAACTTAATGGTTAACCGCTCCTTTTCATGAATTGGTTATTTAAATGTGAAATTATGAGATTAAATAAAAAGTAATGACAAAAAAATACACACATATCACATTTGATTATAATCGGTTTATCGCTTTAGGTACCCTTTCCACGACAGACATCCTAAGTTCCAAAAACTGATATTTCTGCAATAATTCATCATCGATTTTCTAGGCTACTTACACACTTTCTCTGTACTACGTATATTGGGCCTAACTGATGCCAACTATATTTAAAAGTGAATAAATTTTACCAAAGTCGTGATTTTTAAAAGTACAAATGAACACTGAAAGTAGTATTTTACTGGTGAAGTAAAAGGAACATTTCGTATTGATGGACACAAAATAAACCGCATAGTTATTAGGATAATTCTTTTTTTCCTTGGTGATTGTTAGGAAAATAAGGCAAACAATTCAGTTCTCATATCTAATAATGTTCTGAACCTATACGAGTGAAAATTTTGTTAAAACTTTGACATTGTGTAAGAATAATATACATCTAACTTTAAATCACAGTTAACATTATAAGCTGCCATATAACTTATAATACTATTGGTATTATTTTATAAGTAAACTATTTTCATTATGAAACAGCATATTCCGCACTAAATTATATATATATATATATATATATAATCAACATATTCAAAACCAGAAAGTAAGTACCGTTTCACTACACGGCCGCCCAGCGAAGCGATCGCCGTTCACCTCATGCGCGGTGCTCTCCCTGGTTCATTGATGTTCCACAGACTATTACAGCATAGATAACAATATGATTTTCGTGTTTTTTGTTTGACCTTAGGGTTTAACTCATACAACAGTTGGATGTTTTAAGCTTTCAGCCCGAAGCTGTACGTGCCCTGGAATACCGTACTCTAATAGTGTCAAGGTCGGAAGAGAGAATAGGTTGGTCCAGAAAAAACACGATAGAAAAGATGAAAGAGAGGGGATCTAGCCCATAATATATAAACCGGGGCCCAGAAAGAACAACAAAAAGAAACAAACTTAACAGATAAAAATTAGATTTTGTTTGATGTATGCTTTCAAAGAGATTAAAGTGGAAGTATTGAGCTATTAATAATCGACGTTTACGTTTCTATGGTAACGTAAACACTCGTATTTGTTATGGATGACCACCTATTTGTGTTAATAGTGATCTTGTTATTCTTTATAGCAGTTGTGACGATTCAAATTAAACTGCTTTACAAAACATACATCGGGTTAATCGATTTTCGTATATGTCAATCGGATTAAACAAACTAGTGACATTTGGGAGAAATGTATTTTAACTGCAGTTTTTTTGGCTAGGGTAGTTTGGGGTATCCAAAAATATACTTATCCATCCATCTTTTTTTATGGCAAAAAAAATCTATTTTTAGTTTCTCTTTTTCAAGGCATTTTATGGTGAAGAGACCACAGTTCTTCGTTATAAAAGTACCTAATGAGTACCTGAGATAAGTTACGTTACAATCGGGTCTTTTTTGGAGAACTATGAATGTTTTTTTTACTATTTTATACTAAGAAAGTAAAATAGAAATTATTAATTGAACAAGTTATATATTCCATAACTTTAAATATGGATATGTTTGAAAAAAGATACCTATTTTATATCTCAATATTTTTAAACTACAAAGTCAATTTTTTCTATATTACGCGTGAAGCTTTATTATTGTACTAAAAAAATATATCTTCCTAATAAAATTACTTTGGTCACCCGTTGTAAAAGAGTTTTTTTGTTTTTATTTTCCAAAGACCTGATAACTACGTTTTTTTTATCGTTTTCTGAAATAAAATGATGGTATGAATTCATTATTTCGCCCGTCTGGTAGGTTTCTGATCCTGCACTCATGCGTCGCTGGTTGCATAATTCGATTCTGAACTACTTTAAACTTACGTGCGCCAACACTGTGCCTAAAAACCCGAATATTGTGAGTGAAGCAAAACGTACTGGGTTGACGTGTTATCCTTAAATTTTATTATTTTGATTGTTTACCTTTATAATGGTCTGCTAAGTCCTTTTAAAGTTCGGGTCCTGGACGCCAGAGGGCCTAATAAAGCCAGTACTCTTGAGTATCAGCATAAATAAAATCTGTAGTTTGACTTCGGCGTATTAAGGCCTAGATTGTTCATGTCTAAGCTACAACGGACCGATCCGTAGTAATTCTAAGTATGGACTTAAAATTTAAAGTGTTGTTTCTATGATTATAAATATTTAATTCATCAAAGATGTTCATTAAAAATATTTATTTCATCAACTGTGATATAGGATCACGAAATGTAAAATCCACAAAAATCTGGGTTCAGCACTATCCACCATGTCCGTACATTAATAGGGTTGTATTATTTAATTAACAACAATCTCCCCCACCCCCCAGATCCCAGCTCGTCGCAAAAGAACCAAATATGGTAGAATTTAAATGGTTTGTTATGAAATTTAGTAAAAAGTGCGGTGGAAAAAAATTAATCTGCTAAAACGATTTTTAAAAATCTGTTTACGTCCAGGTCTTTTTTTTAAAATGACGTTGAACCAAAAACTGAATGGATTGTACTTAGCATATGTTTTTTGGTACACTGACCTTCCCTTACAAAAAACAAGGACATTTCTGAAGGACAAAAACGACATCGACTTACCTAATAGGAAAAACGAAAAGCAGAGAACTTCTTGTTTGTTTTTTTACAATGCAGGGCTGTAATTTTACTTTCTTAGAAATACATTTTTTCGTCAAATACTGCTGTTTTGAAAAATGTTACTAGTTTATTTAATCCGACTGGCACGTAGAAAAATCGTTTAACCCAATGTAGATTAAATCCGTTAATTTGAACTTTCACTATTGATATAAAAAATAACAAGATAATCAATGAATGAACAATCACTATTACCCAAAACTATGGTCATCCAATTTAAATACATCGAGTGTTTACGTTACCATAGAAACCTGAACGTCAATCAATTATTTATTAACAACTCAATATTTCCGTGTTTCTCTTTGAAAGGATAAATATATAAAACTAATTCTATTTTTTTACTGTAATCTTTGTTTTTCATAAGTTTTTGTTTTTTTTCTGGGGTCCGTTTTGCAAAATTACTAACATCATGGGATAGATCCCTCTCTCTCATCTTTCTTATCTCTTGACCAACCCTTGTTTTTTTCCCCCGACACTGGCGCTATTAGAGTAATTGAGGGCTAAGTGCGACATTTATTTTGTATGCAATTTTCTCTCTCTTTTGGGGGCCGAAAGGTTTTTCACTATTAAACAACAAAGTACAAATAATATGGTGATAAAATATTTTTGTATAAGTACAGAATTTAATGTTTCATAAAGGTAAACGGCTTACTTATAAAATATCACCATTAGTATTATAAATTATAAGGCAACTGATGATGGTTTACTCTGATTTAAATTTATATTATTTTGGTTATTTACGTAAATGTATGTATAGTCTGTATACACTAACTTGATGTCTGAACCCTTGGCTACCTGCGAGCGGCCGGAACCGTCCCCCCGTCACTCCCTTCCTCACCCAGCTGTTTCAGTGATGAGTCACCTACTAGCGTTAACACTGCACTTTTAAACTATTTTATGAGAGACACAATTTTAAATTTTTTTCAGCATAGTTAAAATGTTTAGGAAAATATAAGCAAATTGATACCAAACACGAAACTATTCCGTTTGTAAATGCCGCCAGTAGAAAGCTCTTTACACAGCTACTATTTGCATAATCACATACTTATTATTTACATGTACGTACTATTTACATACATTAGTTATTCAAGGTAGGTTTTAATTCTATGTATCCAATTTTAATTTTAATACTTCAATCATGTGTTAACATTGTTATAAAATTGTATTGAATCTAAAAAATAAAGTATTTTCTTCATGAGAAATTAAATTCAATCAAAAGAAAATTAAAGATAATACAATTACAATTTATTAATTCGGTAAAATTAAAATAAAACACGAAAATAAAATTGCACCAATAATTACACGATTTCACAGTGAAGTTGTCAACTTACTTACATACTAAATATTCGCAAACTATAATTTACTAGTTAGGTTATATTTCAACAGCTATTTTCAAACACTTTAGTGGAATTTTACTTGTCTTACTTAAATTTAGAATGAAGTTAATTAATCCAATACTAATTGTAAACGTGAATATGTGTACGTATATTTGAAAGAGAATACATTATGTTTCGTTTAATTTAAGAGTTTGAAAATTGTAAACTAAATATAAAATTGCAAATAGTAACAACATAACATTTCTTTTCAGTTTTCTTTAACTGGTTATGATCTACTCACAGTATATACAGTAAATAAAAATTAGCGAGTTACGAAACCGGAAGCGTGTGTTGGTTTCGTTTGAGACGCGGTTAAATGTGAAAGACTTGACAGAGGGGAATCTGTAAAAAAGCATTGTGACGAGTTGAGCGTACGAAGTTAATGCCCGCTTTGGGATCTGCCGAACTTTTACGAACAACGCTGTTTTTAGCAATATTTTTTTCTAAGATTTACATAATAGCTAAGTTTACGCTTCCAGTAACCATCTTTTGTCAGATGCACACATTCAGTGTTTGCCAGGTGTTGCTATGAAAGCTAGAATACATAATACTGTACAAACAAGTTTTGAAGTTGATAATACATAATACATGCTTAACAACATTGTTGTTATTATTTAATTTCCTGACAAAGTTAAGTAGAAATGAAGTATTGAATAAACACATGGCTATATAAATGGCTTTTACAAACGGAATAGTGTCGTGTTTGGTATCAATTTGCTTATATTTTCCTAATCATTTTAACTATGCTGAAAAAAAATTTAAAATTGTGTCTCCCATAAAAAAGTTAAACAGTACAGTGTTAGCGCTAGTAGGTGACTCATCACTGAAACAGCTGGGTGAGGAAGGGAGCGACGGGGGGACGGTTCCGGCCGCTCGCAGGTGGCCAAGGATCCAGACGCCAAGTTAGTGTATACAGACATGTCAAAGCTCTAACTTAAGGCGGTTTCACTTAAATAGGTTCAGAACATTATTAGAAATGAGAACTGAATTGTTTGCCGTATTTTCTTAACAATAACGAAGGGGAAAAATTGTCTTAATTAGATTATTTTATGTCAATTCGACTGATCAATAAAAAGTTTCCTTTTACTCCACCATTCATTACACTACTTTCAGGGTTTCATTCTACTTTCATAAATCACAATATTACAAGATTTTCTTCATTTTTTAAATAGAGATGTTATCCGTCAGGCCTAATATACGTAGAAGAGAGAAAGTGTGTAAGGAGTCAAGAAAATCTATCTTGAGTTATTAACGAAATATCAGTTACGTAAGAAAGTGAACTTTGGAGTGTTGTCTGTCGTGCAATGGATACCCAAAACCCATAATCAAATGTGACACGTGGGTATTTTTTGTCATTTCTTATTTTACTCAAAATTTGTAGTACTACTACGTCATAAAACACCAAAATACTAAATTCAAATTTAAATAATTACAATATGTAAGGAGGCATTTAATCAATTGAACAATACTATTAAAATAATTATTATTCCCAACGAAAAGTTAGATAAAATATTTAATTACCTTAGGTCCGTCTTGTGACTTCGTTGTTGATTGCTTCTTACATGTTTCGAGGCCGTAACCCCATCATCAGAAAATTACTTTGTTCACTTTGAAGAACTCGTCATTGATTATATTAAAAAACACATTTAACACAAGAACATACACTGACACAAAAATAAAAACAAAGTTCTTCAAAGTGAACAAAGTAATTTTCTGATGATGGGGTTACGGCCTCGAAACATGTATGAAGCAATCAACAACGAAGTCACAAGACGGACCTAAGGTAATTAAATATTTTATTTAAATTGTGACTTGGAACCAAAAACATGCTTACCAGAAAAGTTAGAGTCTGACTGTAAGTTTTCTTTGTTTATGAAAGCGATAGTATTGATACATTCATAATATAACTAATAATTTACACCATGATGTTTAAAATTTATATTAAAAGGTTATATTTTTATGAAACAAAACTCTGGTTATATAAGCTTTGTTTTATCGAACAATCCCTTGATAAAATAGTTTGTTATAATTGAGTTCGATTAAATTTGCTATATGAGCGTTGAATCTCTTTGGAGGATTCATTTTTTCTAACTCAATATTTGCAGACATAAGGGTAAAATATAAAATTTCTATATGATCATAATCTCCATTAACGATTTGTTTATTCGGTTTGATGTTCAAAAAACGAATGGGTCACTATTTTTCCAAATATAAAGTATCGGGATTATGTTAAAAAATGATTTTTCAACATTATCAGTACCCACCAATTTCGGATATACTTTGATGAAATATGAATACAAATTACTCAAACCTGTGCCCTAAGTCACACATACAGTAACAAAAAAGAAGAAAAAATGTTTTAAGTATGAAAAGGTTAAAAGACAAAAACGAAAATGAACTTTGATTAAGTAGCCTACTTTAAAAAAAACTTTATTACAATCAAATACGATTAGTTTATGGTAGATGGAGGTTTAAGCCTTTATCTTAATATATAAAAGACCTAAAGGGCCAATTTAACAACAATTTGATAAGTGAGGGCATTTCTGCACCAACTTATCTCTCGAAGAAATACACAGGGATAAACTCAGTAATTAAAAAAAATGCATCCCCCACCCTTAGGCTAAGTAGTATCCCAAGATTATTGCCAAAGTGGTGAGAAATATACTGTGTGTGTGTGTGTGTGTGTGTGTGTGTGTGTGTGTGTGTGTGTGTGTGTGTGTGTGTGTGTGTGTGTGTGTGTGTGTGTGTGTGTGTGTGTGTGTGTGTGTGTGTGTGAGTGTGTGTGTGTGTGTGTGAGTGTGTGTGTGTGTGTGTTCGCGTGTGTGTGTGTTTTTATTATAGAAGTACTACGGTTTTTTTACATATGTTATGAAGCTGTTACTTTTTTCATTTTAATTTATATTATTTGATTGCTTAAGATATTTTTTATTCTATTAAGTGGGATACTTCACACACAGGCAATGCCTTAGAGACACTTCACATTTCCCCCCAAAATAATTTAAAGAAATATGGTTTTTTCGTTATAAGTTACACAGTGTTTTCTTGTGTTTAATTTATTCTTTAATTTTATTTTAAGAGCGGTCATTCTAATATTAATTATAATTGTGTAATTGTTTTTTGAAGAATAAATAAATAATTATAGCAGAAAAGAAATTTCATTTAAAAGGTCGATATTATGGAGTGTACAAAATGATTATAAATTTTTAACAAAATATCAGGAAATGATTATTATTTCAAAAATAAATATGTTCGTAAAGCGTCTTTTCCCGTAAATATACAGGTTGATTCACGAAGTTATCCCCACACTTATACAGCTCATTCTACTAGTAAAAATAATGAAAAAAGTTCATATAAACATATGTCCTATCTCGTTTCGTTTAGCGTCTGTCTGTCTGTATGTGTTTTTTAGAAAAAAATTTCTATCTTAAAAATGGTTTGAGATATCAAGTTGAAACTTTTTACATTTAATGACCTTATTAGTGTGCATCTTAGATAAAAGTTTCAAAATAATATCATTTACAGAAACAAAATGGCGGTCATTTAAAATGTTCAAATCGTAATAACTTTAAAACGAGTGATGTATGTTTTCTTATTTATTTAAAAAAAAAACATAGATTGTCTCGTAATTTTTCAATAAAACCAACAATTTTTGATATATTCAACGTAAAAAACAGTCTCCATTTTGAAAATGTACATGGGTATGATTTTGGGTATACTTTTAAAAGGTTACATAAAAAATACGTATTCCAAATATTGATTCAAAATTTAAAACATTATCAAAGTTGTAAATTTGTTCAGAAAAACTCAAACAGGTAGTCAAAAGTTAAAATTTTTGGTTTACATGTGTTTGTAAAAAACTTTGTATTTATTTTGATGTGAGGAATCTATTCCCAAATCTTATTCGTGGATGTTAGGGACACTGATAGGAAAAAAAGCATATTTTGATGTCCCCGCCTATACTAATTTATTATCAATAAAAATCCAAAAATAATTGCTAAAGAATTAATTTCAGGTAGCAGTCAAGATTTGTTAGGTTAGGTTATGCGTGTTTTACAAGTTGAAAGTGTTTCGGATTAACATCAGCAATGAAAAACAGTCTTCAGTCATGCAAAGCACGTTTTGGTAATCCAGATACGAGTGGAGGGGGGGGGGGTAATCGAGTGGTAATATTAAGGGGGAACAAACATTTTAAGACGGGGAGCGGGACGCAGGAAGCTTTACATAACGGTGCAAGGCTACGCATTAATGATTTAAGTAATAGTAAATACCTCCCCCCCCCACGCACTGGCAGAATGTTAGGTGGAACCCAGTTGATACATGATAGGACGCTAATTTATTTTGTCGTTTTGTAAAGACGTTGAACTAATTTTCTCACTTAGCCATCTACAAAACCAAATACTAACAAAAACAATTTTATCTGGGCCATTATGGTATTTACCCTGCCTCGTCATAACACAAGTAGAACCGCAAAATGTAATGCCCAATAGACAGCCTAATTGAGACTTGTAGACCATGTTAAATTGTACTGGTAGATCAAAGGGGCAGAGAGATTAAAAAAAGTTGTTACACTTGTTTTCTTTATCCCGAAATTGTGTTTATCACTACTTTCTTTAGGCCATAAAGGGTTCCATATTTGTATATATTAAAAAGTCTCCTTTCGCTTCGTTCATGTCAGTTTATCGGCCTTAATGGGCCGCGAAGCTCTACATATACTGTATGAAGGAACTTCCTTTCGCTATGCTCGTTTCGGTGACTCAGCCCTGTCAGCTCTCTTTACTATTTTCTTCAGGGACAGGATTCGAAATTACATTTTTGTGAATAACTTTGAAAATTATCGTCGTAGATGTGTGGAGTTGGTACTGTTACATTCAAAATTAAAATTTACAAATTTTAATTCTAAAAAATTACAAAATTTAGAAAATAACATCGACAAATGAACAAAAAACTGTAAAATGGCTGCCATTTTAAATAGATTTTTTTAAAACTTCATTAAGGTTTTACATAATCACACTATAGTCCTTTACACCAAATTTCATGTTAATTTATGAAGCTGCTATCGTACTTACGTACAGGCGATAACAACAACATGGGGTCAAAAAATTTTTTTTTTGTTTCCTGATGCCATAAAATGTGAAGATCAGTTAAAACTGTGTCTATTTTATTTAGGATTACTAAAATTACTATATAGGTTAATAATTTACCACCATCCCCCCCAATTATGTCTCTCTACTACTTAAACATGAGAGAAAAAATAAAAGGTGGAAGAACATTACACAAACTTTTTCACTTACCTAAGTCCAACAACCACTAAATAAAAACCAATCAAAACTATACGTCACCAAAAACTTCAGTTTGGTAGTTGTCAGTTAAAAAATGAAAATGAACTTTGGACGCCATCTTTGAAAACATATTTGTATATTAAATAGGGCCTAAATTTAATTCTTTACCATAAATGGGCCCTCGGCCTAAATCGTATTTCATTAAAACCAAGCTTTAAATGACAGCTGTCAGAATTAATTTTTGTTTTCCAATTTATCCTGTACTGCAATAGTTTTTTTTACTTGCGATTTGCACAAGATCTTCACATTGACTAAAATTATGAATGGAATCGGAAGAGTAGATTTTGAAAAGATTTTTTTTTATAACACTTAAATTTTTGTGATATACCGATAACTCAAGAAGTAACATTTTTGGAGAGATGGAAACGAATACATTTGTTTGTGTACTTAAGGAATTTGTTTGTGTAGCAATATTTCATCAAAATCAGAGCCAGTTTTCAGAAAATCGCAATTTTATAGTTACGTCTTATAACAGGTAGCTTTGTAAAGAGCGTGTACATGGATTCCTTGTAAATGCACAGATTTTGGATACCAGGCAACCTCTTGTTTTAACTAACCTAGAGATCTGTATAGGTGGGCTGTTTATTTCTAGATAACGAACCTCGGGGAACATGCAAAAAAGAACCTAAGTGAGTGACAACAAAGTGGAGGTTGAGGAAACTGAGGTGTTACCTAACCTTGTGAAATCCTCTTCCCAATCATCGCAACAAGAACTGGAACTCTTGAAGGACTGACACAACCTTCGATTGAAAAAGTGTGAAATGGGGTCGAACTTGTTAACATTTGTAGAAATGAGCACAAGCGTCTTTCAGGAGCGCAAAGCGCAAACTCAGACGAGAAGAAGCCGTGGCTAAAGAGCTTCCGATAAAACCCAGAAATATCAGGGATACTTGTCCGTTTGGTGGGTTCGGAAACAACATCAGCAAAGATGGGTATTCCATAGTAAAATAATATTGAAAGAGGTTCCTTCAGGTGGAATTGGGCAGAGTTAAAATCTAGGTTAAGTTTGTAACTAGCGAATTCCGTTAACAAATTTCAAAATGGCTGTTGTTTCAAGAAACATCTCAGTTGGTAAAACAGTTTTTACAATTTTGATTTTTTTCACCAAAAGAGCGACAAAAATATCTGTTCACGGATTCACTACGATAAACAAATCTTTTTTTCACATAAATTGAGCAAAACATTGCACAAACTTTCTCACTCAAAAATTGCCATAACTAAATAAAAACGAACCAAAATTAATCATCACCAACCGATAATTGTCAATCATAAAGTGAGAAAGAATCATTGACACAGTCTTAAAAAATGGCTTGTTTATGTATTTGAAAAAAAAGGGCCTAAATTTGCTTAGCGTTGTACCATAAAAACGTCCTCAGCTTAAATCGTACTTATAAATATCATGCTTTTAATGTGGGAGGTAAAAGTTAATTTTTTGTTTCTTGCTAATTATTCCTAAACAGTTTGATTCCTTAGAGCATACACATGAGTCATATTTACTTTCATCTAAATCGTTAGAGCTGATGTTAAGAAAATAATAAATTAGAATTTTTTTTATGGCGCCTATTTTTCATTTAAAATAAGACAAAAAATACAGGTGTTGTGAAAATTAGCGTTTTCACTAATTAAATACTGCAAAACCTATTTTTTTATTAGGAAAAAGAAGGGAAGTTAAGGTACCTAAAATAAAACCAAAAATGTAAACATCCTAAGTTAAATAAATTACAGATTTAATCGGTAAAAAACATGAAAATAAATTTTTACTTTCCCACAAATTACATTGTATAGGGAAATTTATGTGATGAGTCTAAAAACAATAGCGTCTATCGTCTCTACATTGTTCTTCACCTTAAACGCCTTTACCGATTTTAATCAAACTTAGTATATTGATATATTTTTCCATTCCTCGGAAGGTTTTTATAATTTGTTCCCTATAAAAAAAAACACAATTTTCTTAAGATCTTAAGATATAAACCAACAATTTTCATCAAACTTTGTTCAAGAATAGACTCTAAGGAACCAAAAAAACGTATTGTTCGCAATCTGTCAACAAATATCGTTCGTGAGTTATCAGTAAAATCAAAAAAATAAAAAATCCGCCGTGTTGTTATAAGAATATAATTTCTCCAAATCAGCTTTACCAATTTCATTAAAATTTGGTGAAATGATTAATGTAAAATAATCTACAAAACCAATGATGACATCCATCGTTAATTTTTCCTTTTTACTACCAAAATAACATTTTTGGTGACGAATAGTTTTATTGGTTTTGTACATGTGTTTGTCAGAAAGTTTGTGCAACTTTTTTTACTATTTATTTGTTTAAATAAAACAAGGGGGCGATTGTGGGATGAGTGATAATGAACATTAAATTAAAAATGAAACACGATGTACAAAGTATAGTATCAAATTTTATTTTTTTGAACAAATGATATAAAATATGTTTTTGTATAAAAATAAAATAATAAAGTGAGTTTTAATCTTTTAAGAAGTGAAAATTGAAGAAGGAAAAACCTAATATCCACAATAACCCCCTCCCCCCTAAATTATTACCGATCTAAATAGGGATCTTGTCTAACGTACCTCAATAGTTATGTTTTCTAAGGAGTGTGATTGGAACTAATGATGACAAGTAGTTGTCGAAACGTCCTCCTAATGCGAAAATTATTGTTTTTATAAGTTAATTTATAATAAAAACTGTTGTCAAGTTATAGCTAGATTTACTAAATTACTTTTCTTTTTTTTTTTTTTTAAGGAGGGAGAGATAAGAATAAATAAGTTGAGTAAGAGATAATAATGAAATGAAAATACGTATAAAAATGGGAAATTAAAGGTATAAGTTTACTATAATAGTTTTTTTTGGTGAAGAACGAAGGTGAAAATTATTGTCTAAATCAAACACAGTATTTGGTTAATAGGTGCCTTCATTATTGCAAATAAAACTAAAGCTGTCAAATAAGCTATCCAACAAAATTTAAAACTCACCTAAAAATATATTAAAATAAATACTATATTTTAAAAACCTTACTAAATAACATAAATATTTTGTTGTAAATACCTTAAAATATCGTAACACTGTAGCTGTCAATAAGGTTGTCCACACATAACTACACTGTAAGGGAAACAGTCTATCTCACTCCCTGTTAGAACACTCACTGTTTCAGTATTCAGCTTCCACCCCAACGTAACTGTAAAGTAAAATTTACCTACGTATGGGAAATATCCCTTGCGTGGGAATTTTAGTTTCATCAATTTCAATGTATTGGTAAACAGTGTAAAAATATATTTCCACTCGCACACATTCACAATCGAAATAGTAACAAAATATTTGTCACAAAAATATGTCCGTTTTGTTTACAAAAGACTTTAATTTGCTTGACTTGTTTCATAAACGGTCGTAAATCGTACTTGAATAAAATCGAACATTTAATAATGGCTGTCAAAGTTTTCCTTTTTTTTACCAATTAATTATTCTTGAACAATAATATTGTTTTATTGGCGATTTTCCACACGGGTTTTGGTTATTAATCGCATGTTTCACTAAAATTTCAACGATATCGGTAGAACCAATTTGGAGAAATTACAACTTTTATGACAAACTCCAAAGGTGACCAATACGTTGTTTAGTTTCAATCCTTAGAGGCTACACTTGAGAAAATCATTAAAGCGATTAGAGGAAATCTAGCTTAGTTTTTTTAACGATATTTCGGCTATTTTCAAGCATATAATTAAAATAAAACATATAATCTTCTTCAGATTTAAAAGGGTTAAATATTTTTTATCTTGTATATATTTTGTAAAATTAATGGTTTTGGAGATATCTCAAACATTAAACATTTTGAATGGACTTCATTTTGAAACTGTTAAGTGGAAAATTATTAAATTTTGTAGTACACTGCAAACTGATATACAGAAATTATGTTACATTTTGGTCTATTATTTAAAAAATATGTGTTTAATTTCTGTAACTTGTATTTGTTTTCTATTGATTTTATTTATATCTATTCAGAATTAATTAAAAATTAGAGAAAATTGTCGTTTTATTCTGATCTTGAGTATTGTAGACAACTATCTAGAAATTTTGTTTTCAGGTTTTGTCAATAACTCGATTACGCTTTGAATAACAGAAAAAATGTTTTCGTCATATTGCTTCGAAAACAGCTGTTATCAATATATACATTGAGATGCTAAAGTTGTTATTTAGGACTAAAAGTCCTAGGACCTAAACACATCGGCTGAGGTCGAGGTCATCAGCTGTTACTTCGTTTATACGAATTAAAGAAGACAATCAAGAGTTTTTGAGTAAAGAATGAATATCAAAAAACTGAAAAACTGAATTGTGAAAACTGAATATGGCTTTTTCTCATTTTGATACCCAAAAGTGGTTCTTATGGCCTACTGATGTTTAGATCTTTTGTATATTTTACTTCCGTAGGCCACGAGACCCAAAAATGGGTATCGAGAAAAAATTTGGGGTTTTGAACAGATTATTTTTCAAAAAAGGGTACAAACCACTTTTTACATATTATGCTATACATTTGTGTTGAAAAACATAATTGGCCTCGGTGAGTGGTATTAAAAAAATCTGTGTGGCAGTTAACCTGTTAATTAACGATTGTAAAGCATCTATAAAACAACCGGTACTCTCGATTGTAAATAACCGTTAAAACAGCTGTTACCATCGATTTGAAGATATAGGTTATAACATTTTAGTTTTTGTGAAATTGTTTTCTTATATCATTTGCAGTATAACGAAAAATATAGTTCATCACTTGGACCAAAAGAAACTTTTCTATCCTCGCTCATTTCCGACCTAGGCTCCGCCTCAGCCGTTAAACTTAAGCTTGAATCGAAAGCTTCACTTTTGCTCCTAGCGGTAAAATATACCTACTATTTTGTCCCTTGCATTAAAAAATAAAATAAAAGTAACGATTTTCAAGATTTTCTATGTTAAAAATTTTAAATGACCTAAGTTTTCAAATGAGTAAAGGAAATTGGTTGATAATTTTTGATGATTTTCCTCAAATTGCGTGTTTATATGACTAAGTAACATGTAAAATTTCAATTCTGTATAAATTGTTGTTCAAAACGTAACATAGCGACTATATAGACAACTAACCATTTTAGGTCATAAGTTTATATATATATATTTTTTTAATCGGGTGTTTACATAGAACACGCCCTAAAATCCTTTCTATTTCTTTGTGAGATATCGTTTATAGTATAACAAATTTGTGTTGGGTCAAAATCCGTCGTCAATATTTTTGCGGAAACATTAGTTTTTAAAAACCTTTCATGTGACCAAAAAAGTGATTTTCTGAATTATGTCTGTTTGTTGTCCGAACAACCCAGGCAGTTTTAATTAAATCTGGTTTGTGAACTGTTTATAAAAAACGCAATTTCTCAAAATCAGCTCTACCAATTTCGTTTAAATTTGGTAAAATATGAGGATTAATTACACAAACCATGATTTTTAGTTACCTAAATAATAGTTAATATAAAACATAAATCAAAGTAGTTAAAAGGGTATGAACAGAAAAGATGAATAGGGCGAATAATTATTTTTTTTAATTCAGTAGAAAATTCAAATACAATGACAATGATATGATATAAAAAAAAGAAAAGAAAATATTTCTGTGATAATTCATGTCTTGCAACTTGGACATAACACAATGGTCGAGATCGGTAATCAAGTGAACATACAAACCAAACCAAAAAAAATCCCCATTCATTGATTTCAACATATCGGCTGCATGCCAAATATATCTGCAATGTTTGTATCTCGATTGCCTATATATCAAGGGAGTTTCAAAAAGTCATACATCTATAAGGGTATCAAACCAACTGCAGGGGCAAAGAAATTTACTCCATTAGGGTTGATCTTTTATTTTGATTCCCATTTAAATCATGAAAAACAAATAGGTGTTATAACGCCAACATGACACTCAGCCAATCCTGCAATACATATTAAGCGTTACGCAGGTTTATTAAATCTTGAAAATGTGTAAACCATTATTACTCTTGATATACCTCATTGCTCTACTAGAACTTCTGTGAACTGTATATTTCGTTCTTTAGATGCCCAATCAATAAATCGTGGCTACTGCTTAGCACTCAAAGTGATACAGAACAATAAATACCACAGCTACTGTACACTTGAACAAAACATCACTTACAGAAAGAATTAATGAAAGTTATATGGGTTGTGAGTAGTTTTTTTCTTGCACGTTGATTTTGATTTGTCATTCATTAGGATCACAATCGTAGTAAATGTTATGCTGTATATACAAACTGTGTACGTGAATGTGTATACACCATGAAATGATAACAGCCTTAACTGAAAAACTATGCTTTATCCCTACCACCTTGTAGTGGTGACACTTATTCCTCAAGAACATAAAAGTTTGTTTATATTTAGACCAATTGACGTTGAGTATATACAAGAAGTTGAGTGTTGTATATACAAGACGTTGAGAGTACATACAAGACTTTGAGTGTATATACAAGAAGTTGAGTGTATATACAAGAAGTTGAGTGTGTATATAAAAAACATAGAGAGTATATACAAAACGTTGAGTGTATATAGCCTACAAGAAGTTGAGTGTGTATACAAGAGGTTGAGTGTGTTTATGCAAGACGTTGAGTGTGTATACAAGACGTTGAGTTTGTATACAAGGCGTTGAGTGTGTATATACAAAACCTAAAGAGTATATACAAGAAGTGGAGTGTGTTTATGCAAGACGTTGAGTGTGTATACAAGACGTTGAGTGTGTATACAAGACTTTGAGTGTGTATATACAAAAGTTAAAGAGTATATACAAGAAGTGGAGTGTGTTTATGCAAGACGTTGAGTGTGTATACAAGACGTTGAGTTTGTATACAAGGCGTTGAGTGTTATATACAAAACTTAAAGAGTATATACAAGAAGTGGAGTGTGTTTATGCAAGACGTTGAGTGTGTATACAAGACGTTGAGTGTGTATACAAGACGTTGAGTGTGTATAAACAAGTCTCATCAGGTTTTAAAAGTAAATCTTAACTGTTAAGATCAAATTAGTGAAACTGTTATGTAAATAATAATATATTTAATAATTTTGAACTCTTTAAACACGAAAAGGTTTTTAAAGACCAAAACTCAAAATTTCGATTATCTCAAATTACGCTATAACGATTTTGACCAAATTTTGCTCAATTGTAGTTTCGAAGAGATTGATCATGACTTTTACAAAAATTCTAGTTAGGGAATTAACGCTTAAACAGGAAATAAACAATGGTCGTAGTAAAAGCTTGAATATTTTATTTTATAATCAGTGAAAACTATTTCAATAAAATTTCAGTGAAATGTGTAGCTTTAAACCCAAATTAATTTGCTGTTGGGTTTCTTCTTCTTCTTTTTGATAATTCACAAATCAAAATTTACTTTTATTTACAGTTTAGAATATTAGTTTGAATATAGTTTTTTCATGTCTTCAAAATTTTATTGAAATCGTTTCCGCAGATTTTGAAACATTTGATCTTTTACGGTAGTTCACCAAAAACTACCAAAGTTTTGGCGAATTTTGACCTATAGGTTATATTTTGTGCAAGCCTTAAAATTATTTCAAATTTAATGTTCAGTTTTGATCTTGTGGCAGCTTTTATTTTTGAACTTCATTTTATTTTATAGTTTGTATCATTATGTGAGAAGGTTATCTCACAAATATTACGGTCAAAATTTGTGACAAACTCAAAGGTTTGGCAATCCTAGCTGCATCGTCACCTTTCTATCTACCCTTGTATTAGATCCTTTTCTTTTCTAGCAGGTTTCTTTAGACCAATTCTTATTGCCATGACGCTATTAGAGTTAGAGGGTTTCTTGTCTTATCCTGTCTAATCTTCTCAAATTTGTAAATGCACTGTATGATATGAATAGTGCAAAGAAGTTTAATTTTACTACGGTGTAGGGGTCGGTCACGTACATGTGTTTTTCTTATTGTTTAAAGGCAAAAAACCACTCGGCTATCGTAGCCTTTTAAAAAAGGAAGCAGATAACATAAATAAAGAACCCTAGCCCTCGAATGCTCTAATAGTGTCATTATAGGAATATAACAAGTGTTGATCAAAATAAACCTAAGACGTATGAAAGAGAGGAATCTAACCCAAGACTAGATGAAAAAAATGCAGATCCAGTTAGTGATCCATTGTGATTGCAGATCAGATAGAAAGTACTCCTCGGTAAAGTTGAAACCTTTATGTTATTGTTGTTTGTTTTTAGTTCGATTTGTTGGTTTTATTTGTTTACTCTGTTTTCAATAAAGTGGTGATTGACTACGACGGTTTTTGCCTTTAAACCAATAAAAAGAGCCCCCAACTGGTGAGTGGTTTCAGGTTCAATCTCCGCGGGAGCTCAGACATTTACGGTGTTGACCCAGCTACTTGAGGAAAGTTGAGAAGATACAATTGATAGCGAACTCTGGTTGAGAAGATTAGAATATCGGCGATAGAAACTTCAATATACCAACCACATATTACCCGACGGATATATCTTCACGGACTCTTGCGTCATTGATTTCAAAAATAAACAAGCAAAAACACTGGGTTTTAAAAATATATAATTAACTTTTATCCATTGGCAAATCTAAATTTGCTTTGCAAGGACTTGATTTTCGTTTCACTCTGTATACCACGTGACTTTATGTAGATCTAGTTAGAGTATATGTATTCATGCAATTTATTTAACGAATGTCGACCATCTGTCCCCTTCATCTTGGCCTTCATAAATAAACAGTGTTGTCAGATTTCCGAACGTTCTTTAAATCGGTATCAAATTTCTAATAGATTAAATTCAAATAGGATTTAACATTTCCTTTTCTTTACTTTAGACTAATAAAGACGTGGAAGTGAAAAACACACGGAAAAAGTAACACCGTCAAACGGATTCGAACCTGCGACACTTCACTATTCGAAATGCTGTGAGATAAACACGCACTTTGTTCTAAGCTACACCGCTCCCATTTAGCACCATTAAAGGAAATGAGAAAGTTAATAAATTTCAAATGACAAAAAATAAACAAAATGTATCTTGGAAAGCCATAAAGTTAAAATTAGACGTCCATCAGTCTGTAGTTCATTATTTTCGGAAACTAATGAACCTATCTCGAAGAAACTCCATACAAATATTCCTACAATTAAGGATGCAGAAACCAAGACGAAACTGATTAATACAGTTTTAGCACTGTAAATATAAACTGATGTAATAGGTGGTAATTACTTCATAAAATGATCGTTTGTAGAAAACACAAATTTTTAATTACCAATAATACCTACTTATATTTATAAAGAAACAGGAAGGCAAAATCTGGAACCTCACCCTGTTGACTTATTTCATCCTCCTCCTACCTCTCCGGTGTTCTGTAATGGGTGCACACCGGAAATAGATGGAGATGTCAGAGGCAATGTAATGGCTTCAACCTCGGGCATCAACTACAAACAAACCACTCAATTAAATTTTATATTGAACTCTATAAAGTAAGTTAGGTTAGGTACACACAAAAAGTCATTCACCCTCCAAGTGAGTCTCCATACAATATCAGGCCGTCGAAAAGGTGCTGGGGACGTCCGTGATGTGGAGGCCAATGTCATAGTCTTAAAAAAAAGTTTGAAATTAGATAGTTAATTCACTGTAAAGTGTCGCAAAATACTTTACGTCAACAAACATACCTGAAGTCTCCTCTCCACCCTCCATGAGGCGTTACCGGTTATACCATCAAGATCCCGTTGCATTAGGTTCATCACATCGCAGGTGCAAAAAGACCAATCCTCCACTACTTAGGACTTCCTAGGGAGACCGGTAACCTCGTCCAATTCCAGAAGAATACTTCTTTAAGCAGAACGAACATCTATGAGCCACCCCTCTTCCAATTCGTGACGAGTCCTTTGTTCCTAGAAGAAATATTCATTAAGAAAACATTTCTTAGTATCGTCAGTTATTATAATACACCCTTTTTAACTTGCAACGAGACTGTAAGGGGTCCTCCTCGGTGCCACTGGCATGCAGTTGCTGCATGACAACCAGTCGTGTGGTTCCCTGTTGACATGCTGCTATCTAGAAAGACATTGAGGGTAATGTCTCAAAGGACAAGGGATACCTCTCATACTTCCCGCTATCCAATCCTCCTGAGGTGTACGGGGGACCAACTGAAACAACAACACATGATATAAACATGTATACAGTATTATCAATGGTACACTTGTAAATTTGTAACACTTACTGAACTGTAACAGTATATCGACGTTGCACCAGGGTGTTCACATCCATAATAATACCCAGCTGTTTGGGTTGTAGATGAATGCTGGAACAAACCAGACAAAGTTCTGGAACATATTGTAAAAGGACCCCTTCAAAACTCAACACCCCATTAATTGGTCCAATGTTGTTGTTGATGTGACCTTGTACCTGTTGTTGTTACAACATTAGTTGTTATAGATAACCTGAACATGTTCAGTACTGTCATTATTATATTAAAGTTCTTCCACCCGCAATGACAAAAACAGAAAGCCTGGCACTTTCACATGACAGACCGTCAACTTGACATTTGGGTGCCTCAAAACATTTGTCTACACAACGTACCCCGTAAATTGTTGTGGTCTTTCAGGTAAGCTGACAGGGGTGCGAAAAGTTTTCCTTGACTGACAGTCCTCAAGCAAGCACTACAGAGACCTCCATAACAACTAGGTCTGGTGCAAAACACCAGAACTTTTATTTTATTGCAATTGCCTTACATGCATTTCCATAGCACATGTACAACGATAATGTCTTGCACAGAAATAATTCCATCATCTGAAAAATTATGAAGTAAATTGTTAGTAAAATAAGGTTAAATCACATGTCGTCTGTGTTTTACGGGGTTGGAACCATCACATGGTACGGTGAAGCCGTAACCTGTGCCCACCACATTACAGTGTAAGTTTGTCATCGTAAGTGTTTGTCGTCGTAAGTGTAATCTGACAAACACTATCTCACCTCTGAAATCTACATTCTGAAATGTAAGACTTACGGTGATATTATAAATAGTTTTTACTTTGACAGGTAAATATATTATTATCGGGGAATGTCCACAATCATGTACCCTGGAACGACTTGTGGGTAAAACTCATGCATAACATGACACTCTATACAATTTTGAAATGACCCCTTCACAATATTACATTCTACTCGAATCACATTCACTTTAATTACATTAACTGGTAAATCAGATTCGTGTGTTTTATTCGGTTCTAAATCTCTGTTCGTGAATCTGAGTAGCATTCCAATAGAGCCTTCTTCAAAATGTATTGTTCATGAACACGAAATTTCAGCTTTCAATGTGTTATTGTTCGGTTTCAGTGAGAATAAAATTCCAGTAGAATTTGATTGTGATTCGATATATTTTTCAATATCTTCAATTTTGTATGAACCGGTTGGTATACTAACGATCACATCAGGTGTTCTCATGTTTTCGGTAATTCCAGAAGTTGTGTGAGATAATCGTAAGCTATTATTATTAACACCTTCCGTTATATTTGGAATAGAATTGTAAGTGGCAAAATAAATTAAACCAATTTCCCACTCACCATCTTCAATTCAACTGGAGGAAAGAAATCACACGAAAGTGTACTACTATTACCGTTTAAGACAATATTCATGATAGAAACCGTGTGCACTAGTGTCCGCACACGACTGAGTTGTCGCTTTGATGTCTTTTGTAGTTATAGTGAATTGTTGTTATAGTTTTGTAGTTTAGCGTCCGAACCTAAATACCTAGTAAACTCAATTGGTGGTCTAAGATTTCCAAAACTGTCATAATACTCTACATTGTTACCCTATTTTATATAACACAAGGAGGCATTGTAGAGACTAATTACTCTAATAAATTTTGTATATTAAAAAAAAATTTAAGTAATAATTTAAATTTAAGGTTTTATCCAACTGTTTATAATATATAATAACTTTTTTTCTATATTCATTTATTATAAAATAGCTTGTAAAACTTGTTTTTGTATTATTGCTTTTATATCATTTACATTGTTAAAATAATAATAATAAGGTTACACTCGTTCATTCTAACTGACGAGGAGTCTATGTCCAGATTAATTTCTCCAATTTTATTTGTATATTAAAAATATATATTTTAAAGAAATACTTTGAATTTAAGGGTTTTTTCCAAATATTTATAAAATATATATAATAACTTTTTACAACAATCATTTATTTTAAAATAGGTAGTAACATAATTATATTTTTGTATTATTGCTTTAATATCAATTACATTGTTAAAATAATAATAATAATACTATAATATGGTTACACTCGTTCACTCTAATTGATGAGGAGTCTATGTCCAGATTAATTTCTCCAATTATATTTGTATATTTAATAAATTATATTTTAAAGAAATACTTTGAATTTAAGGTTTTATCCAGCTATTTATAAAATATATAATAACTTTTTACAACAATCATTTATTTTAAAATAGATAGTAACATATATTTTTGTATTATTGCTTTTATATCAATTTTATTATATTGTTAAAATAATAATAATAATAATATAATATAATATGGTTACACTCGTTCACTTTAACTGACGAGAAGTCTATGTCCAGATTAATTTCTCCTATTATATTTGTATATTTAATATATTATATTTTAAAGAAATACTTTGAATTTCCGGTTTTATCCTTATATAAATATAAAATAACCTTTTCTATAATCATTTATTTTAAAATAGCTATTAAAAATATTTTTGAATTATTGCTTTTATATGAATTTTGTTGCTAAAACTAATAATGATATATGCTTACACTCGTTCTCACTAACGAACGAGGAATCAATGTAGTGACTAATTTCTCCAATTAGATTTATATTTAAAAAATAGTTGAAATTAATGTTTTATCCAACTGCTTATAAAATATAAAAAAGCTTTTTTCAATATGTCATTTATTTTAAAATAGCTCGTAAAATATATTGTTTTGTATTATTACATTTGTTTCAATTTTATTGGTAGAAATAATGATACTATGGGCTTACACTCTTTTACACTGACGAGAAGTCTATGTAGTGACTAATTTCTCCAATTAGATTTTTATTTTAAAAATATAAATAAAAAATAAAGATTTGAAATTAAGGTTTTATCCAACTGGTTATAAAATGTACAATAACTTTATTTATATATAAATTTATTTTAAAATAGTTATTAAAATACATTGTTTTGTATTATTGCATTTGTTTCAATTTTATTGGTAAACATAATGATACTATGGGCTTACACTCGTTCAAACTAACTGACAAGGAGTCAATGTAGAGATTAATTTTTCCAATGATATTTGTAATTTAAAAGATTTATTTTAAAGAAATACTTTAAATTAAAGGTTTTATCCTACTTTTTATAAACTATATAATAACTTTTTTTATATTAATTTATTTTAAAGTAAAATATATTTTTGTGTTATTGCTTTTATTTCAATTTAATTGTTATAAATAATGGTAATGTGTTTACACTCGTCCATATTAACAGAAGAGGAGACCATGTAGCAATCAATTAATTTTCTATATTTTGAAAAAATAAATATTTTAAAGTAACGAAAGTCATTGAATTTAAGGTATTTACACTTTTTTTTTATAAAATATGTAATAACTTTTATTTCTCTAATCATTTTGTTTTAAATAAGTTGTAAAATATATTTTCAATTTTTGCAATCTGAAAAACATTAAGTAAATACGTCATCACATAATGTTTAGTTGTACATGGGTAAATACTAAACTTTCATTCAGACTTACCTCTCCACAACTTTCTGAATCTGTCTTTATATCGCCAAAGATGAGATTGGTGATGTCCAAGTACTGAGCATTAAATATCTCTCTCAAGTCGGATAAGATATAGTGACAGTCTTTTTGAATCTCCCTGTCTTGAAATTTTGGCTTGACACTGACATCTCATAAAATAAAATGACATCGTACTACATAAATAGTACGAAACTGAACTGAACAATTAGCTGAGATTATACATATTGAGCTTACAGATATGTAGGAGTAAGTGTTATCATAAACCACAACTTCCTTTCACAACCTCCTACAGACAAGCATTGCTTTATCTGAGAATTCAAACTGGGTTACAGCGCAACCATCTATTGATTTTGAAATTAATTTTCATAAAGTTTTATAAATGTTTTATTTGTGGAATTATTGAAAAAATAATATAAACTATTTACAAGACATGCACGGACATAGTCTGAAAGTATAGACAGATTTGATTCAAATTTGATAAATGCACAATTATTATATTCACTTTTTAAATAACTAAAAATTTGAGGATAATTGCCTTAAGGAAAACAACTTTCATTAAATCAGCTTTGATAATTTTGATCAAGTGTAGCCTCTAATGACCCTAAAAAACATATTAGTTGTCATATCTTAAAGGGCTGGTTCATGAGTTATCAGTAAAAAAACAAAATTTCATTTCTACTTATTTCTTACAAATTATAGTAAAATGTGAAGTTGAATGACACAAACATGTATGCAAATCACAAGTAAAAATATAACACTTCAGGAATAATAATTGGCAAAAATTAAAAAAAAAAGAACCTTGATTAAAAGCTCTATTTTAATCAAATATTATTTATGCTGAGGACATATTGTTATTGCTACACTGTGAGTGTACCTAGCTGGATCTACATCTTTTTTAATTTGGTCATGGGATAGATCCCGATCTTTACTATCAGATCAATCTTGAATAACTTTAGTTCTTTCTGACCTTGACCCTATTGGGGTATTCGAGAGCTTGAAGTCTTTATTTTATGCTTTCCCCCCCTTTTTTATAAGATGATGTAGGCCGAGAGGTTTTTGGCCTTTAAACAAAAACAAAATATAGCACAAGCAGAGTTAATTTAAACTCTGTTTAATTATTTTTTTTTTTTTTTCAGACTATGATAGTTCATTTTGTAATTTTATACTGAAAACTACCAAAATGACATTTTTCGTGACAAACTGCTTTTGGTTGATTTTTCTATAATTTTGAGTGGGGAAGTTATTGTTTGACTCCATTTATATGAGCTGAGGCATAAGAGTAGAGGCACGGAAAGGCTTCTATAGATAGGAATTTCCCAGTTAAGTGGAAGTCAGGGACACAATAGATCGCTCATTACCACAGTGTAAATCTGCCTCCACATTACAACAATAAGGAAAAGGTTTATAATGTTTTTTCACTGTTTAAATCTTATAACCCTAATTGATGATTTGTTTCATGGTACTTAACCAAAAAACCAATTAATTCTGGTTTATTGAATCATTTAATTGTAACTACTCTTTAGAACTCAATTCTCATATATATTGAACAGCTTTTATATGAAACCTTACCATATCTTTGAAAATTGTAAAGATTCCACGTTGGTATCCCTTTCGAGTGGAACAAGGATTCAGGAAAGGTATTCCATGTGATAAATCTTGCCATAGATTTATTGAAAAAGTTAATGAAATGAGCTGATCGATCATGTACCACACAAAAGGCAAGCTGTAATGGCCTGGCTGGGTTAATCTCACAATAGATCATGGAGGAACCCTGGTTGTGTAAGTGAAGGAAGGAGTTACCTTACAGATACCTTGTAAGTTTAATATAGGACTGCCCTGAATAAATCATCTTCTACTGCCTACTCGAAACTGAATTATGCATGCAAAAGGACAATGGTGCATCCAGTTTACACATTATGGCTGCACCTGCAACATAGGGCATCTAGGGAGATACATGCAACATCTTCTTCGGTGCCTACAGAATATCTTGTTGTGCCTACCGTTTCTGAAACAGAACTGATAGGCATAAAGATTAGAGGAAAAAAAGATCACAAACAATGATGTGTTTGGGTTTACAAGACCAGCAGGGGCTTAAGGTTTACATGCGTTAGGGACAGCAGTAGTCTGTGTTAGTCATATCTGCCTATTGAGAAGTTAGTGTTGATATAAGGTGTGAGTAAGCCTCTCTTATAAAGGTTTACTGCTAGCTGTTGGATGTGATGTTTAAGAAAAAAACACATTCAAGTCTTTGTGTATTGTTTAAGTTTGGTTCATCCTCATGTTTTAGACACGATCTACAAAATCTTGTTTTGGAATTGCTGTAGTCTGCAGATGTGTATGTACTCAGATGGGAACTGTGTATGCAAGGATTCTCTTGAGTAGTGACCTACATAACATAGTAGCTGTTCTCAATGAAAATGAACTGAATATAAATGTTAAATTAATATAATTAGGAGAGTTTTGTTTGTTCTTTTAAGAGTGTGGTTTATATGGGCTGACCCGTGTGACCCCTAGCTAAATTACTTTGTCCGCTTATAAATGCTTTCGTTGAATAAGTGTAGGAGTGTCAAGTGTCAATGGTGTGTGTGTATGTTGCTTGAAGTAAGTGCCTGGCACTTGGACACAGTCACTTTCACTCTCCAAGCTCTAAAGTATTCAGTGTGTTTTGTAGCCTGCTGTGATTCACGACTGTGCAGATATTGCAGTGTCATTTGCATATGCCCACATTGATGCAGATGTTGAACAGTACAGCTAAAAAAAAACCCTTATGGGGTTTACATGAAATGTAAACAAACAGTTTAGACAGCTAAAACCGGACAAGATGGTTAATCCCATCTGAGAAGTTGTAGTGTCTTAGTTCGTGAATGAGTCCATTGTGCCACACCCTATTAAAGGCCTATTCTATATCAGGGAGACTAATCTGGTTGAGCGATTCTTGTAAACCCTTCGGTTGCATGTTTAAACAACCTAAGCAGTTGAAGAGAAGTAGAATGCTTGGTTATTGCTCCGGCCTCACAATGTTTTGTGTATATACATGTTCATAGTGTTTAACAAACTTATAGGTAAGTACAATTTTGGATTGGGTTTGTCCTTCCCTGGCTTAGGAAAACTAATATCTTAACTTATTTCCGAGCTGCAGGGGAATGTTGTGTGCCGCTGGATATGTTGCTGAAATACTTTAATCCTTTTTCCAATAGGTTTTTGAGTATTATATTCACTATGGTTTCAGTCCAGAACCTATCCTGGCATCTGTGTGTTTGTTAAATTGTCCACCAAATTTTTGTGTATGGGTTGTTGATGTGGAGAGTGGTTGAAATATAGTGTGTTAGTTTACACTGTGTCAATAAAAACAGGCCTAGAATGTGGCTCACATATAAAATATTTAGCTGAAGGCCAATTCCGCCTGGAAACCATCAGCCCTAGAATTGAGTAGCTTCTGTTAATTTGTCTCTTAAGACAATTGATTGTGGTACATGAAACACATCTATTTATGCCCTGATAGATTGTCATTTCAACTCGTGTTTATCTGCTTCAAGACTCAGCATGTATGTTTTGAATTTAAATCCCTCACAATTATAACTTTGTTGAAGTTAGGAGTTCAACGTCCTGAGTGTTGAAGAGAAAACATTATAAATCTGAAATTACTTTTGAAAGTCTCTGTATATAATAGATTGTAAATGTTTTACACTTGAAAATAATTACCCAAAATTTAATTGTGTGAACTACAAAATTATTATTTCATTAAACTTATTATACTGAAGGTATAATAACCAACTGTTATATAAATTAAACTAATTCTTGCCTGTATTTGAGTTCTTGTTCCATTAGTGATCTAGTCAAATACAGACCCAAGATCCACAGCTGGTTGATCATACTGATATATACAACATTAATGATTATCCTATATTTCAAAATTGGGGCAAAGTAAACAGTTGGTTCATACACTATACAATAAACTAGATAGTCTATTATTGCTGTACAGTAGACTGCAAGTCAGGTAAGAATTCCAGTGGTTTATAACCAAGCAGAATAAACAAAGTAAAACATTACATAAACTTTCTCACTCACCCATCCCCAAAACCAACAGAAACTATTTATCAAAACACAAGTTCAAACATACCCTCAAGAAGATATTGGTAATAGAAACTTTGAGAGAGTAGGAAAGCCATGCAGTATCACTACACTGTGAGACGAAAGACATGAATGTAGTTCTAGTGAAAGATGAACATAATGCTTTGTGATTGGTGGTCACATCTTGTAAAAAAAACATCTCTTGAATCATTTTTAGTATAATTTACTTCATACATAATTGTTTTCGCCATTCCGACTACTGATTAATAATTAGATATATTAATAAGACTTACCGTCACAATAGTCTATATTTGTATGTAGTTATATCACTACGGCCGTTTCGGCTATTCAGCCATTTTCAAGTGTTATGCGGGTATTACCGTTATCTTAGTTTAAAATCACAAATTACGAACACACGACACAAAACAAATACACAAGTTCTTTAAATATTTAAAACATGATGCAGTAGGCCCACTGTCACACTGACAGTACGCGTTGTAACAGTGGGCCTACTGCATCATGTTTTAAATGTTTAAAGAACTTGTGTATTTGTTTTGTGTCGTGTGTTCGTAATTTGTGATTTTAAACTAAGACAACGGTAATACCCGCATAACACTTGAAAATGGCTGAATAGCCGAAACGGCCGTAGTGATATAACTACATACAAATATAAACTATTGTGTCGGTAAGTCTTATTAATATATCTAATTATAATTTACTGTCTTAGTCTATTTTTTAAATAAAAACGTTCCCACAATTTCAAACAGAGTTATATTAGGAGAATGTTTTGGTTTCTCAATTTTTCCTTAGGATTATTAGGGCTTAGTATCTAACATTTTCTTTATTCAAGGAACTGTCCAAATGAAAATGAGCTTTTGTCACACATTACCAATGAAATCCATGTTAAGCATGATGTTCCAAAAATTAATTGTTGTTTGTTGATATGTAGGGAAAAGTGTTTTGGTTGCTTAGATATTGCATGAATGAAATTAAAGTTCACTTAATATGAATCCCAAGGAACTTCTGCAGTCTCAATATTCTGGCTTGATTAGAAATTTACTTATAAGGGCTCAAAACCTTCTCTATCTTGAGGCACATTCTCCAGTTATGATTTTATGGGGTCCACACTTACATCCAGAACATTACCATTTTTTCTAACACATTCACCTATTGTTGTAAGCAAAGAAATCACACCAATCCTTGGCATATTGATGTGAAAAGTTCTGTGTTGTCACAACACATATTGTCATAGAAGAAACAAACAGCTGCAACAAGATGTGTCATTGAACAGTGAGTGCTCCATCACTACTCCCCAGGGAATGTCATATCTGCTCAGCAGGCTGAGAGATGTGATTTCTTGCAAGTTAAGGGAAACAATGTTGGTTGAATTAGTTCCCTACGTAAGGAGTTATCAAAGGTTTCTTTCAATTGCCATTTACATTGAAACCTTAAATTTATTATAATTATCATACTGTTTCGAATTAGCTTAAAAAAATTAAAAAAAAAAAAATCAGAATCGGTAGAATCGATTTCGAGAAATTACAGGTTTGCTTCAGCTTTGGATTCATAAAACTTCCTACTTTAATAGGTTTTCCAAGACCTAATTTAAAAAAATTCAGTTGTAATTTTATTTAAAATTAAAAACAATGGTTGCCTAAATTTAAAGTTATTTTGTTTTTTATTACAGTTTACCACAATAATGTTACTACAAACAGATTTTATTAATTTTGTTTTTATTAAAACTCTTTGTTATTGAAAGTAAAATTTTAGATTTGAACACAATCCTAAAATGACTGATTAATATTATGGTATTCTTTGAACATTTAGAGGAAAATAACAACACTGAATTATCATTTATAAACAGCTTCATAGATGGAATTTTACCAGAAATTATACATTTTTTAGAGATATGGGACTTCAGGAGATGCATTTAAACACAATTTTATCAACATTATAACCTAATTTGAGAAAATGGTATTTTTTATGAAAAATACTCCCAAAATTTCAATTATAATATTTATATTTTACATACATAAATAGAAAGAAAAAAACCCTAGATACCTACCAATATTTTTTTTTTACCTCTTTGTTGTTTAAAGGCAAAAAAGCCTCTTGATTATCCTTGGCTTATAAAAAAAGGTAGAAAATAACATAAAATAAAGACACCTAGCTTTTAAATATTCTAATAGAATCAGAAAATACAAGAGTTGGTCGACAGACCTGTTAGGTAAGATGAAACACAGAGATCTAAACCAAGACTCCGTGAAAAAAGGTGGAGAGCCAAATACAATCCCTCAGAATTGGCAAGCCCATAATAATTATAGTGAGTCTCTGAGGTATACTAATGATACCAATTTTAAACAAAATCGGTCAGTTTCTGAGAAGTCACTGGAAACTGACATACAGATATTTTGTAAAAATACTTTGACATCATAGGGACCCAAAATGTGTATATCCACTAAAATGTCAATATATATTTTGTTTTCCATATAACTATTCTTTTTAATACCCAAGGCATATTTTGAAAATAAGTATCACTTTCAAATGAGGCCATTAGAGTGCTTCGGTTGACTCAGTACTCATACCGAGCTCCTTTTTGTATAGCTGACTGCAGACACAATTATGAGAGAAGCAGTTGTTGTTTACAGTGTGTTTTATGCAATTAAAATGTTAAAGAAAATTGATAGAGGGGCTTGACTGGACTAGACTATTTATTTAAAAAATTTTAATTATAAATAGAGTAGTGATTAGTGAAGTTCAACACCTGATTAGTGAAGTTTACAGTGAACATGCAGCAATTTATGGAATGATGAGAAAGTGGAATGGGTTAGATATTTTAATGAAGGTTACGAAATCGTACGTGATTAGGAATTGAGTGGGCAGTCATCTGTTATTATTGATGCTTGTAAACAAAAAATGTTGCGAGAACAAGATTGTTTATATTTTCATTACTTACTAGTCTATTTCCATAAATTTGAAGAATTTCAGCAGTGTTAGTATATTCTATATAAAATTATGTCACATTGTTTAAATTACTGTACATTATGCTCACGCTGGGTATCAAAAATGCTTACAGTGGAGAACAAAAACAAGTAAACAAATGCACTTACTTGAGATATAAAGTAGAAGCATTTTACACGAGACATTAGTCTTACATTAAGCTGAAATCAAAAGAACAATCCAAGGAGTGGGAGTCAACTTTGAAATTAGTAGACATTCTATCAAACAATTTCTACCCAGAAGATCATGTTCACAATGTTTTTCGAGAGTTTACTTGTTGGTTTCTTGCCCCTGGAGGCAAGAAGTGTCCGATCTTACTGTGCGACTTTAAAGAAATTATGTCAAGCAATTCAAAACAAGAGGCATGCATAGTTGCGGTGTTTAGTCACATACTGCTGCTCAATCCCAAAGATATTTTGCTGGGAACAAATGGCTCATCCGTCATACAGCTCAGATCAACCGCCATGTGATTCACTTGTTTCTTTACAAGCAGAATCATTCTACGAAGAAACTAATCAGAAACTGGTTGCAAACTACAACAGATATTGTAATATTAGTGGAAATAAGGTTAAGGTAAAATAGCGTTTTTTATAATAAATTTTGTTAAAAAAAGATTGTCACTATTTTTTTTAATACCTTAAACGTATGTTACCTCCGAACACGCTTTATATATAGGTGAAAATATTATTTATTTGTTGTTCAACTTACTGGAAGTTTTTAATTAATTAATTTGTATTACTTAAATTGGTCTGTCAGCTTTCCTTCTTCATTTTGTTACATGACCATGGCCGAAACAGCTGTTGTGAACAAAATAAAGAAGGAAAGCTGATGGAGCAATTAAGGTAATAGAAGGAGTGAAAACATAGATTTTATATATTAAATAGAGTGCTCATCTTCATATTACGGTTTGAAGCTCAGTAATTAGAGGCTCCAGTGTTGCCATCTAATGTCCCACTTCTGGAAACTTTGAGGACAAGCGCCATATTGCAAGCTCCTAATCTTCACACACTAACACATTCTGAATCAACTGCTCAACCCACACATTATATTGAGCCTCACATCATCATTATATGCTATGGAACTTTTTCTTAGATACAAATTTAGTGGTGAAAGTAAAAATTATTTTAATAACCTAGTATAAAATAAATTTTCCTTTTAATTAAAAAACAAACGTGCATACAGTAGAATCGTTTTAGTTATGTTTATAGAAAAGAACATTTCCTACTTCAACCTCTTAGTCTAAAAGGAGTCAAAAACATCCGTACACATTATCAATTCTCCTTGAATTTAATTTGAAATAATACAACATTCCTAAAATATAACAAACAATAAAGAATTAAGAGTGTTTTACATTAAAGAAATCTCTTAACTGTAGCTAGTAGCCATGTAGATATCTCCGGACCATGTGTCTTATGGTTTTAGAAAGGTTATGATTACTGTTAGTTAAAATAAAACCGCTCAAAAGGAGTCTGAAGTGAAGTTCACAAGACTCACATAGGTGTTTGTATAACTGTATACCCTACTACAAACAAATTGATAATAATTTAAAATATACCCCCCAAAAATATACTAAATTTGAAAAAGGAAAAGTAATAAAATAAAAATTATGAATTTTGGTACATAATTTGTGTTTTATTAATATACAAAAAACTTATAGATAATTACAAAAATATTTGGGTAAACGGATTAAATAAAAATAAATATTAATTAAAAAAACAAGCATTTGTAATATATTCAATCGCTTCGTAAAATAAATATACATATTAAATAATTATCAGAAAAATTTCACTTGACAATTTTGCAACTAACAATTTTATTTTACAAACATCAATCAATAAAGTTTAGGTTAGTGTTATTGCTAGTGCAGGAGAAAATTAATTGTTATAATTTTATTTTTAAAGAACACATTAAAACATCAAAATTACAAACTTAAAATGTACATGATTTAATCAGTTCAAAAATAAAGAGGTAGTAGTATAAAAAGAAAACAAATATCTATTAACAATTATTTAAATAATTTAATTAAAGAAAAATATATAAAAACCTTATTTGGTTTTTGTTTTTATATTGTTTGAAATTTGTCTAATATTTGAAGTTCAACAATCTAAAAAGTTAGCAGCCATAAGCAATTCTAATGCAATCTGAGGAGCAATGGGAAACTCTGGTATTTCTGTAGAACTGTTAGTGTAACGTACTTTGTATGTAAAATACATGCAGACTTTTTGAAGCACATGTGATCTGTAACATATAATAATATGGTTTAGGTTTGATATATTAAAAAAAAAAAAAACAATGTCATGTAAACTATAAAACATAATAAATTAATGGTAATTTATAAAAACATTTTGTTTTGCTAAACTTTTTTTTTTTTTGTTTTATATAAGTCTAGAGACTAATGAAGATTCTAAAGAGTAGCACGACATCAACCAGGCTTTAGTCTGAACTGTAATGAGAAAAGCCTCTGCCACTCTAGCTACAACGTTCCATAAGAATACAGTAAAGTTGTGCAAGAACTGAAATTGTTCGTCCGCACTATCTCTTACAATTAAAGTGAAAAATTACTATTTTAAATATCAAAATCATCTTTTTTTGCTAGCAAATAGGGCTTTACTTAAAAATAGAACATCTTTGTACCAAAATGGAGAAAAATAAAACCAACTGGAGCTTAAAAAACAATTTCTAACCTTGTCAAGCTAATTCAAAAACTGTAAGGGCAGTTCAGGAAGGAAGTTCTAATTCTCTATGGTGTGTAGAGTGGGGGTAATGACATGATATTTGCATAGCTGTGAAATCTGGCTCAGTATAAGTCAGAAGTTCATTCAGCCGGTTTTCGCGCCAATACTGTTGTTACCATTGAAAATCCTGCCAATTGTGAAGTACATGCTGTTTTTTGTTTTCTGTGAGCAAAGATCTGAACTGACATTCATCACGTACTTTGTACAATATATGGAAAGAACGTTATGAGTGATAGTGCTGTTAGAAAATGGTGTAGTTTGTTCTGATATGGACGGTTTAACACCCATGATGGAGAAAGAAATGGATGACCATTTGTTGTGATAGATAAACATCTTAAAAAGGTAAATGAGAAAATGCGAGAAAACTGGCGTCTTAAAATTAAAGAATTATCAGGCCTTTTTTCCTTGAGATATCCACGAACAGTTTTGTACGAAATGGTAATATACAAGATGGACTATCACAAGTTTTGTATGCACTGGGTGTCAAATTTTCACTGGTAAGCACTAAACTAAGTGGGTGGATGCAGCCCTAACTTTCTTTTTGTGCTACGATACTATATGGAAGATGTTGATTCCCTCAGTCATATTGTGACAGCCGATGAGACTTAGGTATTGTATATCAACATGGAAACAAAAATCAGGTGATAAGTTGGACCAAACTAGTTTGTTACAAAAACCTCTAGTCCAGGTAAACATTTTCTGCAAGAAAACTCATGTCAACTGCCTTTTGGACGGAAAAGGAGTAATTTTAATGACGAGGCACTTTAAACTCTATGGTTTACTGTGGTACTTTAATGGAAACTAAAAAAAAATCCATTCAGGACAAACAGCACGGCATGTTGAGTTTTGGCTAGGGTCACAGTGGTTTGAAAACAATGAGTTGAAAGACAGTATCAACGTATGGCTTAACCGACAGGGGGCAGAGTTCTACGACATGGGTATAAACAAACATGTTCTCCAAAGTGACAAGTGGGTAATTATGTGAATTAATAGGTAAGAATTGTAACTTTAATTTTTGTATAGTAACAAACCTCTAATTGCGTTATCTTTTCTTTTTTTTTATAACAAAATGGAATTTACTTTATGAACAGCCCTAGTATAATAACAATCAATGACAACTAAAAGTATCGTCATACGTTATCTAACGAGAAATTTGATTAGCTATAGATCTTTTTACTGTTTTTCAAGGTATCATACTTTTCTCATCTTACTGTCAGAACCAGGAAACCCCATGCTAAATTCCACTCTTATATGACACATAGATGTATAAAAAAAACCTTTGGACAGAACACTGAAGAGACACCTCATTTTTTAGGTAGTATATAGTATGATTTTAACAATTGATAAAATATAAAATATACAACAGTAGTTTACATGAGAAGTTTTTACTTGCTAAAGATCGGAACCAAGAAGCCCCATATAATCCATTATGTTTGCTTATAGCCCAACTGGATTGTTAATAATTAATTACTATTTAATTACCTTGTTTGAGAGTTCTGGGTATTATTTTTTAATACCTATCCATAATTTGTTGATACCGTACACGTACAAGCATTGTTAAAAGTTAGTTTTGCTGACTGATCACTTGAAATCTCTATCAGTTGATCATGAAGACGAGCACTTAGCTCAGCTTTTGTTATGGCTTGCTCACTGAACAGATTGACTACCCACACAACCCCACTCATATCTTTAACTGGAATGCAATGTGTCAATTGTTCAATCAAAGCTTCGAGATGAGATGATACTTGTAAGGAGAGAGATGAAGTGTCAAGGGATTTGGCGCCAATCGTTGACACAAACTCTATAAACTCTTGAGTAAGTGTAAAATTTTCAAAATCTTCTTTCTTAACTCTTGCGTTCCAAACACTAAGTTTTTTTACAAATGCAT
Source organism: Aphrophora alni (assembly GCA_963513935.1). NCBI lineage: Eukaryota > Metazoa > Arthropoda > Insecta > Hemiptera > Aphrophoridae > Aphrophora > Aphrophora alni. Next base: position 34,732,154 of record OY740774.1, on the reverse strand, counting down.
TTACCCTGTCTTGAGCATACAGAACATTTTTGTCTGGTCCTTGTGGAGATAAGTTCAAAATATTAAGGTGAGAGAAGATGTCAACTAAATAAGCAAGCATTACCAACCACTGAAAAAAGTAGAAAGTTCGGGTTAAGTATCAACCAAAATTATCAACATTTCTGACTTTAATACAAACAGCCTGCTTAGCACATTACCACGTGATAGCCACTGTACTTCAGTGTGAAATAGAAGATGTTGAAGCAAGGCACAAGTTCTACCTCTTCACACAAGTTCTCAAGCAACCTACTCTGCAGTGGACGACTTTTGATGTAATTCACTATCTTGACAGCTTCATTTTAAACTTGTCGTAATTCATTTGGTATTTTCTTAGCAGCCAAAGTTTGCCAGTAATGTAAAAATCAGTGGACCCAGATTGCATTCGGTTTTCATACCCAGATGATTTCAACCTGGCAATCAAGCCACTCTTCTTTCTCGTAAGGGCCATTGCTCCATCACTACAGATTGAAACCCATTTCTTCCAATCAATTTCGAAAGGTTTAGTTGCTTCAATGAGCATCTCATAAAGAATTTCACCTGTTGTATTATTGGGCAGGGGCTTACAAAAGAATATGTTTTCATGAATAGAATCACTGCAATCATACCGGATGTAGCACAAAAACCGAGCACTGTTGGCAACATCTGTTAACTCATCCAACTGAATTGCAAAAAAAGTACTGTCTTTTATTTGCTTCGTTAGTTGATTCTGAACATCTTTAACTATGTCAGATATTCGTCTTGATATAGTATCATTTGATAATGGGATTTTTTTTTTTAGTTTTTCAGCATCTTGAGGACTGATTATATATGAAACCATATCAATTGTATCAGGAAGAATTAATTCCTCAGCTAATGTATGAGGTTTCCCTTTTTTAGAAATCTTGAGCGCTACCTCGTATGAAGCTTTAAGAGCATTTTTACTAACATTAGCAAGATCTGGTTTACTTGTTGATATCAAAGGGATAACAATTTTCTTTGGAAAAATTCACTGGTTTGTCTATTAAAGCAAAATGTTTAGTTTCAAGATGGCGTTTTATTTTTGAAGGCTTCATGCTTTCGGCTGACAACACTACATACCACACATTGAGGTTTGTTTGCTACTTCAGTAAAACCGAATTTTATGTATGACTGATCATATTTCTGGCACTTTGTTTTCGCACACTCACTAGCGTCACTACTTGAAGACGCTCTTTTCAAAAACTTATCCATTATTTATTCTAATTGAATTTGCTCGCGATACTACTCACAAAGTATACACGTGTTCAACTCAAGAAGCCAGACTGTTGTCTGCCGGCTGGCAGAGAGTGCGCACGCAGACAGCTGAGAGGGCGGAAGTCATGAGTCATTGCTTGTTTCTTGTTCATACTGCGTGCAACGCTAGACAGCTAGAGCTTAAACTTAAAGGAGCGTGAGGTTAACAACTGTCATAAAACTACTGCAAGTGTATAAAATCAGTGAGGTCTTCACTGTCTCTTATTATAAAATAATTCAAGTGACGAAAATTAATGTTTATTTTACTAGTTACTAGTGTTTTTTAAGGATAAAATTTAGCCATTAATGTAGTTTTTTAATTATTGTTTTAGAGATAAAACTTGGGGGTCGCCAAAATACTCAGCCTAAAAGGGAGTCGCAGTGTCTAAAAGTTTGAGAACCCCTGCATTAGTGGATAGGCTACAACATAAAATTGTATACTATTGTCGTCCCAGTGAATGGTAAATCACAATCACAATGCAAGGAGCAAGCTATCTTCAAAAATGATATATTTCCCTCAGAGTTGTGTCCTTGTTTACAGCAATTATTGTGGTATTTATTATTTACTGTTACTCCTTGGTCTATGAATATTGTGGTGTGTACTTTAGCATACCAGGCAGTATGCTAAATTCCACATGAGGTTGGAATTAAAACATCCAAGGAGTAAGGTTTATTGTTAACAGGATTACTAAGTACTAAGTATAGGTTGTTATCTGTAGAATCACAATCTGGACATATGTATCTAATAATTAAGATTTTGATTTGAATTATTCCAAACCTATGTTTGGCAAAATATTTTAAAAAGGTCTCCGTTTTGAACCAAAGATAATACTAAAAAGTACAACCTGTTTGAAAACCATTAGACAACAATTATTGTGATCACCTGTGTGCTTACATGATAGGCTATAAAGATATATATATATATATATATATTTTTTTTTTTAACCATTCAAGATGCGTTCTAAAAGTTAGGTTATATACCATTCAACTTGGTTTGATGTCTTACCATAATAGTTCATTTTCTAACAGAAATTCTCTAATGATAAAATAGCCTACTCACGGGATTTCTCGAAAGTGAATTTCATTAGTTTCATTCTCAGCAAATTGACCTGGTCCACTAAGCATAGCCTTGATTGTTCCCGACATCAGAGCGTGTTCTCGTTTCACTATGAATTCGTGTCCATCTGAAGATATGAGTTTAACATACATAGCATCTGGCCCTTCACATCCTCCATATACCTTTTCTTCTTCCTGTAAACAAAAACATATAATCATTTTTTGAACTCTATTTTTTGTTTTCCTTGTTGTTTATAGGGGAAAAACATCTATCATCAATGCCTTCAATGGACAAAAAGAGCATAAAATAAAGACCTTTGAATACTATAATAGCGTCAGGGTTGGAAGCAAACACAAGTTGGTGAAGAGCAAGACTACATGAAAAAAGGTGTAGATCCTTTAGGAATGACACACTCAAGCTCACTATAGTGAGCTCTGGGAGTTTTCCAACTCTAATGTTAAAGTTATGGCAAAAATTTAAAAAACTTGGCATGTAGCCGACACAATATTATATAGAGTTATTTTGATGTTTTTTACATAATTCAATATTTGTTGATAATAAACTTGATATTAATATGGTATGGCTGTAAATAACCAGACTGCCCCCCCCCCCACAACAACAAGCAGGGTTATCCCTCTTCATCTACCAGTAAATTTCCAAGCATGTGCAACCAACAGTTTAGCAGTAGCCTTTGTTCAAAGTAATCATTAGATCTATGGTCCACTGAAAGTGTTGTGTGTTAAAGTAGATCAATCAGACAATGTGAATAATAGGCCAACTTAAAAAAATCCCCTACAGAAATGTAATATTTTTTTAAAGAATTGTATGTTGATAATGTCTATCATGTACTGGGGTTTTTGATTGGGGATGATATGCACCCTGGTAATCATCCTTGCATATAAGAAACAAACACCAATATTCAAAAGTCGGTAAAATTAATCACAAAAATTGTCACCAGAGTATTCGACCAATTGATATCGACTGGCTGACATGAATAAAGAAACTGTTGAACATGAAAAAAAGTGTTCTCGAAGATGGTGATCAGACTTGTTACTCTTGACAAGAAGGAAACTCAAGTGAAAATTTGTTCTAACATTCTGAACAAGATTAAAAGTGCTAACGAAACTAGCGATGAATCCTCTCATAGCACAATTCCCAGTTCACCAAAACAACCACTCCAAATTCAAAACAATGAAGAACAATTTTTCGATATCTAAAGGTTGATCTTGTAATTAGATGGTTGAAGGTAAAACTGTTAATCAGATCTACTATAAGGAAGTAGTGAAAAGTCTTTCATGAGTGGGTTAGGAAAAAGACTTCAAATGTGAAAGAATGGCTCATGGACAAGACAATGCGCTGTCTGTGAAGATATCTTTCGGTGAACCATAGAATATTGTGATTAGAACATCCACAGAACTTACTTAACCTAGCCCTATGTGGCTTGTCTGGTTTGTCCCCAAAAGTCATGTCGCATCATAAGAAAACCTTTTCAAGTCTGTAGTACCAGAAACGTCAAAAGCAATGGCACTGATTATAAGAGCTTTCAGAAAATGACCTCCAACATTGGGAGATTCACACAGAGCAGGGTATGGATTGGATGTTGATTTATTTTTTTTAATCAGTCTAGTTATTTTATAGCCATACCTCATATATTCAATACAAACTAACAGTTTTAAACACGTCCATTTATTTTAATTTTTCGTCAATTTTGTTTTTGTTTCAATCAATCATTTCCAACAAATAGACCTAACACAACCAGCTAACATATTAATGTAAACTATAATTCCATTAGATTTCCACATATTCCTACTGATTTGTTCTTATTCTAATTTTAAGGTTATGTGGTTAATAATTTAAAGGTTTAGGTTAAGTTTTATAGCAAATTAGATCATAATTTTGTTATATTTCCTATATAAATTATTTGTGTATACTTTTTGTGTGTTTGGGGGGGGGGGGGCTAAAAAGTGTATATACAGAAATAAAAGGAAATAGCTAGACTATTTAAATAGACCTAAAACTATTTTTATCTTAGCACTATTTTTTTTTTAATAACAGTAAATCAATAAATATCCATTTACATTAACTAGTTACAAGACACAGAGAAGAAACTAGGCAGTAACTACTTTTAGGTTCTTGTATTAAAATTTCTCCTAATGCATGCATTATGTGATAGGACACAATTTTGAAACAGTGAATTTCTAAACACCTTGTTACAGGCTTTGTAAGAAAAGTAAACATTAAGGAATCCCGAAATTCGTCAGGACAACATTTTTTAAATAAAAACATAATTTATACCAAGACAATATAGATCAAAGATAATCCATACTAAATCCGTTTAATTAACCATGATCCTTTCCTTAATTTTATTTATTAACCCTTGAGAAGACGAGGACAGTCTTTTCGACTGTGTGTATTAAACATCTTTTATATGGCTCATATTAGCTCTCTCCTCTTCTAATACCTTCCAGTGGCAGTAAATAATGTTATCTATGAGTTTTGAAACGGTTGTGTTAGTTACATTGTGCACGCCTCTTCAAGGTTTCAAAGACCTGTTGTTTCCACCATATACGACTCTTGGGGTTATTGTATTTTCAGTCTCCTGTTGTGTATTCAATTCAACTAAAATTTAATTTATTCCTTGCAATAACAATATTATTAGTGGTTTTCTATTTAATTACATTTTTAATATACAGTATTTCAGTGTATATTTATTATAGTATTATTGTTATATAAGTGTGCATTTATTGTACAATTGTTTTTTATTAGTAAGTATGACTTTGAAATGGACGAAGTAGCTAGAATTCTTGACTTTTGGATAGTATGTAGAAAGATCATGGTATTAGTAAATTATCCATTACTGGTACAGGTTTCGAATTTCATAGTGTTAGAAGACAACTGTTTGTGGAAGAAAAATATAACAACAATATTGAGTTAGATTCTGGTGAAAAATAAGACACGAATCGAAGTCGGAACAATTTAGTGAAAACGCTTAAAATTCACCAGTAATACAGCCTCCAGTTTACATTGGTAAGGATGGAGAAACTATGTGGAACATCCATTGCCCTCCAAGAACATGAAGAACCAGCCATATTAATTGGATTTCAAGAAACCTTCTAGTTGGACACATAGAGACTAATGGATTAACGCCTATTCAAGCAAAGTTAATTATGAGAGATGATAGTTCAATACACAAACCAGAGAATTAAAAAAAATTGATCCAAATATAGTCGTTATGTGATGCACAAAATACAACTAAAATAGAGTTTCAATTTTGTAATGCTTTGTTATACATGTTAGGCTTTTTAAAACATCTCACCTTAATTTAACTGATTTATGGAGTCCAGTTGGAACTGGTACTAAATATTTTAGAACATGCATTAGTATAAAACAGTTTAAATTTTTACTTTTAGTCATAAGATTTAATTATGCAGAAAGTACAGTAGAACGCAAGGTAGCCGACAAATTAGTACTGTTGAGAACATTGTTTGAACAATGTAATTAAATTTGTACTAAAACCTACTCACCTAGTCAGTACGTCATGATGAGAGGGTGATCTGGGTTTCACCAATATATAAAAAATGAATCAGCTAAAGATGATGTTAAGGTTTATTCTTTATGATGTGCAAAAAATTTTTTACTGACAAAATGGAGATATACCTATAAAAGCAAATCCTGATCTTTATCAAGTTTATAGTTCACCATGTAGTGTATTAGCAACAAAACTATTGAATAACCACAGACTCTTTGCAAGAATAAAAAGAAAATCCCTTATTTTTTATTTTATTTTTTTTATTTTTTCAAAACAAAAACTGGGCTATGGGCTCCAGCATTTTTTTGGATTTAATGAAGAGAGCACGCTGATTTCCTCTATCTCTAATAAAAAAATAGAAATGTTTTGCTTTTGCTCACTTTTCACTACACCAATGATAAACCCAGATTTTAAACACTTATTCTAACATTCTACAATTCAACAAAGAGTGCCATAGATACTGTGGATGGAAATAAATCATACTATTCTGTTAGTAAAATTAGCATTGTTGGCCTTGAACAGTATTTTACAACTTGTCGGAATAAACAGTTTTGTTGTTCTGTGAACAAACACAAATGTTTTTAAAATGCCAAGGAAACCTTTTTTTATTGTCTTAGCCTCTGCGAACATTTTTTTTTAAATGGCTTCTAAAAGAAAATCGCCCAAGGCAGCTTAAAAGAAAATCCAAGCTATGACAGGAACACCTGAAGAAACATCGCCACCTATAGAGAAGAAATTGGCACCACTGGAAGATGTCAGCTTTTTAATTATTGGAAAAAGAATCATAAATGGAAAACAAGGTGTGATATAGACTTAGTACGTTATCTGTAAAGAACACTCAACCATACCATCATAGGCTCCGAAGAAAAATATGTCAAAATCTAAACAAAATTTTTAATTTTATCAAACTCTAAATATATTTAAAATTTTCAAAATAATTCTATAAAAAAGTTAGTATTGTTGTAAATCACCTGGCAAAATATAAATATGGAATAATAATGAGTCCATTGTTAGAATAATTTAAAATTAAACTCGATTTTTTATCTGAACACTGTATTGAGGTGAATAGTACAAGAATGTTAATATTTACACTTTCATGAAAACAAACATGAACACTAACTAACTCCTGAAAAGTAGAATATAGTAATGAGTTTAAAGTAAAACTTGTCATTGAGTAATAGGATATGTTTATAATTTTTTTAAGTTTGAAAAAGCCTAATTTGTTTGGCAAACATCACTTTCAAGTAGAACATAACAGTGGGAGTCACAGGATTCACTTTCGTCAGAACATCTGTTATTGAGACCCACAGCACATCAGCATTTCTTGGATATGAGAATGATGTAGATGGCCCAGATGGATGAAGAAAAATTATTTCTATTTCATCAAGTTCTTCATTTTTCTGTAAAACATACCCGAGCCACCAGTTTGCTTCAAAGACAACAGTGACGTAACCCGATATGTCTTCTAGTTTAAATTTATCAGGAGATTTTGACACTTCCTTTTCCCAGCCCTGCAAATCATCTGAAAAGTTTTTCAACAATATTTTTTTTTATAGTTTTGGGAATGAACACATGGTATTGGTTTGTTCCTTGGATATTCAATGCTTGGTCATAGCAATTTTTTAAGAACAATTCCGATTCAGCCTTGGGTTGAATAGGCAAAGTCTACCTTGGTAATGTTTTCTACTCCCCACTCAAAAAGTTGTCCTCTTAAAGCATATTCAAAAAGTTTTTTAATTTTTGTATTGGGCATCAGGCCCATCTCAAAAATAAATAAAAACTTGTTGGAAATTTTTGAAATTCGGCTGTCAGAAAAGTTATGAGTTTCTTTTGTAAGATGTAAACAACAACTGTGTTTTGTTTTAGGGAATCATAAACAACTACATAATCAACATGTTCAATTTTGTTTTCCTTTATAAAATAGGCTATATTAAGGGATGGATTGTGACTTGTTGGCTTGTCCAGTGGTAGCTCTGTGCTTCATCTTGTAACACTATGCTGTAATATTAAGAAAAAAATCAAGTGACAGCCAATTCTGATACTCTGAGATTATCTTGTGTGTAGTTAAGGAATGATCCCTGCTGCTTGGCAATGAAGTTAAGCCAAACCAAAGAGGACAACTTGCTGCAGAATAAATCAATATGTTCTTTGTCTGGAAAAACAAAACCAGTGTTTTTTTTGTTGTTTTTTAAATTAAATTAAAATTTTTTTTAATTTTATTTTTTTATAAATGAACCGCTTCATTTATTCATTTAGTTATCTAGAAAAGTGTACAAATATTCTAAAAATTAAAAAAAAAAAAATCTGTCACTGAGTATGTCAACCGGTTTACTATTGTGTGTGTGTGTGTGTTTTTATATACAAACAAGTTTTGTGTTGTGAACGTGTTTTTAGTTTGTTTACGTGTGCTAAGCCTGAGGATGCCTTATGTTGAGGCGAAACAGCTGTAGCTACTATTAAGAAAATGAACTACTTTTGATGACATAAGGTATGTTAACTAATTAATTATATCAGTAGTTCGGAAGGCAATACATATGGAAATAATGAAATATATTATTTATTAATTTAATTTACTTTCTCTTTACGGGTTTGTTAGGTTCTTTGGCGACTATAATTTACTTAATATAAAATAGAATTGGCGGTAGTTTGTTTAGGCTAATTGAAATTGTCCATTAATTTGTACTTATCGACTCTGAAGTTCTATTACAGCTCCAATGTTCCTGGTTCCTTGAACGTGGTTCCCGCGTAGACTGCCAGTAGGCCTAGATGGATTGATTGGGATTGATTGATCTTTTTGACGAATCTTCTTTTCTTCATACATTTTTATTTTCGCACACTTTTGTGACGACGATTACTTTTTAATTTATTCGATGATTATTCCTGTTCAAACACTTGTAGAATGACGCTATTACTCACACACTTTTATGACGACGACTCTTTTTAACTTATAAATGACGATTATCTTTAAATTATCTTGTATTAAAACACTTGTACAAAACGACGCAGTTACTATTTAATTTCGACGGTTGATTTCGGCTAAATCTTACACAACATTTTTTTTCTTTTTGCTACTAAGAGAAACACTTTCTCCGGAACAACCTTCTTCAATAAGTCAACAACCAAAAAAGACCCCTTGCGCTTCTCTTCTACCCTTATTTATAATTTTTATTTTCAAACTGCTTTATTCCGATCCTCTTCCTTCATTGGCTTATTTTAAATCATTTACGTTACTTCAGAAATGATGCAATTCCTTTCATTGGTCCATTTCAAATAATTACGGTTGAAGGCATTGAACTTTTGAATGCTTTATTTGACTCCTTGGGGTCCGTGACTGACGTTAGAATAGTTTTCTAGCTTTCAACCCTTTCAACTCTTCACAATTTATGGCCTGCCGAGCACTGACCTTTTGGGAGCCCTCTATTTCATTACAATATATATAATACATGTGTATTACGATATTATGATGTTGTATGATTGACGAGTCATGAGAAATAGTTTTTTTTTTAAAGTAATATAATATTTTTACGCAGAAATAAACGTTGAATGAAATTAATAATCGTGCGTCTGATTTTCATCTATAATGTTATCATCCCGGTAGGCCTAAATGTCAATGACACAGATTCTACACAAAAATACTTTTTAATAAAAACTAGTTATAAGACATATAATCTGCATCCAACATACGATATGTGAATCGTGATATTTCCCTGTCAGAGGTTAATATGTAGCCAAAGACTACACAGTAGTCTAAAATTTCACGCTGAAATAATAATATTTTTTTAAAATAACTTTTAAATTTAACATTTTAGAAGTCATTTTTGAACTTAAGAATTCCCATTGCAATGTATATGCATATATTAATTTGGTACTCTTCAATTTGTAATTTTTCAGTGGAAAAGTGAATTCCACATTAAAATATTATATTACAATTTTAAAATAAAGTAGGCCTATGTAGTAAAAGAATTAGATAATTTTTATAAAATAATCAGTAATTATGTATTGTACCTGTTTGTTGCGATTTAGTTAAGAAATTTCTGAAAATTGTTTACTACATATCTTATTTTGAAACAATTATATCATATTTGACATTGGAAGACACTTTTACAAGTACAAAAATATATTAATTAAGTAGAAAATAAGAAATATACAAGTACGAAATCCAGGTCTGGTTAGGTTAATACATGGGCCTAAAATAATATGTATGCATAAGTTCATCAAGTTAGTGAATGTCTGATCGCGAATATCTAATAGCTCGATGTTTATGTTATACGTATACATGTCAATTACTGTCAATCATGGTGATTTACACATGAAACATTGTGAATTGTTGCTGTTTGATATGAGAGACTTTCGAGAAGCAAATATACAAAAAGAGAAGATATAAACTAAAGAAAGAATTCACCATATCTTCCTTGTGGTTGCAAAATTATATCCACTGAAATATTAAATTGAACATTATTACAAAATATATTTTACATGGTAAGGACTAATTGTTTTATTAGGTCTGGCTATATATAGACGTGTCAATACCTATTTCTGATTCTTAAATCATACAATGTAATAATATTAAACTGCCAGGTGACGTGTAATCCGCATGCATCATATGAACATGATTGTCATCCCAATGTGTAACCTACTCAAACTATACGCCTAGGTCGATTTGTTACTTTGAAGTAGAGTTCCTCCTTTTATATTTCTTATTTTCTATTTAACTAATGGGTAAATATAGATTGTACATGTAATCAGTAGCGGCCGGTGGTTAAGGGCAATGGGAGGGCTCTGTTTTATTTTATACACGTAAAGGAAGGCATGTTATCAAAACATACACTACGGTTCAGAAAGCAGGCGTAACACAAGTGTTATTCACTCCATATTAAAAACATGTGGGGTCTACATACTACATAGCGATTATAAAGCAAAGTTTGTACAGTCTATAGCTAATAATATACAAATTAAAATAAAATAAATGAACTATTTTGAGTTTTACTTATTACCATGTCAGGCCTAGGGGGTCCTAAATCTTTTAAGGCATATCTATGTTCTATGTTTTTAATTCCTTGACTAATGATTAAACTTACATCATGTGTCACAACGTTTACCATTGACATATTACCGGCAACGGTATCGGCATCTAATTTATGGTGGCTGCACTAACTGTTGTTTGCGCGCGCAGCTTCGGACTCTGCCCTAGAAGCCCATTACATGCTGTGTAAATGACGTCACGGCACCCTCAGCTCTGTCTGCTGCTTGCCCCATATGACTAAATGCAATGAAACTGGGACGCTCTGGCCACCGTCCGAACTCCAGAATACATTGTCAAATATTTTATATTGTAAAACTTCCGCTACAAATGATGGTGAAATCCATAGCAGCAATTCATAATTCATTTGTCTCCAAAGAATTAAATACATATCGGTATTTACATTATTAAAATAATATTATCATTGGGGGGGGGGGGCGTCCGAGAGTCCTTATGAGTAAGCCGCCACTGCATGTAATAGAATTTTGTTATGAAAAATTATTAAATTATTAACTATTTACCTTTTATTCAATCAGATCATATTTCTTGCCCGAAGACACTTTTCAAGTCACAAAGTACATTAGTTTAGTACTATAAAATTATAAGAAATATAAAAGTATGAAATCCAGAATGTGTGATCTCTTGTTGAAGCTTACATCGGTCGATGAGACCTAGCAAAGGAACTACAAGTGACTTGAAAAGTGTCTTCCGGTAAGAAATATGATCTGATTGTGTGAATACAAGGTAAATAGTTAACAATTTCATAATTTTTCATAACAAAATTTGGTAATTATTTACAAAGAGCGCTACAGGTATTAATGGCATTTAAAAAAAATCATGTTGTACATAGATTATTTCTTAATAATAAAATAAGTTTAAAAATCACAATTTCAAAACTAGAGAAAGGCATTTATAGGTTAGGGCGTAATGACAATGCATCACATTCCCGCCTCGAACGTTACTAAGAAACTTGCAATGTTTATATTTGTGATCACAGGTTCATGAAATGCTATCAATCATAAAACATATTAATTCCTATTAAGAGCAGGTCTGGCCAAGTGGCTATACAGCCACCTGGCTGGAGCTATCGTTATCGTGCAAATAGAGGCCTGGTAATATATATCGCTATTTAGTCACTTGGACAAACCTGCTCTTAGTCATATGATGTAATGCGCATGCGTCAAACGCTATAGGCTACGCTATTCAAATTCCTATGAATGTGAAGCAATGTCATTATGATGTAACCTATAAATATGTTGATTTTGTAGTTTTGAAATTGTGATTTTTCTGTGAAAAAGTTAGCTTCACGTTAAAATTTTTTTTTATTATAAAGAAATGTTATGTAGATCATTAAAAAAAAAAAAATCGCCAAAATACCTGTAATGCTCTTTGTAAATAATTACCCAAAATTCTATTAGGCTACATGTACATTCCATATTTACCAACTAATGTGTTTTTGTACTTGAAAAGTGCCTTCTGACATCAAATATGATGTAATTGTTTCAAAATAAGGTAGGCCTATGTAAACGATTTTCAGAAATTTCCTAATTAAATCCCACCAACAGGTTAAACACATAATTACCAAATAATCTTTACATCGACTTATCAAATAATTACCCTGAAATGTTTGTGTAGTGTTTTTAACCTACACCAAACACACAATTTAATATCTATTGTAAATTATCATAGGATTTTATTATTATTATTTTTTAATATTAAAAGTTATGAAATCGTTAACTAAAATTACATTGTAGGCCTATTCAAACAATCAGATCATATTTTTGTCCAAAGACACGTTTTAAGAGTCCCAAAATGCATTTCTTCACTGTCAAATAACACAAGGGAATCCAGCTGTTAGGTTAAATAGCCTACAGTTCTGATGATAAAAGCCTACGTTAATATTTATGATTACGTTCATCAAGTGTCATCGTTCGATATTTGTTATTAAAACATAAAATATAATATAAATATTATTGTCATGACAAATTCCCGGCCATGCAAGGTTCTGATAGTTTGTTGCACACATGCGCCTTATGACCTAGGTTAAATATCACTACCTTGTACAAGTTCATAACGATGTGAACTAGGTCTTTGCAGGTCAATAAGTACATATATATTGACTTAACCAGACCTAGTAATGAAGCGAAGGTATGGTAAGGTAAATATATATAGCCTATACACACCTTCCCAGACCCTGTAGTTCCTTTACTAGGTCTGGTTAGGTAATCATATATAATCTGTAGTTCCTTTACTGTTTCATCGAGCGATGTGAGATTCAACAAGCGATCACATATTAACTGACTTGACTAAGCACATAGTTATCAATATTAACATAACCAGTGATAACCTAATCTGGATTTTGTACTTTTATAATTTCTTATTTTCTACTAAAATAATGTATTTTGCGACTTGAAAAGTGTCTTCTGATAAAAAATATTAACTGATTGTTTAAATACATGGTAAATAGATAACAATTTCAAAATTTTTAATAATAAAATTCAATGATAATGTTAAAATAGATATTTACCACACACAACCTATAAGTATTTAATTATATATGCATTTTTCACTACAATAAACTTGTGAAAAATTGTGTTTTATTACAGATTAACTTAGGCTTGTTCTGAGGGTTTTTGTGAAAAAAAAGAAGTAAAATCCAACATCAACCCATTAGTCTCCATAGATATATAGTTAAGTTTGATTAATAAACCCATTTATAAAATTGAATATTGAACTTACCCTTGCAGAGCCTACAACAACACTCATTAAGACCAATCTTAAACTAAAATTAGATAATGATTTATAAAAATATGAGGATAGCAGCCTAGATATTAAAAAACTAAGGCATACTTCTGGGAATACCTAGAATACAGTTACAACTTAAAATTTGTATTGTTCTTGCCTTTTTGTCATCAGCCATATCTCCTGACATTATTTCTACGAATTTTATATCCTAGAACATAGAAACAGGTACATAAATTGGTATTAGAATAATATGCTTTGTCACTCTATTCTAGGTTAATATATAGGTCTAAGCTTAAGTAGGGTTATGTTTATACAAAACATACAAAGTACTTTTGAGTATCAAGAAGAAATTTTACTCTAACATAATTAAACTATATCGTATGCTAATATTTAACCACTATAAAAATCACTAGATATTACGTTTTTACAAAATTATATTGATTATTTACCTAATCTTATTAAATTGACAAAATTGCCCTTGAATTATTTACACATACAAGACGAAACCAGTGATGGTTGATTCTTGATTCAGTTGATTCCAACTTCCGTATATTTCAGAATCGGAAATGCATATATTTGACATGTGGTAAATGAAGTATCAATATTTTTTTAAACCAAATATTTTTGTTTGGTATTTAAAAGTTAGAATGAATATAATTTTCGTAGATTTAATTAGTTCTAATAATTGTGTTATAAACATATAAATGTCTAAATAAGTTTTCAAAGTTTTACTAATTCCTTTGCTTATACTTCTAATAATAATAGAACTACTAATAATAGTCCTTTAATGGGTTTATAATTTAAAGTTTCACGATTATATTTAAAGTATATTAATAAATACAGTATTATATAAACTAGTGGGAGAAAGGGAGAATAATTTTATGTGACCTAGGAGCTAGAAAATGCCATTGATCTAATAGCAATTTATAGACAATATTCATGAAGTTATGAAGGCCTTGAATTCAAGAGAGACAGGCGGATCAGGTGAAAATTTATAAATGAACAATATGGCGACTTACGATAACCCGTCAACTTGACATTCGTGTTAGTGTTTATCAACTACATTTTCTTCGAAATTTGATAATATCATATTATATAATTACCGTCATCTTTTTTATTGTTTGTGAAATAAGTGTGCAATTATAAATCAGGAATTGGATTCATCTTTTTTAATTTTTAAGCTGTATCGTTCAAATAGGTTATTCTTCACTGAGATATTAGGACAATTTATTCTTCTATTCAGTACAGTAAGTACACTAGCTATGTATTTTATAATTTCTATTGGAAATAATACTAAATTAGTTAAATCTTCTCTAATTGAAGAGAATTATATTGGTGATGGCTATTGGTTTAGTGAAAGAATAGTGAAATTCTTTAAAGAATCCTGATAAGTGTATTTTAGGCCTAGGCTATTCGAGGCCTAGTTCAATGTAAACAAGTTTTAGAAATTGATTGTATCAATCATAATATTTGGTATTAAGTATGCCATGTTCCATAAAATATTTCTATTGTAAAGTTAGCATGCATTGAAGAAAGAAAATGATTGAAGCAGCATTTAGTTTATTTAATAACTTTCTGCTTTAAAATAGTTTGTTAAAAAAACAACTTATGGATTACTCTACTCTAATCAGACATTGAGTTTAGTATTAATTTCACAGAGGGATCCCATTTTCAAATCCCAATCTTTTTTTTTAAATTTAGCCTAGCCTACAATGTTTTTTTTAGGCCTAGAACACTTTTTATACAATTGTTTATTTCATAATCAGTATTATTGACCTCCTAAAAACAATATTAGTATACCCTATAGAAATTAGTTTTCAGATAATCATCTTAGATTTTGAATCATTGATATAAATTATAGTTTTTAACAATAATAGGTCTTTCTTATACACCGGATGTGACATTTATTTCAAATTGTCTATAGTGAGTTAGCCTATCTTGCAATAATTTTTTTTTTTTTTTTTTAATTATTAAGGTGGAATTGTTAAAATAGGACCCATTTTATCTATAATAATCATTTTAATATTTGAAGGATAGGGTTTGTATTCCAAATCCACTTACAGAGGTATATCAGATATGACCAAACCGATATTATCCATTTTCTGAATCTAGGTCATACCAATTGAAAACTTGTTAATTTTGGTAGGCTATTTATTTAGTTGTCAATATATATTTTAGTGAAGTTGTAATGTCAATATATAAAATTATATTTTTAAGGTAATAATTAATTAATATTTTCTTAGTGTAAGCTATCAGATGTGACATAGTTGGACAGGTTTCAATTTTATTATTCCTAGTTAATTGTGCAAATCTAGGTTTTTACTTTTAAACAAAAAACAAGATTTATATTTTAAGTACGTAACCATTTAATACAACAAAAAATGACTTAAAATGGATTGTAGGTATATTCATAAACATCCATTACAGAATGTTTATGAATAAGTTAACTGTTTTTTTATTGTTCCTCAAGAACTACTATAAAATTAACTACGGTACCAAGTTCATTGATAGTCCCTTTATCATGACTGACAGCAAAGAAGTTTCATTCTGACACATTTTTTTTTTTTCTCTCCAGAATTTAGTTAAAGAAACAAATGTTAGTTACACTGTATAGGCTAATTGATTTAATGAATAAAACAAAAATATTTCAAATAATTTTTACATAATGAATTTTCATAATAGTGTCATTAAGGTAAAACATGTAGGCCTAAATAATTTAGCATAAAGTTATTGGAGTTATTCTTAATAATAATTTAATTTGAATTTTCAAATTGACATCTTGTGTAGACACATCTAAGACATATTTAAATATTACAATTTAAAAAAAAGAAGATTTTCAAGATCTTAACCCTTAGCACGCGTATGACGGGATTTCACGTAACCCTCAACTTGACTGGTAACGCGTATGACAGGATATCTCGGTTCAACACTATTTGACTTCTGCAGGAATTTTTAATTCGTTTAAAGTCCAATAGAGTGCAGGGAAATGTCCAATTGGTATAACGTGACACTCCCACTACGGTCTTTGTTCTCGATCACCTGTGGTTGGTCTTTATTTGGTTGTTATAGCAACCAGGCACCATTTTGCGTTCTGCCCCAGCGCGTATAACGTGATTTCTCGTTCTAGTAAGCTACGACTGTCAGTTGTGAAATGTTTCGTGTCAGCGTTATTACTGCTATAGCTGTTAATTGTTGATTTGTTTAGGCCGTATTATTTATATTTTAGGTTATAGTAGCCTATACATTTTTATTTTGTGTAAAATAGGCTAGTTATAAAAATGCAAACCCTGACGACCATGGATTTGATCAATTTATAGATGAAATAATTAATGCATCTTTTTCAACTACAGAATACATTTTGAAATATAGACAGTTTCTATGGACACGGTATTATCGTCAAATATTTGCTTATACGTTTGTATGTTTAGTCTACAGTATATCAGTAATTTTTTGATGTCCTGAATGTAGGTAATTATTATGAGCAGTAGAAAGATATTTTTGATACGGTAGCCTATGTTTTTTTTCTCAAAATCTATTTTAGTAAAATTTATTTGTTTGATGAAATTCAGGTTATTTTGAATTAAATAGTAGGCCTACTTTTATACAAAAAAAATTAATATGATGTGTTTGTAAATATAATATATAATCTGTTTCATAGGGCGGTCAAAAAATGTGAAAACAGGTATTTTTTCTTGTTTTAATCTGTAAAAAAAAAAATAATAATAATAATAATAATTTTAAAGCCAATCTACATCTTTTTAACCAAATATATCTGTAAGAACCCCAAATCAAATAGAACTTTAAACAATTACAAAAATTTTTTTTGCTAATTATAGCATGTTATGAGTAAATAGCCTAAATTGTTATTCAGCGTGCTAAGGGTTAAGTTGTCAAATATATAATGTTTTTTTTTAACTGGCGATTTCTTTGAGGTACAGTATTCATAAAAGTATCAGTGGCCGTATTCAAACAGTAGCCATTTAACATTATTTCAGCTGTTCCAGTGCCAGTGTGACTGAGTTGACGTTACGTATATTTCTGTTACGTAATTATTCTGTTGTCTCAAACAGGTTTTTCTCTTAGGCCTATGGTGTCTCGCTGTTTTCTCTTCATGAATGTGTGTAGGATTCGTTTCTAATATTTAAATAGACAATGACTGGTAACCACATTCAACATGTTAAGGTTTGTTATCAATAGTGAGGCAAAGGAACAAAGTGCAGTATGGTTCCTTCTATCTCTTTGACTTTATGTAGCTGTCATGCAACCTCAATAAAGACCTATTTGGGCAGATATTATTACATATTTTTGTATTGGCCTCTCACTATTCTATCCCTATTCTATGTAATTAGATTAAAAGCTTCTTTAGCACGTTTGTTAATAATTTAACCTAACCTAAGAATGCTTTAACAGAAATGATCACACAGATTTATCAAGGAATTTTTAATGGGTCATCTTGGTAGTGGTTCTGTTCCAAATGTTTCCTAATTCTCACTATGAATAATTTCATTGTCCTAAACTTCCAATATTACTTCAGAATCCAATTGCATTGTTCTAAAGTAGGCTAACATTTTCAGCTATTTTTTTTTAAGAATCACAAACCTATTGAATAAACGTATGATAAAATCATAAGAAAGTTCTATGTATGTTAGTTAATTATCACTTGGAAGGTAATATCACAAACCATAATTACTTTGGGTAGGCTAATTATATTGAAAAACTTATGCTAGCTTGTTATCTGTAGATATACTTTAATAATGTGTGTTGTATTTCTGATTTAGGTTGTGTTGGATGATAAGAAGAATTTGTTTATTAGCTAAAGATGATTATGGTGAGTGTTTAGTGAAGATTACATTATTTAATTTATGTATATGTATAGTGTAGCTTGAGTAGAATTGTCGTTAATTGATTTTAGCTAAATATTGTATTAGCTATGAGAAGATAGGGTCAATCCATATGAAGTGATCCAAAAAAAATAAGTTGGTTGCTTGAATGTTTTAAAAAAGATTAACATTTTTATATGTTTTTACCAAACATAACAGAAGTTCAAAACAGTAAAAAAAAAATTTTTATCTCACATCGTTTATGTGTGGCGGCCATTTTTGTTCTGGAGCACGCGACGTTTTTTGGCTTTGAAAGCATTAGCGATAAATTGATTATCTCAGGCTGGGTTAGTGCTACAACATTGCAAATTGTACCATTTTTTTCAGAATTTTCTGCTCTACAACATTGGTTCCTACACATTAAACCATATATTCATTATTTACACCTCAAAATATTCTTCAAAGTATAGTGATTAGAATTCAGAAATTCCAATTTTTAAGACTACAAAAAACCATGAAGGAATGATTTATCAGAGTTACAATTTTTTTTGTAGCTAGATAACATAAAGTACTTACTGAGAATTGAGTTTGAGCTTCAGCAATGTTGTCCTTATTTTTTTATGAATTTTTAAAATTTCATTTTTTTGAAATTTTTGGAATTTTGAGGTTCAATATCTTTGGTGGGACTGGATGAAAAGTCCCCACTTTTGCACATTATGTAGACCTATGTGATGCCAAAGTGGGGTAAAAATTTTAACTTTGATATCTGACTATTAAGCAAGTTATGAATTTTTATATTTAAGGAAAAATGACGCGAATTATACTGAAATGTTTGGTACAACAGGTGATCTAGAATGTGATTTTACCCATTAAAATGTTGGTTTTTTTTAGTTTTAAAATGTATAATGTACATTTTAAAAACACCTCCACTATTAACATGCCCTATATATATATATATATATATATATATATATATATATATATATATATATATATATATATATATATATATTTATATATTAACCTGAGAAATAAAAACAATAATTAAAAGTACATGTAGATTCAGTACTAAAATTTTATCATTTAATAATCAATTAGTTTTAATTAACTAAAACATTATTTTTATAACATATTCTTGGCCTATTTCACAAGCTCTATATGTATACAGTAACAGCTGTGGACATGAGTCCAAGCAACAAGACAGGTCTGAACAGGCGCTTGGCAGACAGGGCTGTACAGGCGCTTGGCAGACAGGGCTGTACAGGCGCTTGGCAGACAGGTCTGTACAGGCGCTTGGCAGACAAGTCAGTACTGGAGTTGTAGCTGGGCCACTCCCACTACTGCACTGAAAGCTCTGGCTCAGTGTGTCCACAGACTTGTAGTATTGAGGATGGTGAATTGTAGATACATTTACTTTATTTAGTGTCTTTTATCAAGTTATTATAGCAAGTGCGGTACATGTGAAAATTAATTTTTATTTTATTTAAGACTAGTTTAGTGTTTGTTTTTGTAATGGATGAACAGTGTTCTATTGGCCAGACAATAAGTGAAGTATGCCACAAAACTTTTTATGGATCAGTTTGTAAAAACTTAAAACATTTAAATGACTTTGAAGGAGATGTACAAAAGTTATTCAAACTTAGAGTAAGTTCTTCAGTTTCAACAATCTGTGAGTACCATGAAAAAAAATACATCCTTAAGTACAACCATATCTTTGGGAAACATTGCTCTGACCCATTGAAAGTTCATAAAAAACCTATTGCCAAGGGTTTAAGAGAAATTAAACTTGACCATTTGTCCTTGTTAAGTAGCAGTGATTCTCAAATAAGACAGAATGTAGTTCCTGGTAAATCCCTATGCTCTAATTGCTACTCAAAATTGTTTGTTACTACTACGGAATCACACACATGTACAAGTCCTGCTCATGAGCTTTATGTTCCAAGTGAAGAAGTAATACAGAAATTAGATTCAGCCTGTATCAATTTAGAAGTGTCTCCTGCTTCTAAAATTAGAAAATTGAGTAGTGGAAAAAGGCAAGCAGCCATTGAGGGAAAAGTGAGAAAAATATCAGAAAGACTTAGAAGAAACTTAGAATTTTACTTTGCTACTAATGAAGGTAGTAGTACATCTTCAGAAAAAGGACAGGCAGAAACGTCAAGCACAGAATATTGTGATTTGATTGAAAAACTTAAATACAAATGTTCAACAGCTTCAAGAGAGGAAAAAGTAAAAATAATAAGCTTACTCCCAGAGTCATGGTCAAGAGAAAAAATAGTAAAAGAGTTCAACGTTTCCGAGCATTTGGTTAGGCTAACCCGAAATTTGGTTAGAGAACAGGGTATCTTACCTGTACTAGGAAAAAAGAAAGGCGTAGGTGTTAGCGAGGAAACTATACAAAAAGTCCAGCAGTTTTTTGAGAATGATGCAAACAGTAGGATGTGCCCAGGCAAAAAAGATTGTACAAAAGTAATTGTAAATGGTAATAAAATAGTTAAGCAAAAATGTTTAGTCCTGTCAAACCTGAATGAGCTGTATGTAGCTTTCAAAAATGCTCACCCTGAATGTAAAGTTGGGAGGTCTAAGTTTTGTGAATTGCGGCCTAAATGGTGTGTTTTAGCTGGATCATCTGGAACACATTCTGTGTGCGTTTGCTTATATCATCAAAATATAAAACTGATGATTGGCGGTGCTAAGCTCAACATTGATTATAAAGAATTGCTTGATTTGTTAGTATGTGATATCAATAACTATAATTGTATGATGAGTTTGTGCAAAGAATGTCCTGGGAAAGAAACCGCCCTTGAAATGTTAAAAGAATCTGAGGAGGAAATGCCAGACAATGTGACATTCAAGCAATGGGTTACTACAGACGGAGCTGAAATGTTAACATTGGTAATGCCTCAGGAGGAGTATTTTGAGACATTAATAGAGAAGCTAGAAAATCTCAAAAGTCATCACTATGTCTCTAAAATTCAAAGCAAGTTTCTGAAGGAACAAAAAGAAATACTTACTGATACTAAATGCATAGTTCTGGCTGATTTTGCAGAAAATTTTACATTTATGGTCCAAGATGAAATACAAGGCTACCATTGGGTGAATGATCAAGCAACTGTGCATCCATTTGTGTTGTATTTCAAAAATGAAGACGATAAACTTTGCAGCCGCTCACTTTGCATCCTCAGTGACTACTTAGAGCACAACACTGCAGTTGTTCATGCATTCCAAAAACTTGTAACAGGATATATTAAAGAAACAATGCCAAAAGTTGAGAAGATCATGTACTTTTCAGATGGAAGTGGAAGTCAATACAAGAATAGAAAAAATTTCTCAAACCTTTGTAACCACAAAACAGATTTTGATTTAGAAGCTGAATGACATTTTTTTGCCTCTTGTCATGGCAAAAATGCATGTGATGGAGTAGGTGGCACTACAAAGCGTGAAGTAAGCAAAGCTAGTCTACAAAGAACAATTACAAACCAAATTATTACAGTAGAGGATATGTACACTTTTTGCAAAGACAACATTAAAGGTATTACCTATTTTCTCATTAAGAAAGAAGAAATTATTGAACATATTGAAACACTCAAAAGTAGATTTGAAAACTCTGTACCAGTAAAAGGAACAAGGCAGTTTCACAAGTTCCATGGGATCACAGAAAACTTAATTCGGTGCTACACAACATCAGAAACCAACATTTTTGAAGATCACTGTGTTAATAAAATTACATCTTTGACATTGAATGTGAGGGACATAGTAGCTTGTGTGTACGATAATCAATGGTGGCTTGCAGAAGTTGAAAGTATAAGTTTAGAAAATACAGATGTATTTGTGCACTTTTATCACCCTGCTGGACCGAGAACATCATTCAAGAAATCAAACAATGACCGAGTTTGGATATCTTTGAAGAATGTGCTCAGAAAACTCTCTGTTCTAGAGCTTACTACTGCAACAGGAAGATCTTATTCCATTCCCCAAAATCTTTCTGAAGAAATAAGTGTGCTTCTTATTAATCACTTGGATTAAGGAATAAAAAACCTGAAGCAAAATGTCCTGTAAATACACTTGTATATGTGACAATTGTAGATTTTACAAAACAAATATTAAATAAAAAACCTGCAAAGTTTACAATTATAGTATGTTTAAAAATGTTTCAAATGCCCTAATAACTCAAAGCCTATTAAACTTTAACAATGACACATTTGATTAAGTTTAACGCAGAAATTAAATCAATTTGTAGCAAAAGTGAACATTTTTTAATTTTCAAAAAAAAATTATTTTTATATATATAGGACATGTCAATAGTGTGGGTGATTTGTAAAATTGCCAATATGCCCTTTAAAATTAAAAAAAAACAACATTTTAATGGGTAAAAACCACATTCTAGATCACCTATTGTACCAAACATTTCAGTATAATTCGCGTCATTTTTCCTTAAATATAAAAATTCATAACTTGCTTAATAGTCAGATATCAAAGTTAAAATTTTTACCCCACTTTGGCATCACATAGGTCTACATAATGTGCAAAAGTGGGGACTTTTCATCCAGTCCCACCAAAGATATTGAACCTCAAAATTCCAAAAATTTCAAAAAAATGAAATTTTAAAAATTCATAAAAAAATAAGGACAACATTGCTGAAGCTCAAACTCAATTCTCAGTAAGTACTTTATGTTATCTAGCTACAAAAAAAATTGTAACTCTGATAAATCATTCCTTCATGGTTTTTTGTAGTCTTAAAAATTGGAATTTCTGAATTCTAATCACTATACTTTGAAGAATATTTTGAGGTGTAAATCATGAATATATGGTTTAATGTGTAGGAACCAATGTTGTAGAGCAGAAAATTCTGAAAAAAATGGTACAATTTGCAATGTTGTAGCACTAACCCAGCCTGAGATAATCAATTTATCGCTAATGCTTTCAAAGCCAAAAAACGTCGCGCGCTCCAGAACAAAAATGGCCGCCACACATAAACGATGTGAGATAAAAATTTTTTTTTTACTGTTTTGAACTTCTGTTATGTTTGGTAAAAACATATTAAAATATCAATCTTTTTTAAAACATTCAAGCAACTATCATTGGACCACTTCATATGGATTGACCCGACAACTGAATTATTTCAATATTTCCGACATTTGAGTGGAGTGTACCAAATTTGATTGAAATAATATAAATTGATTTTGAATGTTTGTTTTACCAAGTTGAGAATATCAGATATGTTATGATGTGACTTTTGAAGGTAGAGGCTTACTCTCAATTTAGCTATCTATGTGGCCAGAATATGTCACCTTTGCCAAACCTAAGAACAAAATTCTTTGTTTATGACAGTAATATGAGTTTAAGAGTATCATTTTAAGTTTCGCTTTAGCAATCAAAGCTAGTGCTTGTTCGACTGTGAGAGAATAACGTACATACGCCATGGTCTTCACCACAACTGTCTTCAAGCTACAAGTCAACGCTTATGTAAGATACAAAATATAGGCTACCTTCCATTTTGTCTTTGTACCAATGCAGAGTATCAGGTACAGATCACATATCTGATACGAAGTATCAAGTTGATACAGCATAGCCTAATGAATATGAGATAATGTGAGATGTGTTTATTAAGTAAAAGGACTAATATAATAATTTAACTTTATAATAATATTACATTTCTAGTGCTTGTCTCCATTCACACTTACCCTGTAAAGGGTCGATTACACGTGGCGAGTTTACTAGCTACTAGCCGACTAGTTAAGAAGCCGGCGAGTGCGCTAGTTGACGATTACACGTAGCTTTCCATTCGCTCACTATCCAACTAGTTGTGTTCTTTTTGCTTTTTAAAAGTAAATCATTGAAATCTGTGTTGTGTTTGTGGTTTATTAAAATGAAGTGGAACGGAAATGATATTGCTGTGTTTCTTGAAATCTACCGGCAATATCCTTTGTTGTGAAACATCATGGACGAAGACTATACTAACAAAACATTGAAGGAGGACAGTTTTAAACGTCTAATGTGTGATATTGATGAACATAACTTATTGCAATTGCCGCTTTTTAACTAGCAATTCCCTTTACACACGGCTAGTTTACTAGCTAGCTCGCCTAGACGCCGGCGAGTAGCGAGTAAAGTAGCCCGGTCTTCAACTTTTTCCCCAGCTTTTTTACTAGCCGGCGAGTGCGCTAGTATATGATTAGATGGAGCTAGTTTACTATCAACTAGCTAACTAGTCGGCTAGTAGCTAGTAAACTCGCCACGTGTAATCGACCCTTTATAGTCTTGTTTTCCTCTGGTCGAAAGTGTAAAGCAGATCAGATTCTGTCAGGTGTTTTAATACATTTGACTTTTTCTTCTCAACTGACTCAAAATATATTCCTTTATACACAGATTTAACTTAATGGAAATGAAAAAGTCATATAATACAAAATATGTAGGATGATACAGTATAGTAAGTAATGTGTTTGTCGGCCAAACATAGCTGCACAGAAAGTGATTGTGAGGAGGTGCATTGTCCTGATGAAGAATGATACCATTTTTACACAGTTATTGTAGTTTTTTAAAATTTGTTATAATAATACTAGTTCACTCTTGTGCCTTTTGGAGCCCATTAACAACAAAAAACACTCTAAGCAAGAATTTGGGTTTTTGCTTTGATGAGGTTTTTTGATTGTTTGTGATGAGAGTGTTTTCTAGTGCAATGACTGGAGTTACGTCTCTGGAACATACTGAATGACCTAGGTTTTGTCACAAGTTACGACTTATTTTTTAAAGGTTAGGGTCAGGATCAATTTCCTATAGTATATTATTAGGACAAATTTCCTTGTGAAGTTCTTTTTGATCTGGTGTGGGAACTCTAAGGACCATCTTGGCAGAAACTTTTTTCATGTTGAGATTTTTATGTAAAAGTTTTCTGTAGTGCCTTTTTTAATGTTCACAGCTTCAGATATCATTCGGCCATGAGTTGGTAGCCTTCTTGAATAATTTTTCTACATTTTCTTCGATTTTTGAAGCGGAATTTTGTTCAGGGTGATCATCGTCTTCCACGTTCTAACATTCTTCATTGAATCTTTTGTGCCATTCAAATACACATATATGAAACATGGAGTCATCCTCTTAAGCATTTGAAAACATTTTGTTCAATTTTTCTAAACATTTCACAATTTGACACATTGCTCAACTTTTAAAACTTATTATTATTCTAACACACAACCATTACAGAAAACATAACTGCACTTAGCAAAGTTTCACAATCGACTAAACAGCCAAGAGTGTTTATGTTTGTCATGCAGGTTCAGGCACAGCCAAGGTTTCTGCCAAAATAGCTCATAATCAGTTTTCACTGCTTTCTTTAAAAGGTAGAAACACAGATAAACACACCTTGTATATGAGGCATCATTCTAAAAACAACTGATTTGGCTTCAGGACAATCTAAACTAATATTTTTGAGAAAAACAAAACATCAGTATTTTTTTTTTACGAACATATAGTATCTCTTATACTGTTATATATGCGAAAGGAAAACTAATGATTTGAAATTGTGAATCGTTAGGTGTATAGTTGTTGTTTGTAATTATTATACATTCCCTATAATCTCATACTTGCACTACAAGAGTTTGTCATTATTTGACATGGATATTACAATTCTTTGTGTAGGTCGTCTAATACCAATAATAACATTAATGTACTGTAGCTATGTCAAAACAATAGACTACTCATTCCATCACTTACCTGGATGTATGAAATAGTATCTCTGAACTGCACACATTTCTCTCAACGGTCCTCGAATTGTTGTATGAATTTCTGGAACACATCTTTGGCTTGTTGACGGCTTTTTGGTATGTGAATCATTCACCATCGATATATGTCCCATTTAAAAAAGATTGTACCATTTCTTAATTTGAGTGATATAAATGTTATCATCTCTGAATATTTTTTGATTCTGTGAATGTATCCACTTAAGCGGGTATCACTAAGTTTGATGCAGTACTGCTGCTTAAGTTGTTCTGTCATTTCATCAAATAAACAGTGCACAAATAATCTACAACTTTTTCATTCATCCATCCCAAACATCAAATCAAAACTATTCGTCACCTATAAAACTAAACTAAACTTCAATAGTTGTCTGTCGAAAAATGAAAAGGAACTACGGAAGCCACTTAAAAAAAAAAATGAAATAGGGATTTGCTTGGGTTATGGCATAAACGTTATCTTGCTGTAAATAGTTTTTTTTTTATTAAGATTGAGCTTTTAATAATGCTGGTCAAGGTTCATTTTGTTTTTTGAAATTATTCCTGAACTCTAATAAAGGGTTATCATAAAATAATGGTGGGGTTTTGAACATGATTTAAATGAAAACACAATTACTTACAGCTGATGTTGTTTTTTATCTAAATCATTGTCTGAAACAGTTTTTTTACATAACTAATACATTTCGATATGTGCGCCATTAGTCGCTCGGCAAATGTCCAATCGATAATCAATTTCTGCCCAAATGTTAGTTAACATGTCTTTGTTGTTAACGGTTGTTATTGCTTCATTAATCCTGTTCCTTAAGTGATTTATGTTACAAATGTTTTCTCGATAAACAATGTTTTCAATGTACTCCCACAAGAAGAAATTGCAAGGTGTCAGGTCTGGACTCCTTGGAGGTCCATCGATGTCCAAACTTTTATTCAAAGTGTCTGTGACAAATGTATTAAAGCGCGGGAGTGCACCATCTAGTTGGAAATGAAATTGTTGAATGTTTTCAAGGTCATCCAGCTGAGAAAAACAATAATTGATTATCAAATCGAGATACATAATTCCATTAATTGTCTTTTCAGCAAAGAAGAGAGGCCCTATCAGACGATTTTTCATCACACCACACCACACCTAACATTAACTTTAGGCGAGTCACATATTTTCTCAAAAATTGTATGTGGGTTTTTAGATCCCCATATGCGTGAATTGTGTCTGTTAACAGACCCATTGATATGGAATGTAGCTTCGTCTGAAAAAATTATATTATCTAAAAATAATTGGTTTTCATCAATCTTGTTCCTCATTTCAACAGCGAAGTTAAAACTTTTGCACCATCATCAGGTTTAAATTCCTGCAATAGCTGGATTTTATATGCATGTAATTTCTGTCTTTTGTATAAAACTTTGTGGATTGTTGTTGTTAAAAATACCTAACTCTAGGCTTCATCAAGGTATTGACTTCTAGGACTTCTGATTGCAGATTGTCTAATAAGTTCAACTTTTTCGTCTGATACATTTGACCAGCCAGATGATTTCTGCTTTTGAACTGATCCAGTTTCTTTGTATTGTTTGAACCAACATCGTATGCTATTTGCATGTGGGGGATCTTTTTTGTATTCATGTCGAAATGCACACTACACTGAAATTACAGACTTGAATTCAGCCAGCAACAAAACACACGTTGCTTTTTCTTTATTAGAGAAAATAATAACACTCCATACTGAACATTCCAGAAAACACAAAACTCACTACCACAACAATGCCAGAACTATTTTTATGGTTACAACAGCTGTTAAACAAACTTTTGTGTTATAGACTATCAGCGATACCAATACACCACCACAAAATTTCTCTACTGTCTTCGTATGAATTAATGAAACCCCAACATTCTTTTATGATAACCCTGTATTATTTTACACTTGCGATTTGGCACACATATTTCAATAGTATTGTCAGCCCATTTTCTTTTCTTTTTTTATTGTGTATATAACAATGTTTTTATTAAATTATTATATATAAATCATGATGTCTTTCTGTCTCTCTGAAGCTTATAACACAAAAACAGCTCATCCAATTTCATGAGGTTTTTGTTATATAGATACTTATCTGGTTATGTTTCAATTTATGTTTAATTAAAATTGGTTCTGTAGTTTCCAAGTATTTAACAATATTTGTCTAAAAGTATCATTACGAAATCCAGATTTGTAAACATATTTTACACATTTTCTTAAACTTTTCAGCGACAACATATGTTTTATTAGTGACAAAATTGGTCCTTCAAATGAAAAGACTTTTCTAGTATATCTTCTCATTTATCTTCTCTGATTTACTTATCATACTTGTAAAAAACCAAGTTTTAATTAAACATTTTTTAAATGTTAGTACATTTAATTCTCTAAAATATCCTGTACTTTATCATTCTAGCTACAAAATTTAAAAATCAAACATTGATTCTATATATGCTATCATGGCATTCACAAACTAATACAAATTGGGTAGGTCCATGCAGGTGAATCCTAAGCCAAATTATGGATATGCCACAAAACTCAACTCCCATGCAGGCGAATCTAGTTTTTTAGAATTCAAAATTAAACAAAATTAAAAAATCAAAAAAAGAATCTCCGAAAACTTTTTTTCAACTTCAAAAGGAGATTCCGGTAGATTTTTTAAATAGGCACAAGCACTTTATAGAGTTTTCAGAGTAAAATGATAATCAGGGTGAATCATCTGTTTACTTCTTTTTAATTATAAAAAATGGAATTTATATGTACAGGATACACAATAAACAAAATTTCCATAGAATTTATGTCCGTTACACTTTGTTTGGCTTCTATCTATCTGCGTGTTTTCTAAAATTTATATCTAAAGAATTTATATGCCTGCCTACATCTAAAGAAAATTTATTTAGCTATTATGTCTACTTTTTTTATACATAACACTGTATTATGTTTTGAATAAAACTGTTTAACTTCTATATGAAACATTTTTATTTATATAGCTGTTTTGTAATGGTGTCAATGTGATCTCTTACTTCACAATAATAGTTAATTTAATAAAACATTTAGAAGTAGAAGATATGTTGTTCTTTAACTAAAAACATATTAATATCGTTATTTTAGATTAAAGATTCGCAGTGCTCCATAAACTTTAGAATTTGTTTTTTAAAACCAACCAACAATCTTACATGATCTCCATTTCCAAAATCTCATAAATTGGAGACAATAGGTATTATTGTAGTGAATTATGAAGTATTAAATTTTGGTACGTTTCCTCTATCTTGTTGACCCCCTTTGACCAAATAAC
Source organism: Aphrophora alni (assembly GCA_963513935.1). Classification (NCBI taxonomy): domain Eukaryota; kingdom Metazoa; phylum Arthropoda; class Insecta; order Hemiptera; family Aphrophoridae; genus Aphrophora; species Aphrophora alni. The sequence goes on along the minus strand of OY740774.1, from coordinate 34,702,672 downwards.
AAATATTTAGCAAACCATCAATAACAATTATTCTTGAACATGTAGAATAAGGTTTGACCAGGTGACTATATATATATATAGTGACCTAACCATACCTAATAAAGCAATTTCAACGGGGTGGAGATAAAAATACCTAATTTTGTGTCAATAATTCAGTTGTCCTATAATAAAAATATGATTGTGTTAAAAGAGGAAATGATTTTTAGTAATTCTGTTATTAGGGTAACCATTTTTGAGATACTCTGGATTAAAATTTTATATACACGCCATTAAGAAATGGTTTTGTATAAAATTAGTAGCCTATGTTAAATAAACATATCTAAGCATATTTCGCCTACAAAATTTTGACTATATCTTAATCTATTTTTCCTTGTTTAGTGGGAAAAACCTATCGCTAATCATCCCCATTAAAAAAGATCTTTAATAATAGAGACCCCTAGCCCTCGAACACTTGAATAATATCAGGGTTGGAAGAGAACAAGAGTTTGTGAAGATAGACCTGATAGAGAAAAGAGAGGGATCTAACCCAAGATTACAAGAAGAAAGGTGTAGATCTAGCATCGTTATATCGGGATGACCATACTTGTATTACTAAGTTGTTATAAGTGAGGAGCTGTTTATTAGTTTAAGGTGTTTTTAGAAAATACACAAATGATCAGACAGATATCAAACGAAGTTTTTCCAGACATTATTTTGTAACAACATTTTATTTTGTTTATATAAACCAATTGAAGCAATCTGTATCATTGTTGGTTACAATTTACAAAAATTGAACTCACTATTTTGAAATAAAATAAAATCTTTTCTATTAATCTTTGATTATAATGATATAGCCTATATATATTTTTTTAAAGAAAAAAGTAAGGGAAGTTTTCACTTTAAATTATTTATTATTTATAAGAGATTCAGAGTATATTATTATTTATTATTTATAACAGATTATTATGAATCCATGTTTGAAATAAAAAAAAAAAATGCACAATTAATCAAAATATGTTCTGCCGGTTTTGCAAAACATGGTTAAATCTTATAACCAAGAGCATTTGCTTTTTTTTCGTTTGTTAACAATGGTTAGAGATAACTAGAGTTATACTATTCACTAACTCTGTTATATTTAACCGTGACAAATATTTAAGACTGATGTTTAAATATTTAACCGTGACAAACATTTATTTTTAATTTAATCTGAAATAAGATAGCCTATATAGTTGTAGAAAGTTGTTCTATTCATTGTTTATTTGTTTTCTTGTTTTAAGTTTTTAAAAGAAATTGATTTCGTATTTACTATTCGTTGTTACCGGGTTAGAACCTGTTTAGTCATAATGGACAAGTTTGATGCAGAACTACTTTATGTAGAATTAATTAAAAATTTAGAGAAGGTAGGCATATATATTTGGCAAATTGAACATGATGAGTGACCTGCAATTTCGTTGTAAGGTATAGGTTATCGAAAGAAGTGGTTGCTAAATTAGTTTGTGAAATTAAGGATATGTCCACAACCAATAACAATCGTTTACCTCAAATTGAACAAGTTTTGTTAAGTTTGCGGTTTTTTTGCATGTGGAAGCTTACTAATTGATCTGGAAATATTAGGAAAGTAGCAACCGCAATGCCAGAGTGGATACCAAGATATGAATCAATGACCAAAACAAGGAAAACTGAACATATGTAATTGGTCTACTACAATAAGTTATTTTTCCTGGAGTAGTTTACTCATTAGACTGCATGCATATCCCAATTCTAATTTTAAATTTATAATATGGACTAAACCAAATAATTACAGTCAACCCAATCACAAACATTCTATTTTATACAATGCCTTCTAGACTTAAAATCCTCTGTTTATGTAGTTAATTTTGATGTGGTTAAAATTAAATTATTGTTGTTTATGAAACACTATTTTAACGTTGATTAAATTAAACATGGCTTTGCAAAGTTTAACAAACCTTGATCAAACTGGTGTTATTGTTTTAGGAAAAAATATTGTAATTCTAGAGATAAGCAAATGTTCATTCAAATTCTTTCAAGAGTCATCCTGTAAAATAAATCCAAGGTTGACCTATCATATGTTTCAATTCACGAGCACTTTTCAATTTGTTTATTTTGTAGCCTAATCTGCAAGCCTATCATTTGTTGTTGACATGGATAAAATAACCTAAGTGACTAATATGCCTCTGCATTTGATTAGTTTCTCACACCAACTGAGTCACTTTTCTAAGAACTGTTTCAGTAAGGAACACAAAGCAGTATTGTGGTTAGGTTAGGTGATATCATTAGGTTAGGTTATATCTGAGATAATCGTTGTATTAGTTCTATCTGGAATGATTGTGAAACTTGTTTAGGCCTTTACTCTCATCTCTGAAGGATATTCGTTTATTAAATTTCTTTAATATATAGCTGCTAGTGAAATGGATATGGTTCTCCCTCATATTTTGAAGTTTTTTTTATTTAATTAATTTTATATTTTCAACAAATTTTCAAAGATGAATTTAAACATTACTTATTACATAACATAATAATAATATTCTAAACATTCTAGATTAAACAATATACTGATTAAATAATAAAATAACTATATTAAAAACCACGCTTATTAAATGAAACCCGGTTTCAAAATGGCAGTTGAAAATTGTCTAAAAACATTGACATATTTTGGTTTTGTTATAACTTAAATCAGCTAAATTGTGCTCGAATAGCACTCATTAATCTGTGCTATAGTGTCGTTGGACTCGCGGTACATACAGATCATAAAAAACTTTACACAGTTCATTATTTATATAGACTAAGAAATTTACCTTATGTATATTCTACCATGTGTCTTCTTTCTTGGTATTACAACTAATGTGTTTCAGAATATCTGCTCCATCTTCAGAATTTTTTCACTCGCTTGAGGTTGTTAATACGTTAAAGCATTAAGATTCAAGAAAACCCACAAACAAAATAATACATTTCACAGATGACACATAACACAGCACGACACATAGGATACATATCGTATCAATGTCCTACAATAACTAACGTTTCATATATTTATTGGTGTTTATTTAAGATTTGTATCTTGGATTTTGATAGCTGTGTCATATATTGTATTCGAGAAGAAATTTAGTTGGTCGTTCATTAAGCTGTGTTTATTATATTTAAAAGTTTTATAAATCTTAAAATTCTCAATAGCATCCAAATATTTCCCTTTAATGCATATCTTTGATTTTTATAGCTGTGTCATATATTGTATTCGAGGAGAAATTTAGTTGGTCGTTCATTAAGCTGTGTTTATTATATTTAAAAGGTATATAAATCTCAAAGTCCTCAATAGCATCCATATATTTCCCTTTTCTGCATATATATATATGTAGTGGTTCTAGGTTGGTTTTAATATCAGTATATTAATGGTTTTCGTCAATAAGGTAGCGTGCGAAATTTGACTTATTGTCATCGATATTATTTTTTGGCGAATTCTCCTTAAACCTCTGACAAAATAAGACATTTGAAACGATGTGCATCCTATGTGTCATCTGAAATGTATTGTTTTGTTCGTGGTTTTTGTTGAATCTTAATGTTCTAATGTATTAACAACCTCAAGTAAATGAAAAAACTGAAGATGGAGCAGATATTCTGAACCAAGTTAGTTGTAATACCAAGAAAGAACTCACATGGCGGAATATACATAAGGTAAATCATTGTTATTGCAAGCAATTGTGACTTGGATACAAAACAAATATGAATTTTAACTTATTATGTTTTGTTGTATTAGTACCTATATTATTTGTGTGAGATCTCTGATTGGGTAAGAATTTATCTCCAATAGATGTTCCAATAAAGAGGTAAAAAAGTGTAATGGAAAAATTCTCACAATTTTTTATGTCCAAACAACTAGAACATTGTTTTGTACTAGGCCATTTTATGTTGTCATTGAAATTTTAATGTGGTTTTTACCTACTGTTATGTTTCTTCTTGTATACAAATATTTATCTGTAATCCTCAATTATGAATGTCCATGTATTATATAAAAACAGACCACTTTTATTAGTTTTGTTAAGCGAGGTTTTACTGTAGTAGCAATCCCTTCTTTACAACATAAAATAAATAGTACACACCAAGAATGCAAGAACAATATTGATACCAATGAATAACTATAATATATAATAATAATAAATAAATGATACTAAACAAAGTAAAATAACATTGATTTGATAATTTCCACAAAAGAAATAAATTGTAACACAACATCACATAAATAACAACACATAAATAACTAGAATATGTAACAAATTAAAAATAACAATAAATAAGTAACAAAAAAATACATTAGTCATAATCTTGTAAAACACGTACGATGTTTATAGCTCTGCATTACACAATATTTTAATACATTTAATTTGATTTTTAAATCTATTTTTGATAATAAAATTTTAGGGATAATAAATAAATTGTCCCTAATTATTAGGGATAAAATTTAATACAACATTATTACAATAAATTGTACAACTTTATCAATGAAAAGGGAGAATTTCCAAATCTTAAAAACAACTTTGGTTGTTCCAATATTCAATAAATGGTGCAAAAACAATGGACAAACTTTGTCATCTATCCATCTCCTAAACCAAATAAAAACCAACTAAAAAGATTAGTCATCAAAGATTTTAATAAGTAGTTGTTGGTCCAAAATTGAAAATGAGTATTGGGAGAAAGATGCCATAGTTAAAAGTACAATAGAAGATTTTATAATAATTACAGTTGGTCACTTTCTGAAAATTCAGATATTTTGTCCGACTCTGAGTCAACTGATTCAGATAACTCCGATTTAGCAACGTTTTTTATTTATAAGAAATCACCATACAAAAAAGTACCGGTAAGTAATAAGATATTCTGTACAAGTATTTTAATGATTCAGAACATCTTCATTTAAATTATTAATATGAAATCAGCATTAAATTTTCTAAATAAAGTCACACAGGCTTTTAATATTAGACTAAAAATACTTAATGCTAGACAAATTTTGATTGACTATAATATTTTCATTTGTTGTTATTGTTTTTATATAAGATTAATTATATTTCCCTCCCTTTTTTTTATCATATCATCATTGACTATTGAAGAAGTATCAAAAAAAAAAAAAAGTTTAAATATTATTTTTAAAGTGCTACTTAATAATATTAAATAATCTCATTCATAAATTGGCCGTGATTGTGTAAACCTTGTTTAAGAAAAGCAGTTGTAACTCATTTCGGAGTATTTATCGTGTCAAACCATTGAGTCAATATTATTAATTAGAGTAGTAGTGAGATGTTCAGTATCAACTGAAATATTTGTTAATCCTGTGCGTGTTCATTCTTACCGCAGCAGTACTGTATATAAGGTGGATAATATTTAATTGGTTATCTAGTTAGTGTAGCTATTTCATGAATCATATAATGCATCATAAAATAGGTAATAAATAATGTTAGCAACGAAATGGTAGTTCAAAATGGTGTTCCACAAGGTTCAGTCCTTGATGTATTATTATTTGTAATTTATATTAACAGCTTTTGTATGGGTAGTTTCAGAAGAGAGTTCCCGTTTTTGCTGATGATGTATTCATATATAGTGGTAAACAAGTCTTAAAGAAGGTCTTGTTCAGATCCTGGTTTGCGGCTCATTTTATAATATTAAATGATAAAACTAAATTTTTCATTAAAATAAGTTTCAAAGAGTGATCAGATCATACTTTGGTTGATCTGTTCATTAGTGCAATTGTGAAATTATAAGCAGAGTCAATAGTCTGAAATATTTTTGGTATGATGTTAAGATTGTTGTTTAAATTGGAAACAACAAACTAAGCTACCGTCAAAACTATTAGTCCTTGAAAAAATGTAATATATAATATCATGTTGTAATATTGAATTGTTAAAGGTTCTATATTTACATAGAATTTAATATAAATATAATTTTATATTTGTTAAAGGTTCTTATATTTTGCACTTGTGAATTCAAAAGAAAAAATGGATTGTTGGTATGGTGCGGTATATATCTAAATAGCTTGATGCCTGTAATAATAAAATTTTTTTTTTTTTAAACTGGAGGTTCATTACCTTTATTTGAGAAATGAAATAAATATCTTGCCCCTATGTAGGTTTTATGTAACAATTGTTTGAATATATTCTTAATTGGAATACTAGACAGAGTGAATCTAATGTAGAAATAATGAGTAGAGAGCTGTATTGAATATTACCAAAAAACTTGACAATATTACAGAAAAGTTTTCTGTATCAAACTTTAAAAAAGTTATTTGATTTTATGTAAAACATAGTACTTAGGTTTAGTAGGGCCTACTATGTTTCTAATTTATATGAAATTGCTTTATTGAGTAAAAACCCTTTCTAAGTGGCTATTAGAAATTGAAGATATTTAAGTTGGTTTATCTTATCATTAGCGCTAAAAATAAATAATTTAAAAAATGATAAAATAACAATATTAGGTGTACGAGATGGGTCCTATCCTAAGCTGAGATCACCTCTATTTTTAATCATAAAATCCCATTTCTGTCTTGCTGTCTTCATTATATAAATATATTTTTTACAATGATGGTAAATCTAAAAGTGCCTTGGCCAACCAGGATATCTAATTTCCTAAAGATTCTAGTTAATTATTCCCTTGTTTCATTGTGGAAAGGTTTACGAATCATTGAATTTATAAATAGGTTAATAAAATGTCACCTGTTATATGTCCGTCAAGTGATATTCTTTTTGTGTTAAACACTACCGCAGTTTCAAATGATATCACTCATCTATTATCATATCACTTTCATAACATTAAATACTTTACAACACATATTGAAGGGACGCGATTGTCAATAGATGGACGGACAGTGTTAGCAATTTTGATTGAAGGACATTGACGTTTGCCGATTGATCGTGTAACAGCGGCATTATCTATCTTTCGGACAGCACTCATGACCGATGCATCGAGTACAGTTGAAAATACAATTCTCGCGCCTTCGAAAAATACGTCCTAAAATCATTAGGACCTAAAAAAAAGCTACGTTTCCATCTCCCCGAAGATGTCGACTCGGAAGTTATCGGTACATAATTAAAACATCGTAATGTTATAACGTCTAATTTCTCAAGATCGGATCTACCGATTCAATTGAAATCATCTTGAATTATTATGAAGAAGAAGAAGAATATTCCAGAACCAGTGTGCTAAACAGCAAGTGAAAACAAAGCAAATTACGGCGTAGGAACGAAAAGGAAAAGTTGAAAAGATTCCAATTCAAAACTATCTACGCTTACGACGGAATTTACATCACAAGAGCTTAAATTTTATTTAAATATAAATATTTTGGAAAATACTAGTTTACCAAAAAGTTGATAAGGGGAATACCCTCACTGCCGGCTTACTTTAAAAATATATGAAGACATATTAGTAGTAAAGGGCGAATTACACTACACGCTAATAGAGGTAAAACTTACAAAAAATCTACAAACACACCAGCTAGGAAACTGATTACGTTTGTGAGATAAATTATCAATAAGTATACACTTAAGTTATGATTTATTATTAAGAAGGTTCCATAGATTCATATTCCAGAAAAGAGACAATTGGTTTAGTTAACAAAAGTATGAAATTCATGGTTTTCATTGTAAATACACATCAAATACTGTGTCAATATTTTCCGATATAGTGATGGATTGATACATTGATGTTTTTGACTTGATGATGTAATAGTAGTAAATAAATACTTTAAACAATCTTAATATGCACGAAATAATAACTAACCACAAATAAATGCGAGTAGTTATTACTTATAATAAATAAATAATGTAGGCTATACTGTTCATGTGTAACGATGAACGCAGCTAATGTTTTTAGCAAGATTAATAACATAAATGTTTTTGACTTGATGATGTAATTGTAGTAAATCAATACTTTAAACAAACAAAATATGCAGGAAGTAATATGGAAACACAAATACGAGTACGTTATTACTTATAACAAATAACTAGTTTAGGCGTTACACTGTTCAAGTGTAACGATGAACGCAGCTAATGTTTTTAGCAAGATTAATATATACGTATATAATATCCTTAAAATAATACAGGGTTATTATAAAAGAATGATGGGATTTTGAACTTGTTTTAAATGAAAACAGAATTACTTTCAGCTGTTTATTTATCTAAATCGTCGTCTGAAACAGTTTTTTTTACATAACTAATCAATTTTGATATCTGCGCCATTAGTCGCTCGGCAAATGTACAATCGATAATCAAGTTCTGCCCAAACGTTAGTTAACATGTCTTTGTTTACGGTTGTCATTGCTTCATTAATCCTGTTCCTTAAGTGATTTAGGTTACGAATTTTTCTCGATAAACAATGTTTTTGATCTACTCCAAGAAGAAATCCCAAGGTGTCAGACTTCCTGTGATCCATAAAACTGTTTTAACACTACAAACGTTAGTTCTTTCAGGTGTCTAACAAACAGCTTGTAGGAAAAAGTGCTGGTATAAACTTTTTAAAACGTAGGGCAGTAAAAATCGGTTCTAGCATGTACTCTTGTAAACTTTAAAACTCTGTTATTTTCGATAGGATGAATTTTTTGAGATCCGTTGTGCGGAACTGTGATCTACTAACAAAGACCTTTAATTTGATGTAAATATCGACCTATGCTCTCATTTAAGATTTTCTTCTTACTTCCTGTGGGCGCATTGGTGTTGGACAGTCAGTGAGTGCATCAAAACCAAGGTGTTTAGGCCCAATATGGATATGCGGAGTTTCAATTTTCTAACTTAAACCATATTAAAACAGGTATGGGAAAAAGGACTTAAAACTCACCCTGTGATGGGTTCTTCGCTGCTGGTTCCGACTTATTAGAGTTCCAACTTATTAGACTTATTGTCTGTTCAGGTCCTTATGCGCTCATTGCTGCGCGTTCGAACGTTTGTCAAGAGGTCGAAACGGCAGGCGGCGTAAGTCCCTCGAAAATTAGCTCGGGTGAAAAAAAAAGGTAAACCGTTTATAATGAATTAAACTATCTTTTATTACTTCATTTTATTTTACACTTGCTCTACTAACTTGGGCTATAAATGGACAGGTTTCATCTGAGCTGTGAGCAGCGCGTGGAAAGGAGGTACAGTACAAGTTTGTAGTTCGAGGCCGCGTGGAGACAGAGGCATTGTAGGGGAAACAGTCGGCGCCGACTACTGTCCCCGATCCAGCGGTCTTGCAGACATCGTTGTTAGTACCAACACCCAACACAGACTGAGGCGACCGCTTCCCCCACCACCTCACTGCTGCTTAGACCACGCCTAGACTCACTGCGCATCCAAACTCCAAGCTCGGATGAAACCTGTCCATTTATACATACTTAGAGGGATAAAAGCAAGAACACGGAGGTCTGCCTCTACGCACGGTTCTAGCCAGACTCTCCTTTGGATCTGTTGCAAAAGCATCAGCTTTTAAACGTCCCCCCCACCCTCTTTTCTAAAATCAGACTGCTGCATTTCCCAATATACCCTGTTCAGTGTATAAAGAGCCTTGTTGTACTTTCCTGTTATTATGTAAATATATTATACAATATTCATAAATGTTTAGATGTTTGTATAAGATGCATGTTACCTGTTACAGATCGGCCAAAATTTCTGTGCGCGCGACCAGAACTGCTCGGGTCTAGGCGAGGGGGTTGGCGGGGGTACTTTTGTGAAAACATCCGTGTCTTGCTACTTTGTACCAATTTATAATGGCGGGCATTTTTATTTTTTAAAGCTTAAGCTTTGGTATCATTTTAAATAAAATTTTCAGTAGATTTCAAATACATATCTTAAAACGTTAATTTTTTATTCTGTTAAGAAAGTAAATAAAAATAGAATATAGGCTTTGTAAAAAGCGGAGAGCAACAGGCTATGTTTTTAGTGCGGCTAGTAGCGAACCGTCCGCGCGCACAGAAGTTTTGGCCCACCTGTACAATAGTTGTGGCACTGCGTTTAACTTTTTGATAATCTCGAAACATAAAGGATCGTCATGGGGTTATCATTTTCTTCAGACTATAAATAGTTTTATTACATTTTTATATTAATCACTAAGTCTTCTTTAGTGTGATTTAGTTCTCGATTTAGATTATCCTCAGTGTTCGTCGCATTATGTCAACAATGCAATTACATTATTGTTTCTGTTTTCATACTGGTAAATACAGCATTTCAGGTAATTGTAATAGGTTTTGAAAGCGTCTAAGCATACCATTGTGTGACCCTCATTCCAAATTTTATTGGGGGCCTGTTTTATATTTCTCAGGGTAACTCGGTGGTAGCTTCATTAGATAGGCAATGTCAATCCACATAAAATTTCAAATGATGGGTAAAAAGTTATTTTTACTAAATATATAGCGAGTACGGAATTGGCAATCCCGAATGATACTAACTGGATTTTTCATGTTTCCTTGGGTTAGATTCCTCTCTTTCCTCTTTTCTATCAGGTCTCTCTTGATTTACTCTTTTTTCTTACGGCTCTGACGCTATTAAAGTCTTTATTTTATGTTCTTTTTTTCTTTATATAAAGCCGATGATAACTGAGAGATGTTTTGCGTTTAAAAAACAACCAAAAAGAAACGATGCAACACTAAACATGGGGTACAGAAGCAGCCCCTCATTACGAAGAAGCTTATCCCAATCAGCTATCTTACTTTATCAGAAAGTTAAAAGTGGGGAGGGTATTGTATGTAGGTATATGTCACGTAGGTTATAGGAATAATGCACGAGTACTGTGTAGTCTATATGTGGAACTATACTTTGATTCCTTAATGCAGTTAATATTGTTAAAACGAAAATAAGTGTCATTTTAAAATATTTTATGTCTAAAGTAATGCAGGAAATGGCATCCAGACTGTTTTCCTGTACTTTTTTACTCGCCCAGAATATGAAGTTTAGCATAAATTTGTTAATCGTCAAAAATTTCGATCTCCCTTTTTTAATGATCTTTGTCCTTACGTTGATAACGGCAGCAAAAATTAAAATATGAAGTATAAAATTTGTTATAGTGGGCTCAAATAGAACTTATTGAAATTCAGAACAATCGTAGTAAAAATGTCGTAATGGCTGACATTTTATTCATATTTTTGGTTAATATAAACATGTGTTATTAGTTATATAACACATGAAATTAAATTACAAATTTGCAGCTTTCAGTTCTGTATGTAATGGTACTTTCACCCCTCTATTGTGACAAATAATGGCGAAGTTATCATGAAATAATGTAATTTCTAAACTCAGTTATTCCTTGACATACAACATAAAGAAAAAATACTACTTTGATCTAAAAAAAAAGAAGATTTAATCTCTAGTGTTTTGTAAAGTTATCTGTTTTTTAATATTTAAACGATGTTAATATTTTAAACTTCCGCCATTTTTAAAATATATAAAATAAAGTCTTTATTTTTGGTATATTTGTAAAACGTAACGCAAGAAAAGAGTGTACTAAATTTGAAATCATATTTAATTCGTTAAGGGATTTTTTTACTATAGGGCTGATTTGAATGATTGAGGTGTCCAATTAAACAGAATTACCTACAGATTTCCCGAAAATTATTAATTTTCCTTGGAAAAACTTATATAATAATTTATCATTTATATAACACGCCTGTTATGAAACAAGAAAAATAATTTGAAACGTGTTATAAATTCTGTAATACGTTTTATTTTGTTTTGATTATTTATAACAGCTGTTTTAAATTACTTTTAGGTTAACTTATAGTTGCGCTCATTCATGTTGTGTTGCGATTAACATCTTAGTTCTCGCAAAATTAAACGGTTTAAATTCTCAAAGGATTTTTATTTTGTTGTGCTGTTTGATTACAGATGTTTTAGGTTAACCTATTTTACTTACTTTATTTGTGGGGATTCACGCTGTGTTGTAATTAATTGCTTACATTTTGCAATGTTAATGTATGACCATTTGGAACGACCTAATTGTCCATACTGTATAGCTCTTACTTTATTCGTGATTTATTGTTTACATCTCGCGAAACTGTTACTGGTTTAGGCCTACCAAGGTATTTATTTGAAATCATCAATTGAATGAGTTGCTATTTTCTCATCTCACTGAATATTATCATAAACGAGTAATTGGTGACTATATAATGACCCTAGAAGAATTTACAACGCTGACTAGGAAAATAGAAGTTGTTCTCAACTCTCGACCTCTTACTGGATTACCATCTGAACTGAAAGTTTTGACACCGGGACATGTTTTAATCGGTTCTCCACTGGTTACACTTCCTGAACCACGTATTGATACCGTTCCTCTCAAACGTTAGTAGCTAATTTAAGCCTTTTTCATCGTGTCTTTGGAATATTAAATGCTTCCATACTCTGCAACAATGCGCAAAACAAAATACCTGAAGCCCGATAACATCGTATTTGTTCTTGTTCTCTCTCTCTCTTGGTGTATTGGAATGATCTTTACTACATCTTCTGGTTCTGATGGCGTTGTCAGAGTCGTCCAGGTTCGCACAAGCAGACACTTTGCTGCGTCCAGCAGTCTTCTCTACCTCTCTATTAACTAGCCCTCGTTTCCGTTCTGCTTCTTATTGCCTCAAATCTAGTCACATTGGCGTCTGCGTTTATATGTTCTCTAAAACCAACTAATAACCTCTCTTTTTATCTCTTCCCAGTTATTTATGTATTTTCAAATATTTCTGCAGTAGCTATTTTAAATACAGCGAATAAAGTAAAAGTCCAATTAAATAGGCTTTCTGCTCGAAGGAAGAAAATACTATTAAACCAACTTCACTAAACTCCAGTAAACTCCGCTTAGGAAATCGACTTTTAGGACTCGACCTTTAACTAACAAAGTACAGTTACTAAATTGTAGCACAAAACAGTCTGTTTATTATTTCTTATACCCGAGTGAACACCATCTGTAAAACAATATTTCGATTCCGGAATATTGCCAAAAAACCTGAATCACGATTTTTATAAAATACGATTTAACTGAGTACTTGTTTTAAGGCACGAGCGCAGCAAGTTTGGGATAACTTGTTTAAGGCACGAGTGCTAAGTTTGGGAGGACTTGTTTAAGGCACGAGCGCTGCAAGTTTGGGAGGACTTGTTTAAGGCACAAACGAAGCAAGTTTGGGAGGACTTGTTTAAGGCACGAGCGCTGCAAGTTTGGGAGATTTGTTTAAAGCACGAGCGCTGCAAGTTTGGGAGGACTTGTTTAAGGCACAAACGAAGCAAGTTTGGGAGGACTTGTTTAAGGCACGAGCGCTGCAAGTTTGGGAGAACTTGTTTAAGGCACGAGTGCTAAATTTGGGAGGACTTGTTTAAGGCACGAGCGCTGCAAGTTTGGGAGGACTTGTTTAAGGCACGAGCGCTGCAAGTTTGGGAGGACTTGTTTAAGGCACAAACGAAGCAAGTTTGGGAGGACTTGTTTAAGGCACGAGCGCTGCAAGTTTGTGAGGACTTGTTTAAGGCACAAACGAAGCAAGTTTGGGAGGACTTGTTTAAGGCACGAGCGCTGCAAGTTTGGGAGAACTTGTTTAAGGTACGAGCGCTGCAAGTTTGGGAGGACATGTTTAAGGTACGTGCGAAACATGTTTGCGGGGGAGGGGGACTTGTTTAAGTCACAAACGAAGCAAGTTTGGACCGAAAATTGTAACCATCGTCAGTAGGCTAGTTCATTTTTGATCGAAAATAACTACCGAAATGATATTTTAGTGAGGAATAATTGTGGTTGTTTTTTATTTGTCTTTGAGGGATGATAAAGAGAGAGATGTGCGAAATATTGTCCTCCTTTTATTTTGTTTTATGTAGTTAAACAATAATATGTTAAAAACAATATATATTTTTTTAAATAAGGTTATAGAATCTTTAAAGTTTAACTAACACCGTACGCGTGTGGATGGATAATCATCTAATTAAAACCTTTTTGATTATACTGATATACGCACGTGTGAAACGCATCCAATGTCAGAATTAATCTTTTATTGCAGTTCTATTTACGCATGCGCTGTACCGTCGAGCACTGGATACCACGTGGTATAGCAGTCAAGACCTCCACTCTAGACTCTAGTTGATGCATCGATCAATAATGTACAAGGGGAACTAAGGAGTGCGTCTATCTAACCGGTTGTTTTGTTATGATTTGGTGCAGTGACAGTTTGTTTTGGAAATGTGTTTCTAGTGGCGAATAAGTTGTCGGTTTTGTCGTAGTAAGGAGTGAAAGTGTTTGTGCTAGTAGTTCATAATAAACATATGTGAGGTATTGTAGATTTAGAGGAAATAATATGATGGTCATTTTATAGTTAGTATTTAAAATTAAAAAAATAGATTTTGGGGCTGACAAATTCTTGATTAGCGACTCCTAATAAGATTTTTTTTTCTTTCTGAAGAATTTGAGGAAATAAATACATAATAATATAAGCTATTTATTTTGATAATCGAGTTGGTATTTTGGGTTGACAAAATGCTTGAATAACGATTCTAATTTGAATTTTTTTTTCCTATTGATTTGGAGGATTACCTGGATATACTATTTAATTTGAAAAATCATTTGGTATTTTTGGGTTGACAATGTTTTTATTAAGGTTTCTAATTTGGGTTATTTTTTCCTTTCCATGGAATTATAGCTCAGAAATACGTAAGCTATTTAATTTGAAACTGCAGTTGGTATTTCGGGTTGACAAAATTTTGATTAAGGATTGTAATTAAAGATACTTTTCTTCCTGTGGATTTAGAGGAATTGATACCTAGGTTATAATATAATGTAAGGTATTTAATTGGTGTTTTGGGTTTACAAAATCTTTATTAAGGATTTAAATTTAGGATACTTCTCCTTTCTGTGGATATAGAGGAAATGATACTGGGTTTGTAAAATAATATTAGGTAGCCTATTTAATTTGAAACAGCAGTTGGTATTTCGGGTTGATAAAATTTTGATTAAGGATTCTAATTAAAGATACTTTTCTTCCTGTGGATTTAGAGGAATTGATACCTAGGTTATAATATAATGTAAGGTATTTAATTGGTGTTTTGGGTTTACAAAATCTTTATTAAGGATTTAAATTTAGGATACTTCTCCTTTCTGTGGATTTAGAGGAAATGATACTGGGTTTGTAAAATAATATTAGGTATTTAATTTGAAACTGGTATATTTATAAGAAGCTGGAAGAGTGATTTATGACATGCCTTCCGTTCATCATCTTAAGTAAGCAGGATAGAGACCACAAAAATTGAGATAACTAGATGAAATTTACTATTTATGACTATGGTTTCCTCATATACAACCCCATTGAGATTGTAAGGAATCGAATTAAGGAAATGTCAGCTATTACAAACAGTTTTTTTCTTCATTTCTCGTGTGTTATTCAACTTATACTGTAATATCCCAAGTTATATAGAAATACGCAGATTTCAATTCCTCATGGAGTGGTATCAACCATACATATCTACGATGATAAATAGCCAAGTTATTGTCAAAAATGTAATTTAGAACCCACAACCTCCCAAAGAAATGTCATATTTGTATACATAGAGCCCGCTTCATCAACAGGAGCTCCTCCGCTCTGTATTGGTTCACGGCCCGCCAAGGTCGAAACACTTGCCACGAGCGAACCGAGTGGAGACTTTAACTATTTACACATTTTACGAGGACAGTTAGGCCCTAGCCGACGACGTCAAGCAAGTAGTGATATTACAATTACGAGCTTCAGAAAACCTGTGTAACAAATTATAAATAAACTTACCCTACTGTATTAGAAACAGTAATCTACCAATACAATTTGACATTTCCTGAAAGGCTTACATTGTATCTGTATGATTGGGCCGAGTAAGTACCATGGTGGAGGTTTTTTTTCAACTTTTTTTTTTTTATGCTACTGATGATCATAAATCGTGGAAGGGATCAGAAAAGGTTTTGTTTAACGTTTTATGAAAATTAATTCAATATGTGAAGAGCAGGTCTTGGCGGTTATATTGTTTCATTTATTGAATAATAACTATTTATTCCGAAGGGGAGGCGCCCTCTGTTACATTTTGAGGTTTGGGGTGTACAAACAATGGGCTTGTAAGGCGTAAAAAGTTTTTTGACAACTAACTCTTGTTGAAGTTATTATTAGTAGTCTATAGAAGGGGGAAAAAATGTCATTTCTTTTAGGGTGGGCTACCTTCATTATTGTAGGCTGTGCAACGGTGAAAAAACATAAAATTTCTCACAGATCCATTTAACAGTTAGAAACTATACTTTGGCGGAAATGTCAGATCGGTTGTTGTCAGTAAAAAATTGAAAATCAACACTGGACGCCGCTTTAGACTCTGTAGATTTTTATACAGTATTTCTGTATGATCTAAACTTGCTCCACTTGTGTCATAAACGTGCCTTAAACATAAATATCAGAAGATGAAACTAATCTTTGGAAATGATTCCTTAACGTTAATTTCTATTAGAGGCCCTTAGAGCAATATCCACGTTGTCCAACATGCCAACATGAGATATTGACGACAATGGTTACATCGGTCTGTCCTCTATACATCTCTGCACATAGTTGGAATCACAATGACCATTTTACTTTAAATTCTGAGTGGTTAAAATAGCGGTTAGAATAAAAAAGAAACATTTGAATGTTGTAGAATCAAATCGAGTAATCTCCAAAACAGTCAACCACCAGGTGTACAAGTCACATGATTCTCTTAAGTTTTGTTAAGTTGGTAGCAAGTGGATTCTACAGACTTGTTGGTAACAAAAAATGGAAACTCAAAATGTGTTTATATGGAAAAAAAACTATGTTTAAGTGGATCAATGTCTTATTTAAAAATTAAAATAACTAATAATTTAATTAATTTTATATTCAAAGACAGTCAGCTGATTAGGCGAGTGAAATTATTCTGATACAGAATGTAGGAACATAAAAGAAACGAATAAAACAACGGCTCTATTGTAAAATTCAATAAGCAGGACATTGTTTTTATTCTAAGGGTCTCGTTTATACACTCGGGGTTTTATCATTAATCTTCAGATTTTACCAAAATGTAAATAAATTCGATAAAGTCGATTTTAAGAAAATATGTCTCTTATAAGAGGTATTTTAAAGTTTTACTGATAATTCACGAACCATCATTTTTGTGAGAGACGGCGACAGTATGTTTTGTTTTTTCTCATGGGTGGTACTACCAATTTAAAAAAAAAATCAAAAAAAAAAAATACTCGATATGGGCGTAAATATACTTACCATTTACAGCATTTCTATTGGTTTAGGCTGTAGAGCAAAGATGCCAGACGGATATTATTCCAAAACCACTCGAACTCGAGGACGTCAAAACAGTTTTCCCCCTCGAAAAATTCGACACAGGTTTTTATTTGACCCATCACATAACCTACTCTTTACTACTTATACGTGGTTACTTAAACAGAATTATTTAATACACACCCAATCTCCAAGTATACTGTGAAATCTAGGGTATTTAGCAAGTAAATAAATTTTGTATACAGTGCGTAAGATTAACCTGACCTCTGTCATCGAGATGCGCAGTCGTCTCAGGGTCAGTTAATGTAGTGGGGGAAACACTGAACTCAGTCTTGCAGTGAGTTTTGTACTGTGCGTTTCGTAGTTATACGTGAATTTCAAAAACATTGGTTTGTTGTGTTGTGATGGAAGGTGAAAGTCAGGAAGAAAGTTGGAGGGAGTAAAGTCCTCCATAGTTTATCTCGCGAAATCATGTCAAATGTGTACCGTTTTATCAAACAAGGAGCCAAGAACGAAGGAGATATTAATTAAACGAATATGAGTTTAGTACCAAATTTATTAAAAATCCGCTAAAATTAAAAAAAAATTGAACTTTTTCGGAAATTTACCTCCATTTTGAAATGTAGACAATGATTTTTCTGGTTAGCAAGTTTATAATATACTGTATATGTTTGTAAATTTGAAGCTAAATACCAAATTTAAACAAAATTTAAAAACTTTTAAATAGGGAGCAATTTATAATTTTATAACAATTTTTCCTGTTACAAAGTTTGTCCAATTGTTGTAAACAAGACAAACAGTCGAAAAGACTAGATATGACAAACGTTGACAGCGGAATGGAGCTGAGTCAATGTCTTTATCAGCAGTAGTAGTTATGCATAATTTATCCTCCAGCCTGAAACCTCCCCTAACGCGTATTTTAAAAGTCCAGGTTACACATTACGGACTGTACAATCCTTCCATTACCTTTACTCCATGAATTCCTGTACCTACACTGTATAACTTCTTCAATAGTGGACAGTAAAATGACTTGGTAGCCAATTCATGTACTGTAATTAGTCCGTAAAAATCCGCAGAAAAATCTGCCATAAAAATCGTAATTTCTCAAAGTCTGCTCTTCTAATTTTGTTTAAATTTTAATGAACTTGTGGGCCCAAATCTGTAACGTGTTTATGGCACCAGTGGAGTAAGTTTAGGTCATATTTAAATATACAGTATAAATATTTTTTATTAGTTCGTTTTTACTTTTTAAAAGACAACAACTGAATTGACATTTTTGGTGGAGAATAATTTTGGTTGGTTTGTATTTGGTTTTGAAGATGGGTGAAAGTTTGTGCAATGTTGTTACATATTTATTTAAATTTATATATATATATATATATATATATATATATATATATATATAAATTAAAATAATAATACCAAGGTCAGAGTTCTGCAATGAAGCGTGTGCAGATAATATAAATCCGGTTTATCAGAGTATTGATAGTATACGAGTATATGTAAAGACTACTTGATTTTAAAAGTTGCAAAAAAATACGCAAGGATTTCCAGTCTGGTAATCATCTCAACATTTCCGCAAACAAGACGCAACTGCATAGCGTATGCTTTACGTAAAAACGCAAGAGAGAAGGTTAATGACACTTTAATTGTGTTTTTGCTCTTCCGAGTTTCCGTTCCACTTCCCGACGTTTGTTATTTATCGTCAACAAACAAGGAAAATGAACTGAACTCGTGTTGAAACGTGGAAATCTACGTTTTGAAGCCTCCGGAACTGGAAAAAAAGAGAAGAATATCGGGCACGTGAACTGCGCAAACCGATTTTGATCATATTTCGGTATCCAAGTGATAATTCGCGTCCAAATATTTCACTCTGACCTGTCAGTTAAAAGGTGAATAGATCTGTGAACGTGAATGGATCTATCTAAAGTGTACTAACTAACTTTTTACTATATATCTGATAGTTTCTAATGGGGGGGGGGGCTTACTTTTACATTAAGGCGTGACATTTTTTGGGGTGTAAACAAATTTTTAAAAAGTTTGTCCGCCATTTTCCAATATGACGCCTATCTTGAAAATTTCTCATGGATAATCAAATATTGATTTGATGATGATTTCGGATAGAAAATGTAAATGAGTTACTGCCGATTTTTTTTCGTTTTCCACGATATTTTAAGCTATCGTATAAATGAACAAAATAGTTAAAAAATATGCACAAAATATGGGGCTTACTTTAGTAAGTACGGGCTTGACAATACATACCGAGGGAACTATAGTTTTTCCCATGTAGTCTTTGATTAAATCTATTTTTCATCTTTCCTATCAGGTCCCTCTTGACCAACTCGTGTTCTTTTCCGACCCTGACACTATTGTATTGTATTCAAGGGCTGTATTTTATGTTCTTTTTTTCTAAGACGATGATGACGGGTATTTAAAACTACACAGAAGACAGACAGCCATGATTTAAAAAAAAACTATAAACTCAGAAAACTTCCAAAAGGATTTATCCGGAAAAATTTCGACATCTCTTTTTAATCCATCACATGACTTTCTCTATACGGGAAACTAATAAAAAAAGAACCTTTGACTTCATAATTTTGTTTAGAGATACAATGTTGGATTGCAAACACGTAATCATGCTGTCATTGGATAGACTGACACAGCCTTGTTGATAATATGCAAATATGTTGAGACATCAGCATTTTACTGTCCAAGTAGAATATCGTAATACAAGCGACTTGCAGTAGGCTAGATGCAGATTTCTGTTAATAGGCTAGATATATGGGAAAATGTTCAAACACAGCGTGGGAGTTTGGCGATGCAAGATGATTCAAAATTGCACGGAAATATTTCTGGAGTTAAAAATAATTTTTAAAACGTAATATTAATATAACATAGGTCTGGAATATTTACCATCTGTCAGACATTTTGTGAAAGGACGGAGGGGGGGGGGGAAGAAAAAAAAGTCATTAATTCTGTAACTGACTTCCACGACCAAACTTGTTTTCAATTTTTGTTTAAAAAAATTGATTATTAGAATCATTGTGAAACTGATTTGTTTGTGATTTTAACATTTGTTTTCACTGGTTAGCTCATTTTGTACGGCTTTAAAATCTATATTTTTTGTGCCGAGAGACGTTTTGTACGATTAAAAATAAGACTAAAGTAAAATTTGTTAACTTAAACTTAAAATTTGATAATTTTAAATTATTTTAGGGTAAATTTCTCAAGTCGGTTATATTTTAGTATTGGTTGAATTTGCTTTTACGCAAATCAAATTGTTTTACAGTTTCAAAATGGCGGTAGTTTTAGTAGTTGATCAAAAAGACTGTCACTCTATCTAATTGGAGCATGATTACTTGTTTGCAATCCTAAATTGTATCCCTGAAAACCAAAATTATGAAGTTGAAACGATTTTTTACAGTTTTGGGTGTGGCAACGAACATATGCTATTGAATTTACCTCTTGTGTTTCTGTTTTAAAGAGATAACGATGGACATATAGGCTTATTGTACACTGTGGTTGTATTGTCCTCCCCCCTCCCCCCATTATTTGTTGAATATTTAATATTAGATTGTTTTTTAACCAACACCATCCATTATAAATATAAAAACACTAACCGATATAAGTGTTTAGTGGATCACGGGCCAAGATGTGAGAGTCAAAAAACGTAGTTTGTCATGGGTCATATTTTTTAACACCGTATTTTTTTCTAAAAACAGCGGTTGAATCAAAACTGAAAAAGGTGTTTATAGAATGATATAATTAGGTTTAAGATTAATGAGTCGACTTGAAAGTTGTAATGAGAAGGCGGTCATGCGACATGTCGTTTAACACTTTATTATTTTTCTTTCTAAGAACTAAATTTGGATCTAAACTATAAAACGTTTTAACGTTATCGAGATATCAGTAGGTTTCAATTAAGTTACGTTAGGATATTTGCAAAAACAGTAAATCCTTTATCAGTTTTTTTGCATGACCATCGACTATCTTCGCATTAAGATTTTGAATTTGAATGCTACATCTTGGATTAGTGATCCCTTAAAATTTCCTCGTACACTAAAAAAAAAAATTTTTTTTTTTTCCCCCTCATTTATAATGGGTGGTATTAGTAAAACACAATTTGATAAAGCTGTGCAAAAAAATGGGAGGATGGGACTTTAAAATCACCCTGTGTATTCATTACCGAGGTTTTAATTCGAGTATTTCTTATGAGAAATAAGTGTATTATTAAGGTCCCCCGTTCGAAAAAAATATTCAAATATAAATCGTATTTGATTGAAATTGAATTTTTAATGAAGAAAGTTTTTTTTTTTTTTAATTTTTTTTACAATAATTCCTGAGTCGTAAGTAGATTTACTTCAGATTTGACATATTATTCATTAAGTCATTAGTCTACACATTTCAATTAAAATTTCACAAAAATCGATATGACTGTTTTTTTGTTTCTACGGATATAAAACGACATTTTTTGGGGCGATCCATCTTTTGTCTTTAATTGTTACATTTTAACCAAATTCGATTAAAACCGTTAATCGTCGATTTTATGAAAATGGAATTTTTGGTTATGGTGATTACCCCCTCCCCCCAGCATAGAATAAAATTAAAGAAAACGCCTCGAAATGGTGCCAAAATATGCCACATACCAAATTTGATTCAAATAAATTCAAATTGGGTTAAGGAGAACAGCACAGATTACGGACAGATGTCATTCCAAAAAAAGACCAAGTCTACGGAATTCACCAATATCCATTAGCCCACAGAAAAATATAAAAATAGCATTTTCGTTGTAAGAGGTAATTTTTTAAAACTATTTTGTAAAGTTATTGGTGACATTATAAATATTAAAAGGCCGTCATTTTGAAAATGTACAAAATTCGTTTGTGACGTCCTTCTAAAAACATACATAAAACATACGTATACCAAATATGGATTTAATGTCTCAATTGTCCAAATTATAAATTAATTGAGAGACGAGACACTAAACATTTTGTAAATATAATTTAAGGATTTAAAACAAAATAATGTAAGGAACACGCTGTTAAAGTATTTATCATCATTTAGAATATAATATCCTTTATACACATATTTATTAATTTTACACCTCAGGGCTCACTATAGCTAGACCGGGCGTGGCAATCCCGAGGGACCTAGCTGGATCTACACTTTTTTTCATGTAGTCGCATTAGATACCTCCCTTTCATAATTCCTATCAGGTTTCTCTTGACCAACTCTTCTTCTATTTTGAACCTGACGCTATTAGAGTATTCGAGGGCTCGGGGTCTTTATTTTCTTCCTTTTTTTTTGCTCTAATACAACAAGGGAAAAAGATAAAAACTCCTTGATCTACTAATAAAGTAAAATTTCCAACAAGACTCGAGAAACCAACTTGGATATTTGATGATCTGCTGTTCAGTCTGGGAAGCAGACGAACTTGTTTTTTATCTTAAAATAATCTAAAGAACACGCTGATAAATTTTTGGTTATCATGTAGAATACCGCACATCCTGTTGAGATATTAATTTTAATGCCTCCTCAACACGTTTGTGGTCATGATTGATGGCGACTATTTGATGGGATCCGGCACTGTTAAGAAAACGACTACGATTGCCATATTTTCATAGAAAACTTTCAATTAAACAACTATTGCATGACAATATCTACAATTTCTATTTCCATATGTCATCATCGTTTGATAATAACTGGCCTAAGTGATTCATCTACAATGGAGTGTAACAAATGAATCATCTGGTAAGGATACATTGGAAACAATGGTTGCAAATTTCAAAATGGCTACTGTTTGAAATGGCTCGTTAGTTCTTTGTTGTCTGTAGATGTTACATGAGGTAATAGCTTATTTTGACGGTCTTTCTAAGTGTGCGAGGGAATATCCACGAAATACGGGCGCACTCTATCACGTCAGGTATTCACGCATAAGTATCTACATACAGAGTGTCCGTAAGTCCCAGCCGCTACCCTTTTACGTTTGTTAATAACTGGAATACAAAATCTAAACACTGAATCTTTGTTTGGTTTTACTTTTTTTTACTCTCCTCCAAGGAGAGCTATAGGTGGTCAACTCAAATAATAAGAGGTGGCTTGTGATACATCGTAAAGACTTTAATGAATAGAAATGAGTTTATGGGTGAAATCATGGTACTCACCTATCTCGGTACCAAAATTTGGTCTATTGGGTTTTATGGGAAGTGTTGTGTAGATCCAGGGGTTTTATCCAATAGAGTGAGTTGTTTAAAACAGTTGTTACCCATGTTTTTTGAACCTTGTGATTATGTACATCACTGCGTTCTAGACGTCGTCTAGGCCCTAACGTGTCAGTGTCTCGTCCCAATCGGATTTCGTAACTATACGAATATCAGATTTTCTTGGAAGGTTCGAAATTACATTTTTGATAATAACCTCGCTATTTGTCATCACAACAAAGTGGAGTTGGTACTATTAGATAGAGAATTGTAATCTGTAAATTTTTATCTAATTTAGTGTTTTGCAAGTTGAATAACACACGAGATACAAACATATAAATGTTTAAAATGACCGCCATTTTAACATATCCAATTAGATTTTTCTGAATTGCTACAAGGTTCTATAATGAGTACACTATAGTCCATTATACAATATTTCATTTCCCTATTTTATTTTTTGTGGCCTATATCGTCCTTACGTACAGACAACAAAGACGACGGACAGCACGGTATGTCGAAAATACCCTTTTTTTTGGTTTTCTGAGTTCATGAAACAAGAAGATCGTTAAAAATAGTGTGTTTCATCACATGGACCAAAAGTGAAGCTTTGCGATACAAGCTTAAGTTTAACTATTCGGAAAATGAGCGAGGATCGTAAAGCTTCTTTTGGTCCATGTGATGAACTATATTTTTCGTTATATTGCAAACAATATAAGAAAATAATTTCAAACAAAATAAAATGTTATAACCTATTTACCTTCGAATCGATGGTAACAGCTGTTTTAACGGTTGTTTTTATAGATACTTTACAATTGTTAATTAATTCGTATAAATGAAGTAACAGCTGATGACTTGGACCTCAGGTGATGTTTTTAGGTCCTAGGATTAAAAGGAACAATTTTAGCATCTCAATGCATGTATTGAAAATCGCTGTTTTTGAAGCAGTATGACGAAAACGAATTTTGGTACTTGTGTATTATGCGGACCCCCCCCCCCTTTTGTAAGTTTAAAACTCGAAACATCTTTTTGCGAATATTTTTAGGTTTTGCTAATGTCATCCTAAGTAAAATAACGTAACTGCGACTTCAGTCCCCCCCCCCACTGAAATCCCTTCAAGTTCGGCCATTCATCCGGTCTGCAACGCGCCAGTACATGGTCAGTGCTACTGCAACACTCTTACGAGAATCATTGTTTGTATTTAATAGCGTTTTGTGTTGTTATTTTGCTGATTTATTAACTTATGTTGGTTTTAAACTGAATAATTACATTAGTCTGTTTGAATATATAGCCTAACTTGGACTCAACCTAAACTACTCGAGTTTTTGATCAACAAAAATGTATATCAGATATGTGGTAGCAAGAATCACCACAAATAACATTTACACTAAAATGGCAGTGTTATTTTAATTTGTTACTGTTTGTTGTGCAAAAAAGGACCGGGTCTGTATAATCAATGACTACATAAATACTATAAGACACGACATAGGATAGGGAAATAGTCTACGCTTTACGGGTGCTGTTCGTCACAAGTTTGACACACAGCTATCAGAAAGCGCTAGCAGCAGGTGCTTGACTGTACGCATCCCACTTGGTTGAGACTGTACAACTGTTGACCTCTCTCTCACAAACCTTCTCACTTACTTCCGTCAGCATAGTCAGTGTTGTCAGTTCGTGCGCTGAGGTAAGCGATTCTCGACCTTCCCTCGCATCTCTGGTCCCATATGTGGCATCAGTGCGTTTTCTCTTACCCGCCTGAAACATTGTTTGACCGTAGAGCCACCTAGCGCCAGTCACATCAACTTCAGATTCTCTAGCAGAGCGACCTAGCGGGTATTGGTCAACTCAAGAATAAGCGTAGAATATTTAACATGGCCATGTCGTGTCTTATAGTATTTATGTAGTCATTGGTATAATACACAAGTACCCAATTTTTTAGGGATTGCCAAATTTATCCTATAGTTATTGGGTAAGTAAAAATAGGGAAAGAAAATGTAATTCTGTTTAACAAATGTAAAATGGCGGCCTGCCAACAACAACCTGTTTACAACAACCGAATTTTTCATATATCCCCAAAGCTGTTATCAGTAAATTTTTTAATTTATCTAAACAATTTTTTTTTCTAATATCCATATGAGGTAGCACTACATAATTTATTTTAACTAATTATTTAAATGGTTGTGTTGGATGTAGTAGAGATGAAAATATTAGCCATGAAGATGTTGGCGCAGGTAGGGGGTGTGGAAATGTGTGACAGTTAATTAGCCAAGCGTGTGACAGCTGTTTTATTTGATAAGTACAAAGAAATTTTAAAGGTAACCCCAGAATTTTTTGAGTTAAAACTAGAGGTATTACTAAATTTTTCATATCACTCTCCATTTTTCCAATATGCCGGTCAACTCTAAATTTTCTTATCAAACCTAAATTTTTTATGGTGATTTTAGATACATTATTTTAAGACTTTTTATCTTGGATATTTTTCGATATCTAAATCTTTAGGAGCTATAAGCTCTCAAAGTTGTGAAAATACAAGGTGTTTGGTGTTTTCAGAGGTTTATTTTCCATACCTAAAACAGTTGAACCTTATTAAAAATTGAAACCTGGTTAAACTGTAATGTATAAAAATATATTTAATGTCTAAAAAAAAACGAAAACATTTTTGAGAAATTAATAATTATTTTTCTGGATTAAAAATGTTGGCAATACACTTTATAAATATCAGGTAGTTAATTGGTACTCGTTATTTCCTGAAACAGCTGTTATACAAATTTTAAAATACAAAGCAGTTTCGAAAAATTATGTTGACCTTTTGAAAGAACTGATTATATCGATTTCCTTTCATTGAACTTTTTGGCAATTTACTAGAACAGCTATAGGTTTACACCAGTTTCTAATTATTACTGGATGTATTAGAACTTGTGAATAGAATACTATAGCCGAAAAATATATTAATAGTGCCTAATAATACAAATTGTCCTTAATTCACAACGAATAAACATTTATTAATAATATGTAAGCCAGTGAATATTCTAGACAATTACCATAAAATTATGATTTTTGTTATCTATCGATAACTCTGTTATTCCTCAGCCTACAAAACAAATACAATTACTGTGGTGTTATTACACCTTTTACCTTAGCTCTAGTTTAAATTTTACCTGAATTTAACTTTGAAAAATAATAATAATCATCTCTGGAAATAGCTTAAATTTGCGAATTTTTAAAGGGCCTGTAGCTCTTTAACGGTTAAAGATTAAATGTCTTAAAATAATAAGTTGCATCAAAAATCCCCATAAATAGTAGGCGTTCTCATAAGTCAATTTAGAGCTGGTCGCCGTATTGGAAAAATGGAGGGTGATATGAAAAACTTGGTAATGCCTCTAGTTTTAAGTAAAAAAATCCTGAGTTTTAAAGGTTTTTTGTAACATTTGTACTTATTATTGAATAAAACGGTGTTTTTCACACCTGTTTCCTGTATAGGCGGTTCAATGTCAAGTCTCTTTCCCCTCTACAGTTATTTCACGCTGTTTCTCTTACTACTGTTCTTAGGGGAGATTGCTTCTTGCTTTAAAACAATTAATTATCTCTAGAACCGACAACTGCCAGAAGCTAATAATACCAATAAAATAATTAATTAATTAAAGTAATATAATTATATTTTAAATGGTGCGAAAATATTGCACAAACTTTCTCATCCACCCATCTCCAAAACTAAGTAAAAACAAATTAAAACTAATCGTCACCAAAAATGTCAGTTCTGTAATTGTCACTAAAAAGTTAAAATGAATCACGAACCCGTCTTAAAACAAAATAAGGGTTTTAAGCTTCCTTCGTTTTCACCATAAGCACTTCCTCAGCGTAAATTGTATTTGACTAAAGTCAAGGTTTTAATGATGGCGATTCATTTTTCTGTCAATTTCTATGAATTATAATATTTTTTTGATGATTTTTCATACAGGTTTGGGTCAATAATATTTTTTCTGAAATTTGAATGAAATCGGTAGAGTAAGTTTTGAGAAATTACGTATTTTTTAACAGTCCCATGATAGATTTTTTGGAATTTAATATTTGTTTGTGGCAACTAACTCCAAATTTGGATGCCAACGTATCAAGTTTGATTAATAACCACATATGACAGACGTACAGACAAATAGACATTAAAACTTACTTTATCGTATCTAGAGCGACCCCAAAATGAGCATATCTTCAAAATTAACGTCGTTTTATTGACCCATCACATTTGTCTATACTACGTGTATGTGTGAAATTAAAAATATATGACTGATGTTTTTGACTCGCTACATAGTTCGTAAACCTCATGATCAATGTTTTTAGCTCAGTAGATATACACCTTGTCGCTACAAACGTTGCAGTGATCGTGGAGCCTTGAGCCGTAGGCAACTTGCCGCGCATGCGTAAAAAGCTATTTGCAATCATTTGCATAACTTCTCTAATATTTTTATCTGTACAAATGGAAACCTCAAAGTCTGTGTGTTATTTCCTTTAGATCAACATGAACTCAATATAGTGGTTGTTTTAGTTAAGTGAATGATGTACAAATATCAGTAATTAAAGTGAAGTGTATTGTGGAAGAAGCGAAGTTCGGTATGTCCTGCAGTCTTGAGGATAATGGAGATCGCTGATGACGTACTCATGTATCGCAGACCAGTTTATAGAGTCTTCCAGTATCTGGAAACGTAAGTATTTGTATTTTGTGTTACGGAGTAGATCTAACATGAGTTATGCCCTTTGATGGACGACGATAATTATATTTTACCTTAGGATTATTTTTAATTTAGATTTCATCTTCACTTGTGGTTAGCACCAAACTTCTTTTGGCTACCTATCTCCAGACATCCTTTGAAGACAAACTTAACCTCTATATCCCTCACAACATCAAGATTCCTAACTCTGTCTATTTTAGGAGAGGTAGTAGTGGTTGGGGGTGAAATGCAGACTCTTAGATATTTATTGTGATCCATACTTCTAAGAAACCGTTCGTCCGTCCTGTAACCTTACCTCGTTTAGTAAGTGCAACGCATGAAGAGGCTCAATGGTAGCTCAACATCAATCTCGTACCTTCCCAGCCTTTTTGTGCATACTTTGCACCGTATTCAACCAATAGATGATGTGGTGTCTTCTCCTCTAGTGGTTATCCTAGTTCTAGTGGAAGGAGCGGGTTGTTCTTTCTTCCATGTTTCTGAGGCCTTTCTGGTCTCCTCTCTTCTTCTATCAAGAATGCGAGTCTTCTTGAGGTGCTAGTTTGACCTTTCACTACTAGGTTTATCTCCGGCGTTGTCGAGAAAATCTGGACGAAACTAAGGACACGCCATGCTAATAGTCAACACGGAGGACATGCTTCCTCTACCTGCATGTTGAGTTGTGGTGTCATGCTGCACAAGCTTGTTATTTTTCATTTCTCTCCTTGTTTCTTGTGGCGATCAGCTAGGGAAATGATGGTGCACCCGGCCACAGCTCCATTTGCTCGTGTAAGGCTAAATATTGTGAGCAGTCAACTACCCCACAGGCTCTCTATGGTACACCTTTAGCCCGGTGCTATTCACCCCATCAGCACGGGACGCTTACACTTTAGGGTTGGCATGGAAACAGGGAAAAAAAAGGAAAATAACTACGTAGTAGGTAGGAATTAAAGTGAAATAGGGCTGACACGATAGATAATGAAAGATACACATGACGGCTGTGGGAAGTAGTGTAGGTCATATGAAAAACCTCAGAACAAAATGGATAGTAGTGATATGAGCAGGTTGTTTGTAGGGGGGGGGGGGTGCCCTCTGGGCGATAGGTTCACCAACCCCTACGTTCTTGTAAGCCAGCTGCAACGTCTCCAGTAATCCATTCCATACTTTTTTATTTTTGACTTAACCCTTTAATTTATCTTCTATTATTCCGCTTCCCCTTTCATTTATCTTCCTTGATTCCCCTTCATATATCGCAACGCTCCGTGTTATAGCCTTACTTTATTAAATTTTTGTATTTCACCAAACTAAACCATGAAATTCTTTATTCTTTTTATCTTGAGCCTACGATCTCTCCTTCACTTTTCTAAGTTGTTGTTATATTCACTGCAAAATATTAAAATTTTTATTTCCCTTAACTATACATGTTCCCAGTCGAACTTATCCTTCTGAACTTTGTATGTGGTGTTGACCTTTCACTATTTGGCACTAGTCTGGCACTATTTGAGTATTCTTCGTCCAGTTTACTCTGGATGTAGTCTATGTCGATATTGTCACGTATCATCGCCTGATCTTGTGTAAAATTCAAATTTTACTTCGAAATAATTAAGATCATAGTTTTCGATGACCCTGTATTTTGTGTAATAAAAGTAAATAAAATACAAACAAGGGAAATATTTATTTTATATTTTTACCTGACTAGCTATAATCGCTGAAATGTTTTCAAGCAATAAAATGTCATTATCTCATATTCAAGATTTCTATTTTCAACGATTGGGTTACAATTGTGCCAATCAGACACTGACGTAATATGTATGTATAATATATACCACGTGTTAAATAAGTACTGGGACGGCTTAATATTTTTTAACCGTTACAGAGAGCTACAAAGCTTTACACATTGTTAATGGACACCAAAACCTATTTTAGTACGTATTCAGTGGACCACAACTTTTTCAGGACGACGGCTCTCAAGCAGTAAGTAGGAAATCTTACATGAGAGCATAGGTCGAGTTGTACACCGAATTAAAGGCTTTTATGAGTATAACATAATGCCGCAAACCCGAACTCAACTGGTTCACCCTAGCTAAAATAGCGTGGGTTTAAAGTTCATATTAGCTACAACGTTAGGTGTGTTGAAAACGGCTTAATAATGTTCAATAAGGAAATAGAGGTTATAAAATGTAAACTTTGCAAATCAATATCTGGCTTATATAAACTATTTTTTAGACTGCTCACTGGCTCTTTATCTCCAATGGGGGACGGCCCTCAAGGAGTCAAAAGGAAATCTTAAATACAGCATAGGTTGAAATGTACATCAAATTAAATGTCTTTATTAGTAGAAATCTTACTAAAATGTCACCCCTAAGACAGAAACGAAACTCATTAGTCGCTTTTCAAAGTTTATACTTATCACCGCAACTTTGGCGGCAAGTACGGTCATTAAGCTCAAGACAAGTTGTAACATTGTAAACCCTTCAAGCGCTAGGAGTCTTATTATATGTTCTTTTCTTTCTTTTTTATAAGTTGATGATGACCGAGAGGTTTTTTGCCTTTAAACAACAAGAAAAATTGGGAGTGCCCAATTATTATTTTAATTTGGAATCAGGTCTATTTCTTCTATAATGGGTTTGAAGCTCTTCAGCAAGAGTTATTCAAACAACTTCACCAATAGCAGCAATGGAGAAATGGACCTATATGCTACTTCCTACCATTTGGTTCTGTTTCTGGTTTGTGAATCACTAAAGTTTTAGTGATTCAAAGCAAGATGTTGAAGCTTTTGTAACCGCCTGTCGTGTAATGCTTTGTGTAATCTACCTGTTATAAAATCATAGTCAGGGGATTTTATATCTTTCAAACTTTTGAGTATTTCTTTAAGTTTGTCAAACGTTACCAGGCTAAAGCTATATTCCCTTCTGGAGTTTGTTTAGATGGTTTAAAAGTTCATTGAAAGTGTTGAAGTTTTCTCTTTGTGACTCCTCACCCAATCCTTGTTATCTTTTATAAAAGTACGTTTACTATGGGTTTTGAGTCGTTTTGTGGCTTTCTGTATCTTTACTCGCACTTAATCCCTGGAGGTAAGTACACAAGAATCCCCTTATCCTGTGGGACACGACTTATTTCCTATTTTTTGCAATTTTCCTCTTTTTTCTCATCAGTTGCCTTCAATCAGATATATAATATTAGGATTGCGCTTGGTTTTTAATTTGAAATGTGTATTTCTCCAAACCGCTTTCTGTACATTATTTATAAACAGTTCAACTTCTTGTTCTAGTTGAGCAAACGATTTTACCGGAACTCTGGGTTCAATACAGTTTTCAAGTTCATATCTGAACCCCTCCCGGGTTTTGTAATTTTTCAGTTTTGGGGGTTCTTCTTTTCATTTCATGGATTATCATTTCATTTATTGAAATCAAAGTGGTCGGAGTCTATTATCATTGCAATTATCAATTTTTAAATAGTTGATGCTTTTAATTATTTAAAAAGTCTATAATATCAAATGTTTTATCTAGATCTGTTGGTCAATCCGACGGTTTGGTTGTAGCAGGGGGGGGGGATACGCACGTTTTAGCGCTGTCTGACGCCACCGCACAGGCCGACACCCAACACTCTCAGTTGTTGATCGCCAAAGACGAGAGTGATAGTGCAGTGTGTCTAGTGAACAATATGAATAGTTCAGAAGAAGAAAATTTGTTTTTATTTTGTTTGCTCGAATCTGAAGAGGAAGAGAAACGGCAAAGACAGATGTGGGTTCATCCAACCAATGCAAAAAGAAATACATACGGAGAATTCCATCATTTGTTTCCTGATTTGTTGAAGCATCAACGCAAGTTTTTTCAGTATTTCCGGATGTCTTGTGTATCTCACAACATACAGCCACTGTGTCTGTGTTAGTAAAGAACGAAGATGATCGAACGGTCACGGAACGCCCCGAACCTGATTTCCACCCCTACAATTCTCCATTTACTATCGCACACTCAGACGCGCGGAGCCGCGCCACGCCGAACCTAGCGGAATTATTCCACTCCAACTTCTCCCCAGAGTTCTCTGCCGGAATTATTCCGCGGCGACTGGAGGCGGCGCGGCGTGGGATACGCAGTTACATTAGACTACGTGTAAAGAGTTCAGGCGGAATTTTTTGAAGGCGGCGCGGCGCGATTCCGCGCGTCTAGGTGTGCGACATCCTTTACAGTGATGAGTTTATGCAGCCCCATTCAGTGTAAATGGATCTGACAAATTGTGTTGATATTTAAATGATAACTACTAGATAAGTTTACTTTTAGTTGTAGATTTCAAGGAGGAAAAGAAATTTTAAAATTGAAAAGTTACGATGTCCGTGTCCACACGGTAAACTTTAATTTTAAACTTATTTTCCTACAATCTGCATGTTGGCCTGCTTTCCTCCGTTTGATTCAGAAAATGCTATTTTGTATAAGTTATGAAAACGGAGACAGATATTGAAAATTCCGATGTCACCTTTGTTTTCAGATTTAAAATCCATCCCATAAACACGTGTCCTACAACACTCTTGCTATTTAAATAATTAAATGTTGATCTTTGATTCAGAATATCGGAGGAAAACAGTGACCATCTAATAGTGTGCTTTAGAAGTGGATTTATTTACTCAAATTGTAGGAATTTAAATCATAGCGATTTTTACTTATATTTAAGTGATTTCCAGACTCATGCCTCATCGTTTATATATAACTAACTGAAACCATGATCTTTCAGATCAACAGCAATTAAGACTTCAGCCCCTTTAAAGACTATAATATTTTCTCAATTCTTTCCATCTGCATATTATTGCAACAATTAGTTTCAATAATTAAATAATCTCCATAGTAACATATACATTAACTGATTTAATCAAGTTGTGAATAGTCCTCTGAGGAACCAATATCTGTCTTTGTCCGTCTGTTGCCTGATTGGAGTTGTCTGGGAGTGAATTAGCAACATATTAAATGCACACAATTTTTTTTTTTTTTTTTTTTTACATTTTACCAACATTTGTAAACTGATTCCTTGTGCTGAGTAGTTACTGCCTTGCTTCTAAACTGCTGCATATCGTCCAATCAGGTTATAGATGGAGGTCCCTAGAAAAGTAGAATCATAAAATAGAAAAAATAACGGTGCACGGATGTTGTTCTAAAAGGTAGACTATCTAAAAATCCGCAATTTCGCCAATCTGGCGAAATTATATTTATAAGAAATATAAATTTTTCGAAATTATATTTTTCGAAATTATATTTTTCGAGAAAAAAAAAATACCACAATCTTGACTGGCGATTATTTGACACTTTTTAAAATTTCTTTTCTTTTCTTTTTTTTCCATTACTGTTGAGACCGAAGGTTCTTGGTGGAATTCCATGTTTAAAGATAATAAAACACAATTTTTTATTTTGTAACTTCCACTTTTTATTCCACTTCCAAAATAAAAAAATGTGTTTTATTATCTTTAAACTTTTTAATGTTTGACTTTCTAAGGCTGCGCCCATAGTTCATTTTTATTTCTTAAAAATACTTCCAAAGACAATTTTTTCTGTGTTGTGATAACTTTTTTCTCCCTTTGGTATTTGCTTTTGTCTATGGTATATGAGAAAGTGATCTGTTGAGCTTCGATGAACTAATAGCGTTATATTATTGATTTGACATATTAAATAGATTGCCGCCCATATCTGTGGTTTGGAATGAAGATCAAAATTAAAAGCTCTAGTGGCGCCATTTAACAGCCCACTTTTGGTAACTTCAAGGACATCATACTACATTATTTGCTCCGACTCCTCCCACACTAGCGCTCTCTGAATCTGATCTCGTAAAACTGCAACTGTGCAACCCACATATTGAACCTTCCATTATTGTATGCTTCTTCTTTCAGTGGTTTTATAGGGTACGGAGAGATGATAATATGAAATTATTCCTAGTTCCCAAGCATACGTAGGCTACTAGAACCTATCCCCTCTTGGCGATTCCTATACATTTTACCTAAGTTCATTCTTCTAAGATTAAAATTTCATTCTTATAAACTTTAAAATTGTTGACGGTTTGGAATTCTTTTTTTCAGTATTTCTTTTTTATTTATTTAGTATACGAAGTATAAAGTAAGTTTAGTAATCGCAAGAAGTTACGACCTCTGTTTTTTTGACTAATCTTCATCAATCATAGCAGGGATTTTATACCTATCGTCAGCACGTTCTTTGCACTTGCGAATATCACAATCTGGCAACGTTGCCTCGTTGGCTCCGTTCCAAGAAGTAGTCTAACAATAAAGTACCGGTTTTCGAGTTATTTGAGCAAAATTATTTCTGTATATCAAATAATATAATTTTATACACACTGAAATACAGCATAGAGTGTGCTAAAGATTGTTTCAAGCGTTCGTTTGAATTACATAATATGTTAACAGTAAAATGTAGTATTTATTTATTCACCAAAAACATTTATTACATTTACAGTTTAAAAGATTCACTCTTTCACCTAATGTAACGAAGCATAACACAAACTGAACAATACGTAACAGTTTTGTTGTTTAGATGGGATAATACGCGCGCAGTTTGGGTGTGATGCTAAGATATGCGGCCGTAGAGGGGCAGTGCTAGACGACGACGTTGCCATTTCCACTGCCTATCCGGTGCGTCACCAATAGTCCAAGTGCAAAGAACCAGCGGCTGTAGTATAGTAGAGTTTTTTGTTTAAAAGAGTTGTTGCACAGATTTTCTGATCCTCATAATTGTATATATCAGTACTTTTTTGACTGTAGATTTCTATATTTTAAAAATTCTCCACTCGCTTCGCTCGTGTCGGAGACAACCTCCCGAATGTCGTAACTATACGAATATCACATTTTCTTGAAGTGAGAATTCGAAATTATACTTTTGACAATAACTTAGGTATTTATCATCGTAGACGTGTAGGGTTGTTACCATTACATCCAGAATTGAAATATATTATTTAGTGTGTTATAAGTTGAATTACACGAGATGTGAGCCAAAAACTTTAAAATTCGATTTAAATTTTTTTCAATAGGGTTCAATTTGAACACAATATATTCACTTATTATTTCTTGTTCCTTAATTTTTGTGGCACCTATCGGTTTTTCGTACAGATAACGACGTCGGACGCCATGTCAAAAATCATTTTTCGACTTTCCTGAGGCTATAAAAAAACGTCGAAATGTTTGGCCTGTACTTCGTATACTGGGTAAGTAAAATTATCTGGGAACGTGTCACGACTATTTTCAAGTGTTTACCAACTACATTGACTACTTGGTAAATGTTAACAACAGTAAGATAAAAACTATATTCTGGTCAAGCTATCGCGTTATTAGTCAGAGATTTTGAAGACATATCTTATCATTGATTGACAGGCAGACATAATACAGACAAAGTGTAGTGTTAGTCAACAGGAACCTATTAAAAGCAACGAGGAAACTCTTTTATAGTTCAAAACATTTCTTGTAATCTTTTAAGTATATTGTCAGTAAACAATTTAGTTCGAATACTGTATGTGTTTTACTTCATAAGTAGTCCCGAAGTAGGCCTAAACTTTGTAAAAACATTACAATAAGTTTTTTTACAAACCCATTTTGAAAACGAAATAATAACACACAATATTATCCGTTGATATTTTTTGGTTTAAACAATTTATAACTGTCTAAGCTACTATTTGGGAAGATGGCTAACAGTAAGCTTATTGTTTGGGAGCTTAAGGGGTTTTGGGAAGAAATGTATTAAAATCGTTAGAACTGAAGGATTCTAGCTGGATATAGACTCTTTTCATGTAGTCCAGTGTTAGACTCCCACTCTTTCATATTCCCTATTAGGTCTCCCTTGATCAAATTTTGTTCTCTAATGACTCTCACGCTATTTGAATATTCCGAAGGGTCTTTGTTTTATCTTTTTATAAGCCATGATGATTGAAATTTTTTTAACCTAAACATGGAGACAAATATGATGAAAAATCAATTCAGTCTTTTTAAAAATAGTAACAAATAAATAAATAACATTTCTATTCTAGCATATGAAGGTTTATACAGTCACGAGCGAAGCGGCTGGGTAATATACAACTGTACAAAGATTTAGACTCCTATCAGGGCAAAGTGGCTGTATATACAGGGTGATTGAAACTGGTGTGATTGTTAACGTCACCACAACAGGGAACTAGTTCACCCGATACTCACACGGCAAAACACGCATCAATTCCCTGTTGTGTGTATAACACACGCATGATCACTGTTTTATTCGATAAATATCAAAGTTACATAAAAAACTTTAAAAGTTAACCCGTCAAGACTTTTTGAGTTTAAACTAGACCAAATATTACCAAAATTTTCACATCACCCGCCATTTTTCCAATCTGGCGGTCAGTTCTAATTTTCTTATAAGAACCTTTTTTTAATTATATTAAGAATGTTTTATTCTTGGGTATTTTTCGATATCATCAACAGTTTTGGAACTACAGGCTCTTAAATGTTTTTAAAAATTCGCAAATTCAAGCTATTTGCATAGACAATTTTCAGTCAAAATCAGGTGTAATTTAAACTAGAACTAGGATAAAAGGTGTAATAAAAATCATAATTTTCTGATAATTGCTAGAACATCCACTGGGTCTACACCAGCGGTTTATTAGGCTATTTATAAATGAATGCTTATTACACCTTGTGAATTAAGAAAAATTGTATTATTTCTCAATACAGAATATGTGTATACAATTTCGGCTATAATATATTATTTACTAGGTCTAATACATCCAGAAATAATTACAAACCGGTGTAAGCCATGAGTTCTATACAATTGCCAGAAAACTTCCATAAAAGGAAATCGATAGAATCGCTTATGAGGAATTATGACAACATAATTTTTCGAAACTGCTTTGCATTGTAAAATTTTCATAACAGCTGTTTTAGAGAATAAAGAGTATCAATTAACTATCTGCTATTATAAAGTGTATTGCCAACATTATTTTTATCTAGAAAAGTAACTTTTAATATTTTTGTATACATTACAGTGTCACCATTTTTCAATTTTAAATTCAGTTTAACTGTTTTAGGTACGGAAATTGGACCTCTGAAAACGCCTCAAACTTTGTATTTTCATAATTTTGAACGCTATAGTTCCTAAACGGTTACAGATATCGAAAAATACCTAAGAATAAAAAAGTATTAAATTAATGTGTTTTATACAAGATCGCCATAAGAAAATTTATAACTGATCGCCATTTTGAAAAAATGGAGTGTGATGAAAAAAATGAGAATACCTCTGGTTTTACCCCAAATAATCTTGGGAGGGGAGGGGGTACTTTTTAAAGTATTTTTGTAACTTTTATATTTATCGAATAAATCAGGGGTCACACCTGTTTCAATCACCCTGTATAGGACCACAATTGATAGGTACAATAAACGTATATAGGTTTGGTTTACGTAATGGAGTCCTGTTGGTTTAAAATCTTAAAGGAACACGTTATCACTGTCACTCATTTTGTGTTCAAGTCTATAAATGTCAGATATATATATATATTTTTTTTTTTTTTGTTAGTACGATCTCGCTCCTTTGGATGGTTTATAGTGAATTAAAGTAGTGGTGGTTGATGATTCGTGGATCTGTGAAAAGTCTCTCGGTGATTGTGAAGTGGTGAATGGATAACGCCATCAACCGTGTATATAACCTTTGACGTTTTTACTATCTAGTGCTTTAAATCGTTTTTGTTAACAGTGCCCTCCGCTCAGTGTATGCAAGATTTTTCCACGCCCCCCTAAGAGAGAAAATATTCCGAAAATCATAAATTTAATTAGGAAGAGGCAAAAATAATACACCCGTGAAAAACTTATGCAAACGGAAACTAATTGAATCTTCATATATAAAGCTAACATACAATCACATCAGCCAAACCAGTTTAGAAATAACACCATTCTGGCTTCCGTTAATAAATACTGAATTTAAAATCGGAGATAAAATTTCTTCTACTTTAAATAAGGCTAAACTTTTGCCGCTTATTCCACAAACGGGAATCATGACGTGATCGATGACTAAACTTTCGAAATAGGTTACAAAATGTTGTATACCTAGATAAAGATTTATGACAACTTTCTCTTGGTTCCATTCCTTACAACCAGTTGCTTCCCGTCCTTTGTGTAGTGTAGACCTGTGTGTTGTTGTTCACGTTTGTATTTAGTCTTAACGTTGACTGCTCACTCCTAGTTTTAAGTTTGAGTTCTTTTCTTAGATTTAGTTTTAGTTTCCAACATGGGCCCACTCTACTAGGCTATGTTGGTTTTTTTTCAGTTTTTATCTCTAGTTTTACACTTTAAACGAGAGTTGATTATACTCTCGAAACGTCATCCAAATGATGACGAATGTCCAATTGAATAATGTTAAACATATGAACAATTCATCATTGTCAGATAACTTTAAAACTAGGACAGAAAATAGTTACTAAATTGTTACAGTCGTAGGTTAGGTTAGGTTATCATGGATTAGTTAAAACGTTACTAGTGGGATAGCCGTTACCAGTTATCCACTGAATATTTTTTTCAAAAATGAATCAAACTGGATACAGGAGCTCTCCTCACTTTCAGTACGATGTCGATGTTCGTTATATTTGTTTTCTTTTTAATATTTACAAATCTGAGAGACACGTTAAAGCCTAGGTTTCCTACAAGGCCCAACAAACCAACTTTCGGAAATTAGATTATGATGGGGTTTTGTAATTACCAAAATGGCGCCCGTCAACTTGTTGTTTTATAAAAAAACCCAACTTGGCACAAATATTACATTGCAAATGTTATTAAAAGTCGCTGAGCTTAGCGGCGGATAATCATCATTCCCGATATCAAAAAGTTAGTTTAGTGCTGCCTAATTTTAATTGTATTTACGTCAAAGCAGTTCATTAGGTTTTTTCTTTTGCAAAAGTAAAGTCCGATTGATCTTCGGTAATGAATCGGTTTTAAATCCATGCTAACTTGTCAATGTTATCTTCCTGAATGCATTTCAAACCAGTTGATAAGTTGTGCACTTAAAACAGATCGTATATTGCAAGAGAGATCAAAATCATTGGAGATCACAAACTGCTGCAACAAGGGGAAATTATTTTCCCCACCGAATTCGTTCATTTTTCTTTTCCGTGTTGTAATTTTTTCTGAAATATTTAAAATGTTCATATTGGCTTCTTGCAGGGACAGATTCAACGCATGTAACTTTTAAAACAAATCTACAAATGTTAATTTTATCGAAAAACCAGTTCGTGTCTTTCCACTTTAGGAATAGTGTACATTTCCTGCTGTAATTCAAAGTATAAGACCTAAAAGGGCTCTTTTATATGGAGTATTGGCGTGGCAAACCTGAAGGACCCTGGTTGTATCTACACATTTTTTCATGGGTTAGGTCACTCTTTTTCTTTTTTCCAATCAAGTCTTCCAACTCTTGTTGTCTTACGACCCTAACGTTATTAGATTATTCGAGGGCTAGGTGTCTATTTTAAGTTCTTCACCTTTACATAATGAAGTGCACAGGACTCAGTATTACCACTAGAGGTTTGTACAGTGTCCAATAGATATCTTTCCTACCATCGCATCGACAATCAATAACCATTTTAAAAAAATCACACCGGCAAAATGTTATTTTAGTGAAGATATTGGAGTATTTTGCAATGCCCATGCAAGTCACCTACGACGTTGCCTCACAGTTTGAAAACTACTGCATTATAGCTCTACCAAACAGAAAGAAACCTGCGCAGAACCATCATATCGAGAATGGCTCGCGCACGCATGTAGGGACGATGGCGGGGAGGGGATTCGAGCGGTGGTGGGTATAAATTGTTACATTTTTGCCATAATATAAAGCAATTTATAACCAATAATTTAATGTTTTTTTTTTTACTTCTTTTACTTTGTAAAATATTTAAATTTACTAATTGTAGTTGTCAGGAATATAAACGATACACGTTCACAGTGTTTTAGCGCTGTGGTAGGTTTGAAAAAGAAAACATTAAGCCCTACGCAATGCAGCAGCGGGCGGGTATGTCTGGCCTAACTCGGGCTCTCCCTCTCCAACCACAGTTCTATTTGCTCGAGACACAACCAGGGCGCGGTTCTTTTCAAAACAGTACCCCTATAGTCCGAACCGTAGCGATATAGGCCCACGCTAAAACCAATTGAGCTTCGCCACTTCTAAAACTATTAGTTGTCGAGTAATAGATTCTGAAAGATGCTTGTGGAAGGATGGAACAAACATTTAGTAACAGCGTGCCGTACACTTTATAAACAAATATCTCAGTGAGTGACATCTAAACAAACATGTCACTTTCACCTTTAAACATACTAAATACATCATCGAGTTCAAGTATTCTTATACGCTGACATGATAGGTAGATACGCTCATGTATGTTCACTTTTTCTCAAGCTTATTTTACACTCAGGTTACCAGACTGTACAAAGAAGCTGTTATAGGACGTAGGTAAAGAGTAATTTAAAAAACATACTTTTAAATTGCTGGAGTTTAAAATATTTTTATTATATTTATGAACTCATTGAAATTATTGTTTAAGTCTTATTGAAAACATCAAAATGGCGGTAATTTTAAATAGTTTTTGTTAATATCGCGCGTATTATTTAAGTTATAACACACTAAATTAGATACACATTTGCCGATTTCAATTCTAGATGTAATGGTACCGACCCCACATCACTACCATGACAAATAGTGAAGTTTGTGTGAAAAATGGAATTTTGAACCTTGATCTCGTAAGAAAATTGTGATATTCATATAGTTACAGAAGGCTGAGTCACAGACAAGAGTGTAGCAAGTGGATGCTCCTTCTTATGTATTGCTCCGTGGACCGCCAGGGCCGAGTCACCGACACGAGTGTAGCAAGTGGAGGCTTCTTCTTACGTACAGCTCCGTGGACCGTTAGGGTCGAGTCACCGACACGAGTGTAGCAAGTAGAGACTCATTCTTATGTACAGCTCCGTGGACCACCAGGGCCGAGTCACCGACACGAGTGTAGCAAGTGGAGACTCCTTCTTATGTACAGCTCCGTGGACCGTTAGGGTCGAGTCACCGACACGAGTGTAGCAAGTAGAGACTCATTCTTATGTACAGCTCCGTGGACCACCAGGGCCGAGTCACCGACACGAGTGTAGCAAGTGGAGACTCCTTCTTATGTACAGCTCCGTGGACCGCCAGGACCGAGTCACCGACACGAGTGTAGCAAGTGGAGGCTTCTTCTTATGTACAGCTCCGTGGACCGTTAGGGTCGAGTCACCGACACGAGTGTAGCAAGTAGAGACTCATTCTTATGTACAGCTCCGTGGACCACCAGGGCCGAGTCACCGACACGAGTGTAGCAAGTGGAGACTCCTTCTTATGTACAGCTCCGTGGACCGCCAGGACCGAGTCACCGACACGAGTGTAGCAAGTGGAGACTCCTTCTTATGTACAGCTCCGTGGACCGTTAGGGTCGAGTCACCGACACGTGTGTAGCAAGTGGAGACTCATTCTTATGTACAGCTCCGTGGACCACCAGGGCCGAGTCACCGACACGAGTGTAGCAAGTGGAGGCTTCTTCTTATGTACAGCTCCGTGGACCGCCAGGACCGAGTCACCGACACGAGTGTAGCAAGTGGAGACTCCTTCTTATGTACAGCTCCGTGGACCGTTAGGGTCGAGTCACCGACACGAGTGTAGCAAGTAGAGACTCATTCTTATGTACAGCTCCGTGGACCACCAGGGCCGAGTCACCGACACGAGTGTAGCAAGTGGATACTCCTTCTTATGTACAGCTTCGTGGACCGCCAGGACCGAGTCACCGACACGAGTGTAGCAAGTGGAGGCTCCTTATGTACAGCTCCGTGGACCGTTAGGGTCGAGTCACTGACACGAGTGTAGCAAGTAGAGACTCATTCTTATGTACAGCTCCGTGGACCACCAGGGCCGAGTCACCGACACGAGTGTAGCAAGTGGAGACTCCTTCTTATGTACAGCTTCGTGGACCGCCAGGACCGAGTCACCGACACGAGTGTAGCAAGTGGAGGCTCCTTATGTACAGCTCCGTGGACCGTTAGGGTCGAGTCACTGACACGAGTGAAGCAAGTGGAGGCTCCTTCTTATGTACAGCTCCGTGGACCGTTAGGGCCGAGTCACCGACACGAGTGTAGCAAGTGGAGGCTCCTTCTTATGTACAGCTCCGTGGACCGTTAGGGTCGAGTCACCGACACGAGTGTAGCAAGTGGAGACTCCTTCTTATGTACAGCTCCGTGGACCGCCAGGGTCGAGTCACCGACACGAGTGTAGCAAGTGGAGACTCCTTCTTATGTATTGCTCCGTGGACCGTTAGGTCGAGTCACCGACATGAGCGAATCGAGTTAAAACCTGTGTAACAACGGTTTTAATCAAACTTACACTACTTGGTAAAACACCTTGATCTACCAATATAATTTAACATATTCTACAAGGCACAAGAAACCGACAGTTGGTTATTACATTGTATTGTATGATCGGGCTGTGTAAGCCAGTCATTACAAGGGATTTGAATTATCGCAAATTGAAAAACAGCCATAGTTTTAAAACGTTTGGTCTGCGAAAACGATTTTTGTCCTCAGATTGCTACCAACGTTTTGAAAGATGTGAATCTCAAGATTCGTTATAATTTTGAAAAAAAAAAAAAAAAAAAAGTGTAAATTCCGCTAAGATCCTTCGGTATTCTCACGTCCATGCTCACCATAAGTGAGGGTTAAATAACTTACACTTTTATTATTTATAAAATTGATTTCAAAGTCTCTTTAATAATCGCCTTATAAAAAAAGAAAGGAAAAAAAATACCTACCTATTATTCTTATAGCCGCAAGTGTCAAAAGAGAACAAAAGTTAGTCAAGAGAGACCTGATAGGAAAGAGAGTAATCTAACCCAAGATTACATGAAAGAAGGTGTAGATCCAGTTAAGATCCCTTGGGATTGCCACGTCCCAAAAGTGAAGATTAAATAACTTTATCTTTATTATTAGTTTATAAAATTGATGATAAAGTCAAAAATGTATAAAAAATGTTCAAAACGAAAGTTGCTTATTTTTGTTGTTATTAAATGGGTTGTAAATAGAATATGAATAAATTGATTTTTGAATGATTTTAGAAAAATAATTTATAAAGACAACTAAACTCTAGAAATCAAACCATTGGATCGGATAGAATGTTTCTCTGAAATGATTTGTCTTTTTAAGATATTCAGGATCCTCAATTTTTCACCCAATACAGAGAGAACATAAGCAGATTTACTGATGAATCATGTATTGTGCATTTTTAACTACGATTTTAATCCTAGAGCCACCCCTGATTATGAATGCAAGTTAACCCTTACAGTCAAACCACACTCTACCCCCTTTAGCTCTGATTTCCACACCATTGATTATTCAGCACCCTCAGGGCGTGGAAGCAGGTGTGAGGGAATGATTACGTAACAGTATCTGCCTAAACTTAAGGGGTAAGATTCTATTCATGTGTAAAACGTCCGTTTTGTCTGTCACTCATGTGTATTGACAGCCGACAAAGTCAATCAATAACAGTAGAGAAGTTTCATTATAGGCTTGAATTCGTTTGGATTTTCCCATGGAATAAATGTCTGCACAGAGGGATCCAGACAACAAAGTTTTGATTGTGCTTTATAATTTTTTAAGGAAAGTTGTTTTGTAATAATGGTTTTTGTTATTTACAGCATCTAGGCTGATGTTTTCAGCTTTCAATTTCTTTCTCACTTATAAAAAATCAATCCTATGTTAAAAACGTCGTTTTTAAAAAGACATGTGTGATTGGTTATACTGGCCGAAAATATTGTTCTGTAACATTTTGGTCACACCTCGGATCATTTTTAATTATTTAAAATTATAGGTGTATCCACCATCAGACAAAACACATAATTGTTTTTTTTTTTCCAATTTTACTCAGATGTAAAAGTAAGAGCTTAAACAATAATTTTTGGTTTCCATCTCAAAATCAGC
The DNA here is from genome assembly GCA_963513935.1 of Aphrophora alni. Classification (NCBI taxonomy): domain Eukaryota; kingdom Metazoa; phylum Arthropoda; class Insecta; order Hemiptera; family Aphrophoridae; genus Aphrophora; species Aphrophora alni. Next base: position 34,658,593 of record OY740774.1, on the reverse strand, counting down.
TCTACAGATTTCGTTTTTGTGAAATTTGATGATTAATGATCCAAACCTAAAAATAGCAAAATAACAAACTAAAAACTATCACGGTTCAGAAATAATAGGCAAAAAAGAAAAAAAAAGAACATTGATCTCCGTCGTTTAAAGTTTATTTTAGTAAAATACTATTCACTCTGAGAAAGCTTTTATCGCATAAACAAATGAATTTTAGTCCCTATTTAAATATATAAATATCTTCAAAAAATAATACATAAGATTTGTACGCAGTACAAGCGTTAGTAAAGTAGAAAAGGGGAAAAAATGAGAGTTTTTAAGAAGATCCTAGGGCCCTAGAAGGTAGCGACAAATGAATTTACATTTCACCAAAGACGGAATCAAAAACTGTATGAAAAGTTTGAAGAGATCTTACCTGCGATGCGGAAAAGATTATTGACCTTCTCCGGGTACGTCAAAAGAATGCGTCCTGATAGACTAAAGAAGAAAATGACCATACGTCAAGGAGAAGGGGGGGACAGATTCCGTGGCTGAAACCGTATGGAATCGCGAGGGAAGACACACGGAGGTGTTTAGAATGAAAATTGAGGGAGTGGAGGATCTAGCTATAGAAAAACCAAAACGAAGAAGATACTTTAAGAAAGAACTGACAAGCCAGAGGATGAAGGAGTAGTGACGGAAGAGAAAGTAGAAAATCTGTTGTAACGAATAATAATAAAATTGATAACGCGTTTTTTAGAATTATTAATGTTTTCAGTGTCTAAAGCACGCTAAAACACAACAAACTTCCTCAAGACATTTCATCATACCGACTCATTAGTCTCCTACATATTACTTCAAAATTATTTGAGCGTCTACTTCATCAAGATTATCGTCAATATTAGCATCATGTCCCAAACCACCAATTTGGATTTAGAAAATATAATTCACAATCCATCAATTTCATAGAATCATCGATTAACTTTAATAGGATTAGAAAATAAAAAGTGAACTCCTGGCGTGTTCTTCGATGTAAATGTAGCATTTGATAAAGTTTGACCCGAAGGCCTACTTTATAAGTTTAAAAACATTTTCTGCAACAATTATTACAACGTATTAATTTCTTCGAGGATTTTACGGTCCGTCAAAGATCGGCCTATTCAAAAATACAAAAAATTGAAGCAGGAGTTCCACAAGGCTCCATATTATCACCTAAATCTACACAGCTGACCTTCCAGAGACAACATTTATTGCTATTTTACGTTTAAGGGTATACTATTTATTTGTAGTAGTTATACTTTCATCCTGTGATACACTGGAAGAATCAACACTAATTTCCAAAATAAAATCATTAAATGAACAACTTGGGTACAATATTGGAGAATTAAAATAAATAAAGCGAAATCGCATCATATCACCTTTATTCTTTGAAGACAAACTTCTCCACAACACACCAATTCCTCAAACAAAAAGTACGATATTTGGGCCTACATGTTAACTCATCTCAAGTCTCAAAACTTCTCTAATGACTTCTTAATACTAACTCTGTTTTATCTCTATGTAAAAAATTAACAATTTATAAAACTTTGCTCAGATCTGTTTGGACATGTGGTATATAATTATTTGGTTCTGCAAAATGTTTCATTCAAAATGACGTTTAATCACCAATGCACCTTCATATTTTAGCAACTTAACACAGACTTCAGGACTCCATTAATTGAACATATGGACATTTACACTGTTCGAAATTTAATAACAAAATTCAAAACCTAAAGAATCCAACAGTCAGAAAAATGTTTGATGAAATAGTCAATCCACGACGACTTCGGCGGCGTTAGAGTAGAGACATTCTGGACCAACATCACTGAAAATCAATGAATTGATGAATGACGTCTGACTGTATTGATTTTCCAAATGATTAAACAAGTCTTTAATTTTGTGTCTGAGTTGCTTCACTTATTGGTTTACATTTAAGTAAAAAACATATAAGAAGTGTCTATATTTACGAAAATGTTAATCGGAATCAGGAGGGAAGACGTAGAAAACAGAAGGATGTTTAAAATGAATATTGCAGGGGGGGGGGGCAAAACGAAGGTAAAGAGTATTTTCGAACGAATAAAAAACTATGATAAGCCAGAGGATGAAGGAGGCTGAAGAGAGAGGAGAAATTTGTGTAAACGTAACCAATAACGAATAATAGCCCCTAATATAAACTACCGGATATTTTATAAGTTAAAACTTTAATTGACTATAGTTTGTTTGTTATTTTAACATAGAATAAAATAAAGTGAATAAATTTCTTTGTAATTAAACGGGATTTAATGGAAAAAATGAAAAAAGAAATCAAATTTTTACTTATTAAGGTTATTTAAGACAAGCGTTCGAAGTACCCGTCATTTTCTTCCTGGAGAAGCAGGCTTTCCTCTATGCTATGTGCGACATTTCTTACCGTGTTAACATTTGTCTTAGCTACATTTTTAATAATGGGTTCTTTCAGTTATTATGATTACATCTCAATAATTAAATATCTTCCTGGTGTCTTGATGTCTCCAACTGGACTTTGCTGGTTTCAAACTTACTAACAAGCTTTTTATAAGCGACTACGCTGCATGGTTCGCCCTTCAAACCATTTCGAGTACAAAACTATCTTAACCTGGCTGAATTCCGTTCACATTCATAAATCATGAATGCGATGCTTGTTTATAAAAGTAAAGTCTTGATGGAATAACAACAAATCAATTAATTGTAAACTACCACAAGTTTACTACCTACTAGATTCCTGTGATTGAAATTTAGTCAACAATGGGAAAACTCGTTGCTATGGCAACAAATAAATAGCAATGAAAATAACAGCTGATGTTTTAATAAAACCTACGTACGATAGAGTTTTTCTTGAGGATTGGGCAACAAATAACGAAACGATGGTTTCATTTTTCACGTAATGTCTGACGCTACTGAACTGATATTTTTGGTGACAATTAGTTTTGGTTGGCTTGATTTTTGGAATGGACAAGTGAGAAAGTTTGTGCAATGTTTTAGCACAGATGATTTTGTCACATTTTTGTTAATAAGTAAATTATTATTCACTCAACGCGAATAAGTTTTTGTTTTATATCTCCAAGACGATATTGCACAAGGTCAAGGACATTAGAAGGTTTAGTTTGACTACACTGTCTGTGTTATCTGGTTTTGGACTAGTATAAACTACGTTTATATGTATACTCATTTTCCCAACACATTGTCTATAGTTTTGTATCCTCTCAGTCTTTATCAACAGCTTCTAATCTATTCTATAAAGAGAATTAGCGGCTTCCGGTAACATGTACATCCGGTACAATCACAAAGTACTGATCTTGGCGTACACTTACTACGTGATTTTGATAAATGATTGACTTGTCTGTCAATATTTGGAAAGATGTCAAGGCATTGTGTGACGTCATAGTCATTCATAGACTTCAAGGTGAAAAATAAATCTATAGACAAAAACTCAGTTTTATTGGTGACGTCCCGACAGTGTAAAATTGCGATTTTCTTAAAATTGTTGCGAATGATTTCGATGAATTTTGTGTAAATTAATCTTAAAACCCAAACATTTTAACGCATTGGTCACCTTTCACAATTCCAAAATTTGGGATTCAATTGTGTTTTATCTAGAAATTAGCCTCTTTGTAAATTATTTTTAAAACCTCATTCAGTTTATTCTCAATATATTTTAAATACAAACAAATTATAATAGACCAAACTGGAAACCAAAATCACTTACTAGAGACTTGTTTAAATCTTTTTTTGCGTTTGTTTTATAGTTCTATATATTTTTAATGATTTATTATGCGTGGACCATTCAAATACAGGGTCTTACAAAAAACCTCGGCGCAATATATGATTTCGGATTATACGCACCAAAAGGAATACAAAAATGTAGTAGAATATTTTGTAATTACTTTTCATTTAGCCACTATCCCCCATTTTGTTTTTTTTACATAAAAAAATTATAATATTAGAAATAGATAATATATTAAGTTCATATTAGGTACATCCACTTTAAATGTACGTTACATAAGTTTACTAAAAACAAAACTATATTTTTCATATTTTAAAAATGGCGGCCGTTTGAAAATTCAAAGTTGAATTCAGTATCTTGAAAGCCGTTAATTTTGCAAACAATTTACAAGACACTAAATATATTTTCTCTTTTAACGACAAACAGTAAAAAATTGTTTCTCTACAATAAAGGACAACGAAGTTATTGATAAAACCTGAAAAAATTAATTCTTGGTAATTGTCTAGCCTGCAACACCCATGAATAGCATAGAACTATTTTTTTTTGAGTTTTGATAAATGTTAATAATAATAATAAATTATATTACCCGGAAATTTACCAAGACAAAAAAAAGTTATCCTTAACAATTTCAAAATGGCGATATTTGTATTGAATTGGATGTGCTTAATAATTAATTATAATGTTTAAAACTCTACAGTAGAGGCAGTTAAAAAACATAGTTTATCTGTAGTGCAAACTGTTTATTTATCAGATGATTTTGAATTTTTAAAATAACACACATTTATTTTCAATCACAATTTAAGAAATTTAATTGTATTATTTTTGATAGTTCATATTACAGAAGTAAAAATGTTTCATATTAAATTAGATGTTCAAAGTGATTGCCGCTCGAACACTTTGGTATACAATTACTATGAAATGTTTTTTTGACTGATCTTCACTTTTATAGCCTCAGGAAATCGAAAAAATAATTATTTGTAGTCTGTACGTAAGCACGTTAATGCTACAAAAAATGTCATTCGGTAGATGTCGGAAAAAAAAAGTGAAAATATTCGAATAAATATTTATATATGTAAAAAGGGACATAGGCCTAAACTTTTTTTCGTTTGTGCTTTACACAGTAATCAAATTTGATTAAAATCGAGTTTTTAATGACAGCTTTCAAAGTTCATTTTTGTTTGTGTGTTAATTATTTGCGATTTTTATACAAATTTTGGTAATTAATTTTCACATTTAACTTTAATTTTAAGGAAATCGGTAGAGTAGTTTTGAGAAGCCCGTGAAGTTTTGTTTGGATTCTTTGAAGAGTTACACTTGGGGTAAAATTTGATCGTAATCTTAGAACCGATTTTGAGAGAATCGTAATTTTGTGTTGTTTTTTTTCTTAGAGAGCAACGTCCAAATTTCGAGTTATAAAATCAAGATGTAGTCAAAATATCCCCACATATCAAATTTGAATAAAATCAACAGCGTGTGGGCCGTAAGGCACTGCACAGACGACGAACAGTTCATTCCAAAATTACTTTTTTGGACTCGATGACCTGAAAACGAATGTATCCTCAGAAAACTCGACATCTATTTTTTGACCCATCATATTAGTTTATACTACGTATATGTGAAAAAATAAAAATTGTCATTTTAAAGAGTCCCCCTCTTCTCTTTACTGAGCGATTTTCGGTGTTCTATTTAAAGTTCCCCCCCCCCCCCCGATGTTTCAAGACGAAAATTGTCTCGGTGATCATCGCCTTATACGAAAATAAAATGAAGTACAAACTCCTTGGCCTTAGCGTCAGGTTAAAAAAAAGAACAAGAGTTGGTCAAGAGAAACCTAATACGAAAGTTTGAGAGGGATCTAACCCAAGGCAACCTCGTGGTTGCCACGCTCGTAGTCTCTTGAACTCCTGAAGAATATTGTTTAAAGTAAGAACAGCTACGAAGTCGACATCAGCTTTAGCGATACGAGCGAAGCGAGTGGATTTGTCTGGTAGGAATCATAGCACCCTACATATGAATTATTGTTTACGTGTTCCCAAGTTTATACAAATATTCCATCTTGTCATAATGTTAGACTAAATAATTTGCTCTACACTCAACATGATAGATGTAGCGACAGAGGAAGTTCGTAACCAAACCGGAAGTCAAGTGACAACAATGTATGGCCTCGGAAGTTAGGTCATAATTAGGCTTTGTGTCAGCGCCACTTTTTTCTCTTTTAAATAATACAATTGAATTATTGTGCAATGAGATTTATGATGGAATGGGAGTTATAGTTTTGTGTCTTTATTGTGTCAACTTTTACTGAATAAATGTTGGACCGAAAGATTTGCAAAAATTGGTCACATTTTGTTTCCATCTGAGAAATAACTGTGGAAAAATATTTCAAACGGGCTCATTGTTTGCGATTAAGTTTTCTATCATATTCATCGAACTTTGTTTACATCTTAAATTTTACTGTACTTCTTAACTTCCAGAGTTATTATTGTAAAATTTTTTTGAGGTTAAGTAGAATATATATATCAACTTAAATGGGTATCAGATTATTAAATAGGACATGTTATGATCTACGGGTTATACCCAATAAAGGGTGGATAAAGATTGCACAAACTCTCTCAATCACCCATCCTCAAAAACAGTTAAAATTGATTAACATACCTTTATTTCTCGTCAAAAGTAGTTCTGTCTATGCTACGACTGATGATGCCTCTAGTGAAGGCGAAACGGCCGTAGCGACCAACAAATAAACAGAACTACTTTTGATGACAATAAAGGTATATTAATTAATTAAATACAGTAGTTTGAACGGCTATAAATGGAAGCAACCATAATGATTCGAAACTAAAAATGCCAGTTTGGTAGTAGTCAGTCAGAGTTACAATGGACAAAGTTTTTTTACCGTGAATTATTTCTGAAATGTTATATTTCCTTACTTTCAATTTTGCACACGACTGTCATTAATTTCACTAAAATTTAACTAAATCGGTAGAGCCGATTTTGAAAATTACGCCTTTTCGATAGCAGCCCCATGGTCGATTTTTGTTTATTTTTTACTGAACATAAATCAGCAATTTTGTGTAATTCTGTGTAACCTAACCTAACCAATACGTTTTGTTTGAGTCTTTATAAAGTTACATTTTTGTAAAAATTTTAAATCAATGTGAGTTAACAAAAAAAAGGGTAAAAATGTCCAGAGATATGGCCACCAAATTAGATGAACATCGATTCGCGAATTTGGGTTTTAGTAGACTGCAAAGACGACAGACAGCAGTCCTAAAATCACATTTTTGGATTCAGTGGAGCTCAAAACGTATGTATTCCCCAAAAATAACATCGATTTTTAACCTCCACATAACTTTTTCTCTATTTCCATATATCGTATTTAAGAAAGTAAAAATGTACTTCTTGATTTTTCAATCAACAAATGATAAAATAAAATTGAAATATCTTAAAATCAAGATTTACGATTTCCATACAATTTCAGTCAAATGTGTTGATATGTAAACTTTAACGATGTGCCAAACTTAATGAGGGAAAATTATGGTTCACAAGTAAATTAGAAAAATCAAAAACTCTATGGCTGGAGATAATGCCAAAATATGTTCCGACACCAAATTTGATAAAAATCGATTCCTTTTAGACGACACTTAAATTATTCCCTAAATTATGTTTTGGGTTGTGTGTAGGCTACTTCAAAACAGATAAACAGATATTTGTTAGAAAATCTCAAAATCAATTTTAAAAACTCGTAAATAGAATTTTGGACATATCAAGCTAATTCCAAATTTTCATTTATAGAGAGAAAAAAAAGAAAGAAAAACCTTTAATAGTAATTTTAAAGATATATTTTGGAATGTTACCAGAACGATAGCAAACGTAAATAATATTTTTTTCGTTTAAACTATCGGAGTACAGCATAGACAGCAAACTAACATAAGTACATTATTATTATTATTTAATTTAGGGTACCTCAAAATGATCTTTCACGAACACCTACGAAGCCTCATTAATTAATTTTTTTTAGAAATCGTAATTTTAAGTTTTCGACTAATGAAACTACCTCTATATTTTGTGTTAATGAACAAATAAGGAGGAAGGACGGGTTAAAACACGCCCTGATACCAAATTTCATAAAAATCGGTCCTTTTGTTTGTTTGAGCTAGCTTTAGAGTAGACTACTGCACCACGCTGGGATTAGCGAAATGAGTGCACGAATATGCTTAACAAGAAGGCGTTAATGGGACCAGAGCTGTTCTGTGCCAGAGAGGCTGGTTATCAGATTGAGAACGAGAGGAGGTGGAATACCTTGGACTTCTAAGAGGAAACTCCAGTATCCTTCGACTGTGGATGTCTTGATCAGGTAAGGACTTAAGGCATTCACAAAAGGACTTAAATTTCTTAAGAAAACCTTGTTAAAGAGGCACCTAAGTTGATAGAGCTTCAGGGGTGTCTAGGTGTATACGTTATCATATCTAGGAGCGCAACACACCCTTGTGGATGTCTTGCTGAAGGAAAAGACTACTCAACAACGACAGGGAGACAGACTACCTCACAACTGAGATTTTCAAGGAAAAACTCGAGATTAATTATCTCATCAGATTCTCTTTACTACATATATTTATGAGAGGGGTAAAATAAAATGAAATTTACGTATAAAGGTATCAGTAAAACACAAGGGCAAAAACTCTCCGCACAGAATACAAGTTTTATATTCACCCCTCTTGTAAAACGGATAATGTCTCTATTCACCCTTTACCCCCTGCCTATAACGTATGCACGCAGATGGTCAATTCCAAACATCTGGCTTGAAACAGTTTGATTTTTACACTTTTTACTGAGGATGGGGGAAGAGATAAACAAATAAATGTAATGTCGAACAATAAAAAACATGACAAACTTAACAGACTTCATCTGTTAGAGAAAATTGTCGCCATCTTTAAAAAAACAACGAAATATCGGTATTTTCGTTAAAACAGTGGTGGTTCTCTGTGGACAGTAGACTTCACACCATGGATGTGTTAATACTTTCAATACTCCAGTGGCTCCTAAGTGAATACTGGAATGGCAATCTCGAATTAGCCTCGCTGGATGTACACTTTTTTCATGTAGTCTTTGTTTCCTGTAGCTTTCGCTTTCATCTTCCCTATTTCTTGTTCTCTTCCAACACCGGGTTTTTTTATGAGCGCCCTGTAACTATATCAAATTTCTTGTCTTAATTTTAGTGGCCGCTATCGTGCTTACGTACGAACGACAACAAATGAATTGCATGACGAAAATAACTTTTTTGGATTCCTGAAGCCATGAAATGTGAAGGAAAGTGTTAGTAGCTGTAATAGTGTAAATATTTTCATTTGGGACGAAACAAAACTTCTGTTTACCAGTTTAGTTCAGTGATCACCTAGTTCTAGTTGATCATCTGCTAATGGTTCAACGTCATCAACGTTAACAGTTTTTGTCAACTGTTAATCGCGCTCAACGTTAACTGGTGTTGACTTTGACCGTTGTTAGCGTTAATGCCCACCACTGGTGAAGATCAGTAAAAAAACAGAGTACGAAATTGTAGCAGTATTAAACAATGTTTCGGTAGTTCCTTCATAGAAATCTATCTTAGTTGCTCACTTAGATGATATCAAATTAGAAGTCCTAGCCAACGACCAACGACTGTTTTTAACATGGCCAACATTTTGACATTTTCGTATTTATCTTTCTGACATTCAGTAGGGATTTTTAAGAGTACATTATAGTCCCCTATACCAAATTTCAGAGTGGTTTTTCGCTCTGAAACATGGGAAACAAGTTATTACGGGCCATCTTGTTACAGATTACGTCAAATGTAATAGAAACAGATTTTAAAATTTCATTTACAGAAGCTGGATTCTGGACATATTGGAAAATGGCGGCAATTTTACATTTAACAAAATGGATTTTTAAACTTCATTGAAAAGAAAGGAAGGTTCCCCATTTAAAGTACTCTTTCATTTGTAACATTTTAGGTGGGACACCCAGTGTATGTAATAAACTATCAAGACCTAATAAAGCAGACATTTTTGAACATGTAGAATAAGGTCTGGCCAGGTAACTATATATAGTGACCTAACCAGACCTAATAAACAATTCAAAGGGGGGTTGAGATAATGGAAAGTACAGTTTTTTAATAATATATTTGTTGTACTTACGTCTGCTCATCCAAAATTGTTTCAAAACATTACGGCCGTTTCGACTATTTATTCAGCCAAGGTTCACATGCGTTATTTTCGGTACTATATATAGCATATATATATATACCTCGTCAACATTATTATAAAATCATTTAAAACATTAGTACGTATTTGACACACATTTATTACACTAACACATTTATTTACACACTTTTAATTTTCTTTTAAAAACACAATTTTTTAGTTTATACGGAAATAACTTTACATAATCGACCGTATCCGGCTGTGATTAGAACTGTACTGAACCGGTTTTTTATCAATCAGCCTTTGCTTCTAATCTCGACAGGAGATCGAATAATACATTCGACTGGAAATTTTGACTGAAACAATTTTGGATGAGCAGACGTAAGTACAACAAATATATTATTATTTAAAAGCTCTCCAGTAAGGTGAAAAATATTAAAATACAGTTTTTTGTTTTACGTGTTTTTGGAACTCCAAACAAATATTTGGTATCTTGATATTTTCATTTGTATTGGAAAAAGTAGGCACTCATTTATTCTTGTATTTCTTGAATACATAAGTTTTGTTTGAATTCATTTCAGCTAGTTTCACTCGTCATAGTTGCAACAACAAACCTTATCACACTTAACTTTAATTATATTCAAACATACTGTCAGTTATTTATAGTTTATCACTGCTTATCCTCATACTTATTCAGGAAGAGAGAAAGTTACTGCCTTCCTACGATTACCCCCTCACATAATGCAGTGTGGCGGTAGGTCAGAAGTGATAACGTTCCCAGTAAAAACAAAATCAGCAAAACTTGTGTGCCACTTCCTGTAATTACGCTATCTTTTAAAACCACTTCCGGTATACCGTTAGACCTCACAGGATGATCAATAGAGACTTCCTTGTGTTGCAGATTAATATTCACAATACCAAGCCATTTTCGTAGATCTTGTAAGTATATTTGCAAAAAATACTAAAAATAGATAGTTTGTTCAAAGTTTAGGTTGATCTAGAAGCTGTTTACCTACAGCATAGTTGTAGGTAAAAAATGTTCATCCCTTCTACTTTCCCTCCCTTATCTTTTTGATATTTGGGCGGAAACAACGTCAAGCTCTATCCAACAACACTTGAAACGTTAAAATCAGTAAAAAACTGTAGGAGTTCTACTTACAAAATCTCCCTAGCCAATGAAATAAGTATAGATGTAAGACAGCTTCCTCCTTGCTTAATTTTCGTTTTTTTAATTACCAAATTGATATTTTGAAGGTAAATAATTTTGTTTTGGTTTGTGAGTAATACAGTAGCTCAGACAATATGTATCGCATTGTATAATTCGGGTCAATAGTTGTCATGACCTCATCTAACCTCAGTGATATAATTTAAAAAATTGTAATTTGTTGAAGGTCATAGCGAGGTCAATGCAGTTGTGTTAATGGAGTGCATGGGCTCGTAGATTATCTTAGTTTAGTATTTGTTCCTTGTGAACTTTGTCGAATGCCGATAGTTTTTAAATTGAAAATAATTCTGCGTGAATAATGTTGGAACTTGTAATTAGCGTATTTCCTGAAGCGTTTTTTTTATCTGAACCTTAGGGTGAGCACCGATTTACGATATAGTGTGTATTGGAGTTTCAATCACGAGAGATTCCTGTTCATGTAGTCCCGGATTAGTCTTTTTCATCTTTTCTATCACGTCACTTTTAACCAACTCTTCTTCTTTTCCAATCCTGACGCTATGAGAATATTCGAGGGTTAGGAATCTTTATTTTATCTTGTTCTTAATATTTATACGGCTGTTATGACTAGGTTTTCCCCGTAAACAGAGGACAAATTGTTATTACAGTATCCTCAAGGTAGGAATGTGTCCGGGGTGGAAAGGAAAAGAGGGGCCCCCACGCTTTGTTTGTTGCGTTTACTTTCAGCGGTACAACCCCAATAAAAAACTATAGATCTCAAATGCTTCTGTGTAAATGCGTACCCTACTTTCTTTTCTTTTATCGGTGTAAATAAGAATTAAATGTTTACAAAAGTCTGTCACAAAGTTGTAACTTTAGGAATTAATTGTAGCTAAGCAGTAATTTGTGTATCTAGTTTTCTTGGAATGGGTTGTACCGTCAAGTCTGGCTAGAGAACCAAGTAGAAGAGAGGACTACTTAATCAAATTTTGCTCAAATGTAGTCTTAGGACACTAATTTATTGCATGGTACTTGTCTGTTTGGGTGTTAATGTCGAAAAGTGAAAATGAAATATAGATGGCGTCATAAAAAGTCGAAATTATTAATTTCGTCTCTAGGCTCTTTAGATTAAATTTTGATGAAGATTAGGACCCAGACATAACAACAAAAATTATGTCATCAGTAAAGTTGAATTTTTATAGTAAAATCTATTTCTACCAGATTTTGAGACGTTGTATTTATTGTTTTTATCAAACCAGATTTGATAGGAGTTTAAAACTTTTTAAAATAGCTTGTTGCAGATATTTTCTACTTAACTAGTATACAAATTACAGGGTAAATTTTGTAATCTTGAAACATTTTGACCTCCGTTTTTTGACTGATCTTGTCGTTTCTCGAACTCAGGAAAGTGGAAAATGGTTTTAGATACGCTTTCCGCCCGTTGTCATCGTTGTATGTACTTAAATACGACAGCGGCTGTTTCATTTGTGGTAGTTCAATAAACACAATTGTGGAGCTTGGAACACATATTTATTATAACTTAAGTTATACACCAAAACTAGCTTAGCTATATGCCAAGTAGCGTCCATTACCCATTACTGACTGTCTAGCTCAGAGCACATTGTCAAGATCAGCGTTGCCAAATGTCTTACAGTGTTGTCACATTTAGTACAACATCATACTATATGTTACAATCATTAAATTTACAAGGCCGGTGTATAACCCTACCATACCTTGTTTTCTTAGGAAGTTGGTCATCGTTAAACTTTGGCTTATCATTCTTACTGGGACTCTGTACTCTAGTATTAGTTATATGATTTTCTAGGTCTAGATTTAAATCTCTAGAAATAAAGTCAGCTTTGTTTAATGATTTTTTCAAAAAATAAGAATTCCTTCTAAAAATGTTATTATCTTGATCTCTTACAATATAAGATCTAGGTGCCTCATGTTTAGCAATGATCTCTCTCGGAACCCAATGTTTATCTTTTCTTACAGTAACATAATCATTTATTTTAAATTCTTCTCTATGTTTGGCATTTTTATTATAATACCTACTACCTTTGTCTTGTTTTCTTTTTAACATTTTTTTAACTCCATGATTTAATTTTGGTTTTAGTAATGACTTAGACAATGGAACACTTGATCTAATTAGCCTATTAAATAACAACTCACTTGGTGACAAATTAAGTCCAATAAGAGGAGTAGCTCTGTATTCCAGCATATAATCATTAATATCACCCTCACATTAGTCACATTTTTTAAGCATGGTTTTACAAATACCAACAGCTTTTTCTGCTAATCCGTTTGATTTCGGATAATTTGGACTAGATGTTATAACATTAAAACACCAATCTTTAGCAAAATTTTTAAATTCTAATGAATTAAATGGAACATTGTCTGATACTAATTTATTAGGTATTCCATGAATACTGAATATCTGTTTTAATGCTTTAATTACACAATTTGCAGTTTTATTTTGTAATTCTCTAAGTTCAATCCAATTACTATAGTAATCAACTAAAACTAGATAATCTTTCCTTGCAAAATGCATAATATCAATACCTACATTTTGAAATGGCAATTCTGGTATTTCATGAGGGATAAGAATTTCTTTGGTATTTGCTCTTGCAAATTTCTCACAAACTTTACATTTAGAAATAAATTCCTCTATATCTCTTGAAACACCAGGCCAATAAATGACTTTACGAGCTCTTGCCTTAGTTTTTTCTATTCCAAAATGAGCTTTATGTAACTTAAATAATATTTTAGACCTTAGAATTAATGGTACAACAATTTTATGTCCAAGAAACACAAGATTTTCCTTATAATACAAATCATTTCTTAGTTTCCAATAAGGTTTAACAGAAGGATTTAACATAGATTTTTGAGTAACCCAATTTTCTTTTATCTGATAAATAAGAGACTGTAATGTTTCATCTTTAAAAGTCTCTTTTTTGAGTTCATATAAAAAATCATTAGAAACTGGCAAATCCAGACCTAATGTATGTACAACTTCTAACATTGATGGATCATCTTTAACTTTATCTTTAATATAAGATCTAGATAACAAATCAGATATATACATTTCCTTTCCTGGTAAATATTCAATACAGAAATCATACTTTAAGAGTTTAAGTTTCATACGTTGTAATCTTGATGTTACCTTACTAATATCTTTTCCCTTTATGGCTATCAACGGTTTGTGATCACTAACTACTTTAACCCTACGACCATAAACATATTGATGGAATTTTTGAAAACCGAAACAAATAGCAAGCATTTCTTTTTCTATCTGAGCATATCTGGTCTCGCTATCAGTTAAACTTCTTGAACAGAAACTAATTGGTCTGCCTTCTTGTAAAAGACACCCACCTAAACCTGACTGACTTGCATCAGTTTGTATTACTATTTCTTTATTTGGGTCAAAAATGCCCAAAGTTGGAAGATTACTTATTACTTGCTTAAGTTTAAAAAAAGAATTATCATGATCTTTAGACCATACAAACTCATTATCCTTTTTAATTAAGTCCCTCAATAACGCCAATTGTTCTGACAGGTTAGGTATAAATTTTATTAGGTAGTTTACCATTCCTAAAATTCTCAGTAATTCTTTCTTATTATTTGGTGGTTTTAATTCTAATATTGCTTTAACTTGATTTGGGTCAGCTTTGATGCCATTACTAGATATTACTTGACCTACATATTTAACTTCGTTTACTTTATACTGTAATTTATCTGAATTAAATTTTACATTGTACTCTCTAGCTCTATCCAAGAACTTCTTCATTAATATGTCATGTTCTTGTTCATCTTTACCTGCTATTATACAATCATCAAAATATATACCTATTCCTAAATCTGAGAAAATTTTTTCATTCATTTTTTGAAACACTTCAGGACTAGTTTTAAGTCCGAAGGGCAATCTTTTAAAACGGTACTTCCCAAATGGAGTAATAAAAGTGCAAAGTTTACTACTTTTCTCATCTAATTCAATTTGAAAAAAACCTTCTTTCATGTCAACAACACTAAACACTTTCTTACCCCTAGCTTTTGAGGCTAATTCCTCAACTGTAGGAATTGGATATTGTTCTGTACACAGATATTTATTTAAATGACATGGGTCTAGACAAACTCTTAATTTTTTATTACTCTTTTCAACAATAACAATATTACTTATCCACTCAGTTGGTTCGTCTACCTTAGCAATAATATCATTATCTTCCATTGTTTTTAACTCCTCTTTTAACCTATCTTTTATTGAATCTGGCACCCTTCTATTAGAACATGCAACTGGTACTGCATTTTTACTTAGAACTAGTTTATATTTAAAAGGAATTTTACCAGTGCCCGTGAATAGATCCCTATTTTTAAAAACAAATTCCTTGTCATTTTTGTAAGTACTTAACAAATCAACTCGTTTAATGAGATTCAAATGTTTACAAGTATTAAGACCTAGGATGGGTTTACTTTTAGAATCTACCACAAAGAATTTTATTTTAAATATTTTGTCCTTAACAACACAATTAAGAACAACATAGCCTAAAATTTTGATTCTGTTATTATCATAAGAGATTATAGATTTTTCTGTTTTATACAAAGTGTTTTGATTATTAATTTTATTGAAATGAGTAAGTGGCAAAACATTGCATTCAGCACCTGAATCCAATTTAAAGAGTATTTCATGATTATTAATCATAACAGACTGAACCCATTCTTTTACATTTGTAGGCTCTGCATTTATGCCTATCTTTTGTAACCTGATTCCATCCAAAACAAAATCATCATCTGTGTTTAATTCATGTTCTTGCTTTGGTTTATTTCTATAGTTATTATTTCTAGGTGTAGGCCTCTTCATATTTCTATTTTTATTCTTACAACCTACCACGTAATGGTTTAACCCATTACAATAATTACATGTTTTACCATAGGCAGGACACTTGCCTCTTGAATGTTTAGTACCACACTTAAAACACTGGTATACATCATTTTTGCATACACTTTTCTTTTTAGCACTTAGACTTTTCACTTTACTTGAACTCACAACACTATTAACATTCAAAACTTCCTTAATGCCTTTTGTTTGAACTCTGCTAGCTTCAGCTGCTCGACACTGTACTTCTGCTGTTGTTAGTGTTAGATCAGAGATGCGAAGTAGTCTTTCTGTTAGTGTGGAATCCCTTATACCAACTACTATTCTATCACGAACTAGCGATTCTTCTTGATCCCCAAAGTTACAGATTCTTGCAAGTAGTTTCAAGTCAGTTACAAAATGGTCGAAATCTTCATTTTCTTCCTGCTTTCTTGAAAAAAATTTGTATCTGTCATTAGTTTCGTTTTTATGAGGTTCACAATAGTTTTCAAATGCCTCCACTATTTTACTATAATTTTCCTTGTCCTTTTCCCCAAGGTTAAACGTGTTAAAGATATTTAAAGCTTCTTCACCGGCAATATTAAGAAATATCGCAACTTTTATATTATCAGGTTTATTATTCAGACCTGACGCTAACATATATATATCAAAAGATTGAAGAAACTTCTTGAAATTGTCTCTTACGTTGTGATCAAACACTATGGCTTTAGGAGGTTTAAAATTTCCAGACGCCATTGTATTACAAAAAGCTCGTGGTTTTTATAACCTTTACTTTTCTTACAGTCAAATTTGTTTTGAATTATTATTACTGATCACACCCATAATTTGACACACACACACCTGACACCATGTTTCATTTGTGGTAATTCAATAAACACAATTGTGGAGCTTGGAACACATATTTATTATAACTTAAGTTATACACCAAAACTAGCTTAGCTATATGCCAAGTAGCGTCCATTACCCATTACTGACTGTCTAGCTCAGAGCACATTGTCAAGATCAGCGTTGCCAAATGTCTTACAGTGTTGTCACATTTAGTACAACATCATACTATATGTTACAGCGGCAACAAATTTTAAATTGGAACTGAAATTTTTGTTTTTTTTTTATTAAAGCTTGTACTTTTATATATGTTTTCACTTTCAAAAAAGTGTAAGATTTGATGATGACAGGGGGCTGTCGAAACCGGTAATTTTCAATGTAATAAAGAAGATTGTAGACGTACGGATAAAACTCAAGGTAATTTAATTTAGACAATCTTGGTAGCTACTATTTTCAATGAACAGTTTTTATGTAGAGCTTCAAGGGCCTTTGAGGGCGAGACATTGATGAGCCTAGGGCCGACGTTGATTTAGGACCTAGCCGACGTCAAGAAAGTAGTGATATACTCAATTACGAGGTTCAGACATCCTGTGTTACAAAACTTTCTCTACTAGATAAGATCTCTTGATGTACCAATACAAGTTAAAATTTCCTACTCATCTTTTGGGCATTACATTTAAAGAATCTCTCTGTATTACTTTGTATGTTGTAGCTGGGTAAGTACGTTGATGACACCCATTAATTTGGTGATTTTTTTATCACGCGATGTCCACTAACTAGAACATCTCTTAATTAAAACCAACATGTATCGCATCAGTGCTACCAACTGTCCACCACAAATATCCAGTGACATCTTTGACATCAATGTTTATTTATACCCGGCCAAAACAAAGCGCGTGAGTTGTGGGGAAATTTGTGAAGAAACGTCTAAAATTACTCACGGAGGGTCTAAATAATGCGTGTTACTAAAAATACATGTTTAAGTGCGTTCACATCTTGGTTGGAACTCTTCGGGATGTTTTATCTAGACGAGATAGTTTTTGCAGAGAATTGAATTTAATCGAGTAATGAATATGTGTGTGTGTAAATTTGCAGTTTAATTAGGTTGTCCAATTTTTACTGAATGGCTATGTTGTTAGTAAATATGTTGTTCTCAAATGAATTTATATCTTAACCTAAACTCTCCTAAACGCCACATATTATTTGTGTACTTTATATGCCTAAATTTCAATTATTAAATATACCCCTAAACATAATTTTTACCCCAAATTGCGTAGAAATAGATTTGTTGCTTGACTAAAGTTACGTAAAATTATCCATGGAGGGTCTAAATATCGCTTGCTACTTAAAATGCATGAGAAATTGTGTTCCTAATTAGGGATTTCTATTTATTCTAATAATGTGCATGTGCGAATTTCAATTGTATTAAGTAGTCCAGTTTCCATTAAAATATAATAATTTTAGTAAATAGGTAGCTATAATATGATTTACATCCTAACCTAACCTGCCCTAGACGCCACATATTCAATTATTAAATAGTAATTAAACATAATTTATTAACTAAAGTTACCTGACTCGTATAAAAATAAAATTATTGCAAGACAAAGTTACGTTATTCGTAAAAAATGGAATTATTGCATGACAAAGTTACGTATTCCTTAAAAAAAATTATTGCATGTCAAAGTTACGTTATTCGTAAAAAATGGAATTATTGCATGACAAAGTTACATATTCCTTTAAAAAAATTATTGCATGACAAAGTTACTTTATTCGAAAAGAAAAAAAGAATTATTTAATGACAAAGTTTTGTTATTCGTAAAAAAAAAGTTATTGCATCACAAAGTTACGTTATTCGTAAAAAAATTATATTATTATTGCATAACAAAGTCACGTTATTCGTAAAAATAGAATTATTACATGACAAAGTTACGATATTCGTAAAAATAGAATTATTGCATGACAAAGTTACGTTATTCGTAAAAAATGGAATTATTGCATGACAAAGTTACGCTATCCCTAAAAAAATTATTGCATGATAAAGTTACGTTATTCGAAAAGAAAAAAAAGAATTATTGCATGACAAAGTTATGTTATTCGTAAAAAAAATGCATTGCATGACAAAGTTACGTTATTGGTAAAAAAGAATTAGGCTACTGCATGACAAAGTTACGTTATTCGTTAAAAAAAAAAGTATATAATCATTGCATGACAAAGTTACGTTATTCGTAAAAATAGAATTATTACATGACAAAGTTACGTAATCCTTTAAAAAAATATTGCATGATAAAGTTACGTTATTCGGAAAGAAAAAAAGAATTATGCATGACAAAGTTATGTTATTCGTAAAAAAAAAGTTATTGCATGACAAAGTTACGTTATTCGTAAAAATAGAATTATTGCATGACAAAGTTACGTTATTCGTAAAAATAGAATTATTGCAAAATGACATTCCAAAAACTACTCGCAACGTACTTCAACTAAATCCTAAATTTTAAAATGTAATTTCTAGAGTTACTTATTTCTATAAACCTAAAAAATATTTTTTAGACGTAATTTTCTAAAATATTATAATATTAATTTTAATCCAATATTTTGGGTAAACCATCGTTTTGGATACTTCTTTCGTTTTTGTTTTTGTTTAAGAGTAGCGCAACTAAAACAAGTTAATGGTATTAATCCAGCCCCCATACAATGCAATACAACGAATCTGATCTCATTAATGTAATGCTCAAAAGTTAGTAATTGTATATAGTTATTTGAGTAGCCATAACAACAAATATTTTTCCTCTAACTACGATATCGTTGTAATATTTAGTCCTAATTTATTTTCGAAAGTTGAAAAAAAAAACTTTGGTGTATAACTGATGGAACTAGTTAGAAGTTAATATTAATTGGATAATTAACTGGGAAAGTATTGAAAATAAATCATTTTAATTGTTAACCATACATCTCTTATCAATTATAAATAAGATAAGGTTTGATAAATTGTATACCTAAAATGCGTTAGTGACTTTGAGAGATATATGGGAGACTGATGTCCAGTTGAACACACGTGTAATCGTAAATACTTTGTAAAGTCTGGAACCAATGAGCAATTTGTTTATTTACGTCGATGCCAAATCAGTATTGAAAAATACCACTTTACTAGTGGTTTGTGAACAGTGGACACTGTTGCTTAGATGTTTTAATACAAAAACACAACGTGTTGTGTATAACAAGAAGTAACAATAATACTACAGCACTGTTCTCTTCAACAAAACATCACTCCTGAACACCCCCCCCTCTTTCACCACCACTGATAAGCCTCGGGTGCCGGTGACCAAATTTCATGGAAGCGTAAACAATCTGACTATTGTTTATGTTTGCTTAATTTTTTTTTTTAATATATACAAGTAACAAGAAAGTTATGTCATGTTTTAAAACAACAAAACGGTGTAATAGTTATGTAAATAATAACGTAAATAATAATGTATTTAAGAATTTTGTACCCTTAGTGAAAGTCAAAAAGTTTTGAATTCATATAAATGAAAAGATACAAAACGTAATTATTAACAAAGTTGGTTATTGTTTGGTTGCGTAAAAACTTCCTGTGAAAAATTTATAGGAAATATAACACATTTTATTTTTCATTTCAATTTTTTTTTTTAAATTGCTGGTTATACCTCGTCACACCTATTATATTTAATACTTCGTGTTTTCTTCATAGTTGTATTATAATTATAGAAATAAAATAAAACCTGTACACAATTTCTCCCAAATAATACTTTTATTAAGCAAAAAAGCGTTTCAAAGACATTGTCGCCATCATCAGTGATGCATGAGCTAAAATAATCAAACTATAACTAGTTTTAGTTACAGTTTGGTTAATGTACTTCAT
This sequence comes from Aphrophora alni, assembly GCA_963513935.1. Lineage (NCBI taxonomy): Eukaryota > Metazoa > Arthropoda > Insecta > Hemiptera > Aphrophoridae > Aphrophora > Aphrophora alni. The sequence continues at coordinate 34,637,935 of OY740774.1, read as the reverse complement.
GCTTCTAAAGATATCTTTAAACTCGGGATCTTGAAAAACTGTTTTGAGCGACCGCCATTTTAAAACAGAAAATAAAAATAAAAATAAAAAACCTTGTTCATACATTTTAAAACATACCTAGTGCAAACTACGTTATTCCAAAATTTCATAATTCGTACACGTGATTGGGTTTAACTGCGTAACAAACATTCAAACAGACGAAATGGTGCATACCCGAGTTAAGTCTCTTCATCGGCTAATTATGTATTCAACATGTCCGCTTTCATTATCCACATATTGATGGAGTCGTTTCTTATCAGGATATCCGGATCCAAGAACCGCAAATTGTGGTGATGTACTATATGGACTAAAATAAACAATGCTGAAATTCCCAACCGAATGGTTCTTTCTTGGGTCAGCTGATGACTTTGTTGATTGTTACCGCTTAAATGTAGGTTATGTTCTAGTTTGAGGTTAGTTTTCATTTCAACGGTTCTTACAACTAAAGTGAAAGTTTTTATTGTATTGTATAATTTTCGTTTTTATATACGTTGCTAATGATTTTCAAGCGCGATTTCGAATGCTAAACCCCTACAATAACGTTAGCTATCGTTGAGCAGTCAGAGAAAAGTCCGTACTGGTTGTCCAGTCAGTGTGGCCAAAATGAGAACAGTAGGGTTCTTCAGCAAATGTAACAATCTCCGGATAAAAGTCTCCTCGAACATCTCTTAAGATGAAGTCCGTCGGACATCTACGAGAAGAACGTGAGTGTGAACCGTATGGTGTGGAGAGTTCGCAGGTGGGATAATATAATGAGGATGAGGGCGGAAATCCTGTCAATGTAAATCAGGTACAAAGAGAATGTGATCGAATCTTTTATAAGAGGTCTTTGAGATTTTCCCGTACGAAACATCTCAGTTTTGGTTCCCAGGGGTTCCAGCGGGTTGGTGCTACTTCCTTAACGGCAAGAGACAAATTTCGTTTTCTTCAAACCTACTTACTTTATCTCACATCATCTGATGCCTACGTTTGGGGAATGCTCAAGAAAGCTCCCATAAAATCACCTACTGCTATCGCCGAAGTACGAGGAAGATTATCATATATTTTAGAGAAATACCATAACTTTTTTTTAGAGATATATTTCACAATGTTCGTCAACGCTATACGTTTTGTATTAAATGGAACGGAATATTTTTGTTAGAAAATAAACAATCATGTAGATTATAATCTCACAGTGTTTAATAAAACATCGTATAATCACATTTTCAGTACTGTTTATTTGAGCTCATCCGTACTTCGGAATATGACCCACATACCTGCACCTTGAGAAGTCCTCAAAGAGTAAAGTCCATACGTTGAGGTAGGACGATCGTGGAACCCATTCCACGGCTCTTTTTCTGCTTAACCAATTCCCAAAACCTTATTTATCCAGCCTGTGGTGCACCTCAAGGTATAATGCGACGAAGCACCGTCTAACATGTTGATGTTTCAGCCCGGACCTGCATCGATTTCATCGACGGCCAGTATTATTTCTGATGGAGAAAATAGTAATGTCCTCAGCTTGGAACAATTGCTGCACAGACTATCCACGTTTTGGAGAGTGGTGTTTCTGGTGGACTCGAAGTCTGCTGTTCCAGCTATAATTACAAATAAATACAGCGACATACAAGGTATCAGAGAAACAAGAACAGTAGTTAAAACAGCCAAATAGTTAGGAAGGGTGGTTTGCTTCCAGCGGATTCCTTCACATGTGATACCGGAGAACGGGACCACTCTACATCACACAAAAACATCTCTGAATTTGGAAACAGCCAGGGATTTATACGGAGCAGAACTCTGGAAGTGGGAAAATGTGGAAGGACATAAAATACGAGTGGTAATACAACAAGAATAAATCCAGGACAAAAGCTGTTGATAATTTTCGTCTCAGCATTGGGTACGATTGTTTTGCGGTCCACTTGTGTTGAATAGGATTTCTGGCCTCGGACCACTGCGTTGTGTAACCGGCAGAAACATCTTCTTGGGTGTTCTGTTCTCAACACTAAACAGCAAAGATTGGAAAGGTTCTCTAAAATGTCTTGGGTTGATTTCCGACATGTCTACCTTAAGACAACAACATCAGTATCATTTCATTACACAGCATGGTTATACAAGTTCCCACGTTTCAGTAACAATGGCCGAGTTACTTACACCTCATAAGCCATACATATGACTTTATCAGCCCATTGTTTTTTTTTTCTTTTTCTTTTTTCTCTCTTTTCTTTTTTCAGTCGGTGAATGAATGATTCTTTTCATTTCAACAGACCAATATCTGAAATTTGATTTGTTTACACCACTATTGACGTAAACGTTTGCTTTATCTGTAAAGCTCACTTTTTGCAAGAACGACTCCTTGTCGTTAAAAACAAATAAAACACTTCAATCCAAGGAGTAAGTCATCTTCATTTTTCAACATGATAAATTATGAAAGTTACGTATTGATTTTTTTCTTGATTCGTACTATTCTTCGGTTTTAATGTCTCACATATACGTTGTATAGAGAAAAATACGAGATTAGTTAAAATATCGTTGTCAATTTGTTTCCGGTGTTATGCATTTTGAAGGACCGTCAGTTCAAAAAGTTGATTTTTTGAATGATGTATGTCGTCTCTGCAGACTAAACAGCTGTACAGATTTTAATAAAATTTAGTATATGCGCGTGTATTAGTAGTAACTCGAGACTTGTTTGTACATCCTTTCGATCATTCAAAATTCAGGGGTAGTTGTCTTAGTAAAATACAAAATTACAAATATCTCTAAATATGTTTTACGATTTAGATCAAATTTTGTTCTGGGGGACTCAAAACAAAATAAATTTGTCTTCATCTATTCAATATAAAGTTATAGTTTAGTTATATCTCATGTATCACTGAGGATGGTGACTTTGTCGTTGAAACGCGTTTGATTAAGTAAACGTAATTTTTGTGAGATCTTGTCTTCGAGTTTTATTCTATCTAATATTATCTCACAAGTCAAGCTCAATATTTATTTACACCATTTAAATATATAAATTTATATTTTTTTTCAAAGACGACAACTATAGTATTTTTCACTTTTTGTCTGACAACTACCGCTGTTAAAGTAGTTAAGTATACTATTTAAGTAGATTATTTTGTAGCTGTGAAAATTGTTACTTCATATTCCATCTGGTTACGAAATTTTAGACATCATTAAAGAGTCTTGAACAATACGTAAACATTTGTGTAGAGTTATATAAAAAACATTGGAAGAATTATGTTTTGTGGAATTTTGGAACAACCTTTATTTGGTACATAGTTTTAACACCTTCTATTGATCACTGTTTCTAAAAACCTTTTAAACGCCGTTTTTATCATCTTTTATTTGTAATAAACAAAAGTTGTGAGACTCCTGAAAAGTCTTTTGCATTGCATTATAATATACTATCGTGTTCTTGTATAATTTTATTACTCAATTTGATATGTCCTGTATACTTATTTATTTTAATTTTACAGGTAAGTGTGCTGTCGATCTGTAGAAGATTTTCTGTTTTTATGTAAGTAAACTAAGTCATGTATATATTTTATTGACTAAACTGGTACTGCGAAGAAAATTTGCGCATTCGTTTTGGGAAATGGTGTAAACATTACCTCAAAATAGGTAAATTTAATAACAGATGATCAGAAAATGACGTGGTAATTTACATTACTGTTATACAGATCACTATGTGTAATATTTTACGTATTAATGGTTGCATTTTTCATTCATGTATTTTAATCGAGATTTTTTAATTTTTGATAATTTTATAAATTTTATTATTATACTTATGGAAAATCGTATATTTTCCCCGATCCCCAAGGCATAGAGATCTTCAAAATGCCGAGTTAAAAAGGCGTTTAGGTTCAACCGTTGCTTCACAATTTAGAAATTAAAGATATCATTAAATTATATATATAATAATGATAATTTATGTTCCGTTTCTTAAATATATCTAGTGTAGAGAAAGTTTGTAGTAAAACATGTATATACAGGATGTTGCAAAATTGTGTTCCAAATTTCAGGAGGTTGTTTTTCACATTAGAACTAAGAAAAATGTCTTATCATATTTACGGATTTGTCTAGTTTCCCAGATATCCGCCATTTTGTTCTTTTCACAAAATATTTATTATCTCCAGAACAGTTTGACGGAATTAATTGAAATTTGGTATGGTACCTAATAAGGTAAAGGACTATTTAAAAAAATGATGGCTGCTTAAATTAGTGATTAGATTTTTTTTAAATTAATCAGCCGCCATTTTGGAATAGGTTATAATGTCGTGTGTTACATAATTTTAAAGGTCGTGAGTAGAGAGAAAATAAAAGAGTCAACGCGTTCTAAAACTACACTAATTAAGGTCCATATTTTATAAGGATAATTATTTTGATAAATTTGAAGCTTTTTAAGCGGCCTACCGCCAACATATTAATTTCTTAGTAAAATAAATATACATATTCGTAATCAGATTAACTTCTGGTTATATTTGATACCCCTCCCCCCCACTCATAATATTTCCAAAAATACAATTTTTCAACTACATTGTTTCTGTCCGTTAACTACCCCAGGTCATTGTTTGTATGTGAGACAATACAAAGAACTTAAATGCTAAGTAACACCTCATACATAATATTTTAGTTATCGCCGCTAAACTACACTAAATGTCATTTTTTGTTACCGCTATATTTTTGCTATATGTTGGACAAATTAATGTAAAATTTGAAATATATTGGATGTATCGTCTTTTCTGTGTAGACTGGTACCTACTTACAAACAGAAACGCGCGTAAAATTATAATTATTTCCGTTGAGCCAATTCAAGGTGTAAAAAAACTAAGCTTCGCAAAAGCATTTTCATTTAAAACAGCCAATTAATTATTACCAAACAAATTATTAGTTTTAAGGAAGTTTAACAAGGAATTTTTAAGGTAGACGAACTTCATAAATTAATAATTTTATTTGTTTTATAAGACTTTATTTCAGTAAGAAATAGACAATTACGAACCTGTGTTAAACATATGGTTTTACATATAAAAAAACTTTATGCAGATAATTATGATCCGAGTTTATGGGTTTGTTGATTACTTACGTATTTGTTATTTAATCAACAGAATTGCAGTTCTCTGAAAGGCTCATAACGGAATAAACAATTTACACATTTTTAAACACTCTTAAGACTTCCTAACTGTGTCGTAAAATATTACAAAAAGTGAGTTAAATCACACAAATTCTTTATTAAAAACTGCTATGTCTTAATGAAAACTGTGTTTGCTGAATTTTATTTTTACAATTTTACTGTTGGCAATTTTTGAATTGGCTCAACAAACTTATCGGTCTTTTTCACCATTTTTCTCTATTTAAGACCTTTAAAACTATGTAACACACGTACCATCCACACACTCAATACTAATGAAGATATTTGAGTTGACTTTTCTCACAGCTTCCCAAGGATGGGAGGTTGGAAATTTTATACCAAATGTTATAGTCCAACTTCAATCTAAAATTTCCAAATTACGATTGTAAAATTTCATTTATCAAGAAAATATGGGGGAGGATAAACTGAGACTTTATAATCACTCTGTCTAGAGAGTAAGAATTTAAGACAATTTTCATGTAAGATCGTATTGATGCGTATTGTTATGTTTATATTGTAATGTTCCAGAAAGTTTGTGCAATGTTTCTACAATATTTATTTTAATTGTTTTCAAGCAACCTTGTTCTTTGTTATCGTATAACATAAATGACGTAAGCGTGAACACACAGTTAAATAATAAACGTGGGTTTTCATTTAGTGTGAAATTGAGTAGGCTCCTTTTGTACGTTGAAATGGAATGCGCCTTCAAACGATAGAATGCAATGAGTTACGCTGTTGTGTTGCAAATTGTATAAGCAATGTTCAGTAGGGGCTGCCTGTTATACATTGTCTTGCACTATTTAAATGCCGACAAACGTATATAACATTCTATAATTTTCAATTACTACTTTCTCACACATACATAGTTTAGAGTAAGTTATATGCTTGCTCAAAAAATTGATAATCAAGTTTAAGTGGAAATATCTGTTTTGTGCCCAGAAAAATGGGTTTTGGAATGATGGTTGCCTGTATCTATGTGCATAAAAACCGAGTGGACCTATTTTGATCAAATTTATTATTTGAGCAAATTTTGTTAATCTATACATTTTATCAAAATTTCAACGATATCAGTGTATTCATTTGAAAAAATGTCACTATTATTATAAAAAAAATAAATAAAAAAATAAAAAGGAGATAAATCCCAAAAACAACAGTTTGGGCTGATGGGGACATATGTTTTGATAGTTATCTTAGAGGAGTTTATGCCTGTAATTATACGCCTCGACTCCGATTTTTGACTCATTACATAACTTTTTATATACCACTTAAAAAGAATCAAATTGGGCTAATTAACATGATTTAAATCGAAATCGTCTCTCATTTTAATCGGAATATCGACTTCCGAGTGCCCATGGTTATTCTCTACTCGTTTTCCTTTAAAATGAAGTATCAGTCGATAGGGATCTTCCGTTAAAAATTATTGAGTTACTACCAAAACCATAATCTGGAGGGGGGGGGATGTTCTCCACATGACAAAGTTAGCTATTTAGTCCTATAAATATGTCCTAAAATTTTCTTTTTCATTCACTATTACAACATTTAGAGCGGGGTGTGTATTTTAAGACACCTGGTATATATATATATATATATATATATATATATATATATATATATATATATATATATATATATATTGGTACTATAAATTTGTGTACCGATTATTAACTGTTTACACGGCAATATCTTTTACTAATTTGTTCTTTTCACATAGGATGTAGTTTAGAGAAAAATGTATGCGATTAGTCATCAAGATTGATGTCAAGTTTTTTTAGTTCTCCTGAGCACGAAAAAGTGGTTTTTTGAATGTTATTTGTCTGTCGTCTTCTCAGTCGTTAAAAACCCTAATCACCTGAACTGATTTAAATAAAATTTGGAATTGTTTAAAAAAATTTTATACTCAAAATTTGGGAGTAGCAGCCATAAAAAAACCACTTAAGTACGATTTTATAAAAATAATTTCTAACTATCAAGTTTTGTCATCCACTAGAGACCTACTAGAGTGGACGTGGTGGCGGCAATCAATGGATATCATTCCATTCACAAAGAGTCTTAGTAGATCTAAACAAACATGTTATCAGCATTTATCAAAGTGAAACGTGCATTTTAGTGAAACGTGAAGATAATTAGTAAAACCGTCTGGAAAATCGAAAGTAAAAATATATATTACGGTTCAGGATTGGCCCCCAATTGGTCTCATGCCTATCGTTCTCGCTTGGCATGTGAGAATTATCTAACCTTAGTGGCTAAACACGTAGTGAGTACAAATGTAATAAACCCGAGAGACACCTGTTTTCATGTAGTCTTAGGTTAGATCCCTCTCGTTCATCTTCCTTATTAGTTTTCTCTCGGCCAAGTTTTGTTCTTTTCCGACTTTGGCGCTGTTGGAGTATTACAGAACTAGGGATTGTAAGCTCTTTTGGGTTAGGTTTATCTCATTTATGATAAATGAGATATTTTTACCTTTTAAACGAGAAGAAACACAATTTGATAAGTTCGGGGTTGAATCCCCGGGGGAATTCAAGAATTTAATGGTTTAAAAATTGATAACTTGGTTCATTTTATCTGAGAACTACATCTTTGATATGAAATAGTTTTGGTGGATCTTGGGGGGGGGGGGGTGAATGAGAAAGTTTGTGCAATGTCTTTGCCTCATTTATTTGTATTCATGTCATTCACTGTAACAGTAAGTTATAGAAGTGAACGCAGTAGGCGGAACATTGTAAAGTACTGCAGAAGTGTATAGGCAGAGCAGCCTACGTTATCCGGTCGTAAATATATGTATTGCATTTACTGCAAAATCTTTGTACGGCAGGTTAGTCGTCTTTTGAGGTGTTAGGACGCGAATTTATTTTGTTGGTTTTCTGTAAAGGTTAGTTTACCGATTTTACTATGGGCTTTGGTAGATAATCTAATTTCACAAAATTAACTATGTACAGTGGTGGGAGACTCTCCATGTGGCAATAAATCCTTGAGACAAAATTCTTGTTGTGAGGACTTTACATGGTACTTAGCTATTCCTCTCTTGTTGAAATCGGGCTTTGTGTGCATATTCATTATCTTTGGGCTGTAATAAATAAAATACAGAACGTTTAAGTGAATTAAATCGTCTCATTTAAAATGAACAGTAAAATCTGTTTGTAGCCATTTGATGAACAATTTTTTTTTTCGTGCTTACCATACAAAGACATACAGTACTATATAGGCTAACAATGTCTTTAAGGGCAATTAATTTGTTTTGTTGCAAAATATATTATTGCTATAAAATTTTAATAATTGTGACTTATGACCTTTTAAAGAAAATCTATTTTTTATTTATTTTGAACACATTTTATTACGAAAAATTACATATTTTTATTAAAAATTAAATAACATTTGTGTGAAAAGAGCAGGGTTTACAATGAACTTGTTTCTCAATTGTTATCAGACTGAGTTGGCCACTCTAAAATCTCTTTGTAAAAGTCCTGATACCCATCAGGGATGTACTGGATCACTTTTCTGATGTCTGTTATTTTCCTCGACTTAAGTTTAACTTTACCTTCGGGGTAGGCAAGCTTCTTCAGAAGAGTCACTGCTTGAAGACAAAAACAAGTTATGCCAGTTAAGCCCATTGATGGTACTGTAGGCCTTTATGGACCTTTTCGAGGTTGATTCAAACACAAAGTGATACAGGGAAATTCCAAAATAAACTTTTTTATTTCTTGGTTTCATTTTAGCTTGATTAGAAACAGGTATGTTTTTGGAGAACAATTGCTACCAGCCTTTAAAATCTAAAATTTCAGAAGCCTCAACTAACTTCGCAAGAAAATTTTCCAGGTTTACTGCTTTTTACTATAAGTTCAATTACCTCATGCAAGCTAATTTCATTTTTCTATATGACTGCCAACGTTATATATATATATATATATATATATATATATATATATATATATATATATCAACACCTAAAATAACACTAGATATATCCAACCAATCTAAATTTCTAAAATGATCATTTTGTTTGTGAATTTGAGCCCTACACTTTTAAAAATATTGCAGCTTTATTAATCCACTTTATTCTTACACACTTGATCATGAGTACATTTATAAATCATCGATACAGAAAGAAGTTCATACGAATCAGAGATGCTAATGAGATATTTTCTGTTATGGACGGTATCCCAATAAATTATTGTTATTAAAGTTTTCTCTTATAAGAATAGAAGGGGAATCACCCCTCATAGATCTGAAGTTAATGGTGCGAACCCCAGAGACAACAATGGAGAAGCTATAGTTAAAATAAGGGTTGGTGTAACTCGTGGGGCAAGTTTGGTGTGGTGTAACATAATAGGGGAAGAAAATGAATCGAGCCACAGTCGTGCTTAGAGACAGGCTAATAGCGAATATCAGTATAGATTGCTATCTACCTCTCCGACACCCAAGGAAATCATTATACAGAGTGTCTAGTAGTAGGGTGCCAAACTTTGGGGAGTCATTCTGGACATTATAAAGAAAACCTTTCCTATAAACATACGATGTGTGTCTATAGAATAACAAGACTGTTTCTACCTCTTAGGCAGTCTGACATTAGAACGATACGATGTTTATCGTACGATATTTGTGATGCGCGACTTTTATCTTAAGATAATTTTGCTACGAACCAAAGAGATACGATTTGTTAGCAGGGGATATTTTTTTGAGTGAGTTCATCAGTTTTAATTATGTGCTCTTCCAGTGAAGATGACGTTTTCGTGATTATTTGGTACTTGAAAAAACAGGAGAAAGGAGAGAAGGTGTTTTGGATGCAGTCTTATAATTGAATGAATCTGTGACACAGTTCCGCAGTAGTGAACTATCTCAACACGAAAAGAAATTTAAAGACATTTATAGTATGGGTCCAGAAAGTTTCATTTCTTATTGTGATTTCAGTCATTTCATAACTGATTTTTCACTTGTGTCTTTTAATTCGTTTGCAATGTTTATCCAGGCTAACCTATCATGTCGGTTTTATGGTAGTATTTCATTTTATAATTCCATATACAAAAGAATTTTCCAACACTATTGATGCCAATAATTAATTCAGCTTTGTACCTCTAACTTGTATATTTTGTCATTTACATTTATCGTATGATACAAGGCGAAGAGACACAACGCAAGCGTGTCGCTTACACACGTATGTTACGATAGAGGTTGTTATCATATTGGTGTGCACCTGTTTCCCTACTACAACATGATTTGAATGCGCACTAGCGGTACCTATCTTTTAAGATAATTATCGTGTATAGCTTACAATCTTAATCATATGTATCGTATCGCTCTATAGGCCAACCAGACAGAAAGAAACCTGCGCAGAACCGTCATATCGTGAGTGGCTCGCGCACGCATGTAGGGGCGATGGCGGAGAGGGGATTGGAACGGTGTTAGGGATACATTGTTACATTCTGCCATAATATAAAGGGATTTAAAACCTATAATTTAATATCTTTTTACGTCTTTTACATTGTAAAATATTTAAATTTACTAATTGTAGTTGTCAGGAGCATAAACATTCACAGTTCTTTAGCGCTGTAGTATTTTTTAAGAAGAAAATATTAGGCCCTACGCAATGAAGCAGCGAGCGGGTATGTCTGGCCTAACTCGGGCTCTCCCGCTCCCACCACAGTTCTACCTGCGCGAGACCTAACCGCGCCAGGTTCTTTTCTAACGGTACCCTTATAGTATGCAATCGGGCTTAGAGAAAGCAGTTGTAACTGAATGTGAACTTTTGGCACATACTTTGGAAATGTCTAAACTTACTTGAAAAAACATCAACTCTCTCGGCCAAAGTGTCAGTTGATTGTAGTGATAGGCAAAACGATTTTATTTAATGAACGATTCATTTGATTCGACTCACTATACAAAATTGAATTAGAAGTCGGTTCATTTCGTTTATTTGAATCAGTAACGTCTTAACGAGGTTTGCACGTTTCTATTCTTCATTTTAGACCTCTCAACTAATTCAACTGACAACAATTAACAAAATTATGGACGCAATTCTCGTCGGATTTTACGGTTCTCCAAACTAGTCGATTCAGTTTGAAGCTTAATCACAACTCATCGATTTAACTGGGTGATTCGTTCAAATTGAACGAATCGTTTGTGCATGGCACGCCATTAGTTGTTTTTTATTCATCGTTTAGTGCGATTGTCTTTTCGGTCCGTTTGGTGGAGCAGCAGTACCCACCGGTCGTTTGTTGTGTTAGGAGTTAGGACGCGACTTTTCGCCCAGCCTTTTTGACATAAGACAACTTTTTGGCGACTTGTGAACAAAAGTGAGGGGGGTGGAAGAACGAAAATGAAGTGTTTCATTTAAATATGTACTTATGAATTTTATGGTTTTGTCGTTGTGCCTCTCCAGGTATCTGGCGCTCTAGGCGGTCCTCTAGTTCACCTATATGATAGCACCGATGGTTGTGTTTTCTATTTTTTGTTTCTGAATTAGTTTTTGACCGACAAAACACATTACTACACTCGAACACCCATAATCGCCAGGTTTGGCACCATGTGATTTTATTCTTTATCTTAACGTGAAATCTGTGCTTAAAAGAACTCGTTTTAAGTCAGTTGATGAAGTAGAGAAGAAAACGGCAGATTTATTAAAAACAGCTGATCTGCTCCGCGCCTTGCCTTCTGTGATTGAACTGAAAAACAGCAAACATGTGTAACATGCGAATAGCGACTATATTTAAACGGAAGACCAATAGATAACTACATTGCTTCAGATGTCTTCATTACCTTTAGAGTCTTAAGCTACAAGTGGTAGTCCTACAATTAACAAACATATTTATGATAACTAAACATTTAACTAAATATGTCAGGAGCGTAAATATATTACTTTGAAAATCAAATTCAAGTACAATTTCAGACTACTGGAGTTTGTGGGAGTTGTTAAAAGAAATTATTTTTATTTAGGTTGTCACCTAGTATAGAGAAAATTATGTGATGGAAAAATAAAACCTGGAAAAACACAAAATGATGATTTTATCAAAATCGGTTCTACCGACATTGATAGATTTTTGATCAAGTATCTAAGGACCTAAAAAAAAATGTCGGTTTGTGCATTAACGGTAAAAAAACATCAAAATCTGTTGAGTGTGTTATAAATGACGTATTTTTTAAACAGCGATTTCTTTGAAATATCGTTAAATTAATGAACCAAACTCGTGTACAAAATATTCCAATTGAGGAATAATTGTCTATAAACTAACCTTGATCCCCGTCATTAAAACCCCCGATTAACGTTCAGGGCGCGTTTATGTCAGTAACGTATTTTAAAGACATCGTTTTCATTTTTAGACTGACAACTACCGAACTGTCATATTTGCTGGCAGTAGATTTAGTTGGTTTAGGAGATTGGTAAGTTAGACAGTTTATGCAACGTTCATACACTATTTAATTACGTAAATACGTAATACAAATTTTATTATTATTATTTAATTGTAAAAAAACACGTCTAAAGGCCTCATTGGGTCTAGATTTTAAATATCTACAAAAATGTTTTTTTTCTTATTGGTTAAAAAAAAAAAATAATAATAATAAATACCCTTAGCCCTGGAATACTCAAATTGCGTCGGTATTGAAAAATAGCAAGAGTTGGTAGAGATCTGATAGGAAGTATAAATAGAAGGGGTTTGTTCAAGGAGATGAACACCACTCAAAAAGTGGCATACAGGTTTCCTAACCTAACCTACATATTATACGAATACACACTTTATTATTCTGGAGTTCAGTATAAATTTGATGTCCTTCCAGATGGTGTCAAATTGATCTTCATAGTTATTCCTTCGGCGCCACATGAATTCACTTAAATAGGAAGTCCAACAAAATGTCTCTACCGATACCACATTCTTTCTGTTCCTGGTAAAATACTGTGAACAACGTTTCAGCTGTTCTGTCAGGTCAGGCTCTATATCAATAGAAAATTGTCCCTCTTCTTGAACAGACCCAAAGAGAGAACTAACTCAAGACTACATGAAAATAAGTGTAAATCCAGCTATTGTACTCGGGATTGCCAACCCGCACTCACTAAGGTAAACCCCTAAAGGTATGTGATAGATAGATGAAAACCTATTCTTATAAAACCAATAAACATTTGAAAATCATCTTCTACTTTGATATCTTCTAACCTAGTTTTACAGACTAACCTTTCGTAAACTAACCTTAAATACAAATTTGAGCAAGATCCAATGAAAATAACGATCTCTAAAGTGTTTAATGACATATGTACAATGAGACAAGACATCGTCTCAATTTTGACGTTTCCATGAAGGAGGTCTCGCAAGTAGAATGTCTATTATTAAATGGCCTATATCAGTTAACACGATGATTTGACATGAAAACACTTGTATTTTGTATAAACCAAGTTACAAGACACATGTTGCCAACCTAACGTAGATGTTTGTTTTTGTTATGAAGCCAGCTAAAGTTTGTGTTGTAATGTTGGCAATACCAACAATGTTTCCAGTTGTATTTCTGGAGAGGTGCTTGAACTGCCTCTGGCTTATATCAGTCGGATGTAGAAGTGAAATCAGTTTATTGTACGTAGATGCTGTATATTATTTTACACTACGTGGTTGATTGTATGTTCACTGTGTATTAATCATTATTACACGTGGTGTATTTGTCTACGATGTATCTCTGTTTATATAAAACGCCATGTCCCTTAGGGGCTTGCTCTAGTGAATATAGCCGTGGAAATCCTGAGGGGTTCCTAGCTGCATCTACATATTGTCCATGTTGTTAATCCCTATCTTTCATCTTTCCTGTCAGGTCTTTCTTTATCAACTCTTATTCTTTTCTTACTCTGGCTAATTAGATTATTCCATTGCTAGGAGTCTTTATTTTATGTTCTTTTTCTTTCTTTTTTTTATAAGTCTGTGATGATCAAGCAATTTTTCACAATTTTAACAACAAAGTGGAAAAACCAATATTTGTCTCCACGGATAATACGAAAACCAGAATTTTCAACATTTTTTTACGAATTTTCGTAAAATTTTCAAAAACATAAATTTGTCATTGATAACATTGGTGTATGATTTGAACGCTAATTGGAACTGAAAATATTTATCGTCATACTGCTTCAAAAACAGCTGTTTTCAATACATGCATTGAGATGCTAAAGTTGTTCATTTTTAGTCCTAGGACCTAAAAACATCAGCTTAGGTCGAGGTCAATTCGCTTATACGAATTGATGAACGATTGTAAAGAATCTATAAAAACAACCGATACTCTCGATTGTAAATAACATATATTTACAGATATTACAGATAATAACAGATATTTGATAACTTGTCCAAACTTTTAAAAGTAAATAGGTTATAACATTTTAGATTTTGTGAAATTCTTTTCTTATATTGTTTGCAGTATAACGAAAAATATTTTCAGTTGATGAAATATATTTATTATCCCAGTTATAAACATTTGATTTTCTTAAAATTTTCAGCAGCAACATATATTTATTTTGTCAGTGATATAGTTGATATTGGTGATTCTTTTATCAGGTATTGGTACCTATATTGAAAACTATTAATCTGATGAAAACCTTTAAATGGAGGACCCTTGTTACTTTTTCATTTAACTTAAAATCTGTTTTGCACACTGAAAAATAACAGCTGTTTTCCAAATACCTGCCACATTTTAATATCTTATAAACACATATATTTTTATGGGGTTTTAGAATTGTGTACAAAAATTGTAAAATTGATTTATTCTCAGTTATTGTTTGATAAACCTAATTGTTTAGTAGTAATAGTTGCTTAAAGTTTTAAACATTTGACGTTTGAAGCATTTTCAGGAGGCGATTTTCCTTGCTTTCCATTGTTGAATGGAGATAGAAATGTAATTAGGCATAGTCTAGGATGTTAAATACTAATGTAGGACTACAAAAAAAAAAAAAAATTCGCAACAAATAAAAAACTTGCTATAATCTAGTGTTTAACTAAGTAAGGTAGTAGTGTATAATAAGCTAAGTAAAGAATTAAATAGCCTAAGGACCTGTAAATCCTTTGTTCACTTCCTAATAGGGTTTTAAATTATATTTTGAACCCGATGTAATCGTACAAATATTATTTTCTCAGGTCATTTATTGCCATACTTAGCTTACATTACATTCTAGCACGTTTTTATTTGTTCCATTACATTAGCTAAACTTACTTGTCTATCTTGATTCAACAATGGGAAGTATGGCAAATCCCCTCATGAAAATCCATCGAACGTTAAATTAAGCGCCTATTACTCCTGCACAAGTAGGTTTATCAATCAAAAACCAAGAATAAATAAATATTAAAATTTTGTACAGAATTCCAAAACCCGATAAAAAATAGAGATGGGTTGATATAAAAAAAGTAAGAAATTGGCAGTTATATTGGAAAATGGCGACCATTGTAAAAATCTTTAGGAGGCTACACCCACTTTTTAAGTTATCTAAACAACTTTTCAAATATGATACCACATACCAAATTTGACCAAAATCGGTCCATTACATTGCGCCCATTAACATCTTTTTTTCTCATTGATGTATTTCCATAGATCTATAACAACGACAATCAGAACATTACAAAATACAATTTGGAATCAAACTATCTCAATTTTGCCAACATTTACCTCCGATGCATATTTTATGCGTAACAGATTAATGTAATGAGGAAAAGAAAGTAAACCAATGCCAAAGTGTATTTACGTAACCGCCAAGGAAATAACTAAATCATAACACTAGTTGTAACAAATAATTCAATTCCAACACAAGTTGTACCCTGTCATTAAAGTGGTAAATGATTGTTATTTAAGTGGTAAACGAGTTGCCATACATGGCAGTAAACCTTGAGCCCAAGTCACACTTATTGGCGCATCGACAAACGCCAGTCTGGGAGGGAAGTCGAATGGTTTTTAGAGTAATCGAGTAAAAAAAAAACGTTATTACGAAGGTCATTCCTTATTATTCCTGAATAATAATAATAAATCGGCGCTTTGTTAACGTGTTTTAACGAAACAATATTTAAAACAATTTTTTTATTGTTTAAAGGCGTACTATCTTCATCAAGAAAAAGAAGAAACCGTAAAATGAAGAAGACACTTACCCCTCGAATACTCTTATTAGCAACGTAGTCGAAAAAGAACAAAATTTGGTCAAGAGAGACCTGCTAGGAATGATGAAAGAGAGTGTTCTAACCAAGACAACATGAAGAAAGGTGTAGGTCCAACTAGACTCCCTCGAGTGGGCCGTGTGAGCCCTTGATTTTAAAACACAATAAAATAAACGCTGCAAAAACATTGTACAAACTTTGTCACTCAACAATCCCTAAAAGAAACAAAACTAATCGTCACCAAAAATATCAGTTCTGTAGTTGTCACTCAAAAAGTGGAAATGAATCATGGACACAGTCTTCCATAAAGTTAGAATTGTCTATAAAGTTTAAGAACCCATCTCGACCGTGTGTACAGTAGCCTCAGACTAGGAGTGTAATGTCTGATGTAATGGGCGTGACCTCCCTTCTACTTGCTTCCCTAGTCAGACTTGACGGTACAACTCATTCCAAGAAAACTAGGTACACAAATTCTGTTCATTAACAAAAATGTGTCCATTTCTTTAATATGCACCTTGTGCACTTTTGTAAACGTTTTATTCTTATTTACACCGATATAAGAAACGAAAGTGGGGTAGGCGTTTACACAGAAGCATTTGAGGTCTATATATTTTTTTTATTGGGGTTGTATCGCTGAAAGTATACGCAACAAAGTATGGGGGCCCCTCTTTTCTTCTCCACCCCAGACATATTCCTACCTTGAGGATACTGTATATCTGATGATAACATCTTCGGGATTCTTCTTCAATTCTGTTTCCTAAACCTTCAACTGATGCTGTTTTTGTGGTATACGCAGTTATTTTAAATGACATTAAAGGATATCTAGTAAATTAAGGTCACTTCTGCGACCTGTTAATATAAAATTATTGAAATAAATACTAGCTCATTTCTGTTGAACACAAGAGTTTCTTCAGGATTGTCACAATATTATTGTTGACAACTGGAATCATTTGATTGTTTAAGAAGATCGATTAAACATCGCCATTCAAATTAATGTCGATAAAGAAATGGTAATTGTGTTTTTTGTAGACGTGGAAAATAAATATGTGTTTTAAGCAAACGAATAGCAATTATTACAACAAAAAGTACGATAATAAATATTAACATGACTAAGAAGAAGTGATTTTTATTTACCAAGTGTAGGAAGTTAATCTAATTACGACCTCAGGAAAACGCAAAAATTGATTTTCGACACACCATCCGTTTTTCGTCTGTAGTTATGCATGTACAGTCACAAAAATAAAAATAGATACTTTTTTTTATATGGGACTATAGTGTGCTCCTATGGAACCCTGTTGGAAAAATCGAATTAATAATGTCAAAATTGTGACCATGTGTTATTCAATTTGTTAATAGATTACAAACTTCCCGATTTCAGTTCTCCATATTATGGTACCAACTCCACATCTCCATAATGACAAATAGCGAATTTATTGACGAAAATGTAATTAATCCGGCAAGGACAATTGTGGCGTTCAATAAGTAAAGAGACAAATAGGCGTAGTGTTTTATTATATATAGGTAAAACTTTTTCTATTTTTCAACGTAATCCCCCCCGCAACATTTATACACTTTTACCATGGTAGTACCAGCTTTTTTATACCTTCAGCGAAAAATTCTTTACTTTGGCATCGAAGACAGACTGGCACCGCTGTCTTCACATCTTCATTGTTTTCAAATCTCTTACCTCGCAAAAATTCTTTCATCGGTCGAAACAAGTGAAAATCTAATGGAGCCAAATCAGGACTATATATAAGGAGGGTGGGGTAGGACTTCCCAGTTCAACCTTTCAATAGCTGCCAGTGTTTCATAAGCTTTGTGCGGGCGAGCTTGTCTTGGAGAAAAAGCACCCCTTGCTCTGCAAACCCCGTCTCTTACTCAGAATTGCTGGTTTCACTTTTGCTTCCAGTTCTTCCCTGTAGTACTCTCCATTAACAGTGCGCTGAGTTTCCAGGTAGTCATCGAAAATGGGACCTTTAAAGTCCCAAAAATGGTTTAGCATGACTTTTCCAGCTTTTGTTTGGGTTTTGAATTTTTCCTAACAGGAGAAGACGCACGATTCCACTCCATGCTTAGGCGCTTGGACTCGGGCTCAAAGTGATGTATCCAAGTTTCATCACAAGTGTCAATTCTTTCCAAAAAGCTTCTCCTTCTTCCTGATAACGTCTTTTCAGTTCCTGGCAGATTTGAAGCCTGAAATTTTTGTGGTTGTTTGTCAACAGTTTGTGGAACCCAACGTGCGCATGTTTTGCGGTTTCAACTTGTCATGAATGATTGAGTGGTCGGTGCCTACACTCGTATGACAAGTTTCAGCTATTTGAGCCACTGTAATTCTTCAGTCTTCCTGAATAATAGTTTCGATTCGGTTTTCCATCAAAGCATTTAAAACCTCAATCGGTCGGCCTGAACGTTGCACATCACTCACATTTGTTCGCCCAAGCTTGTACCGATCTATCCACTTAAAAAGGTTTGCACGGTTTATACAATTTTTCCCATATTGTCTTTTCATTCTTGAATAAATTTCAGATGGTTTTGTTCCTTCAGAAAACAAACGTTCAACAATGCCTTCAGAGAACTTGCCATTTTCAAAACATTGCAAAAAGAAACAAACGTTCAACAATGACAAACAGCTGTATTAGAATGTTAGCAGTGTTGCCAACTCACAATATTGATAGTTATAAAATTTCCCAGGATATTGTTTTTGAACCTGGAAAGGTTTGTCTCTACTTATTGAACGCCCCTCGTATACACATCTACGAGGCCCGTTAAGGGCTCTCCCGACGTAAAGAAAGTAGTGTTTTACAACTACAAGGTTCAGAAAATCTGTATAATAACAGTTTTAAACTAATTTACCCTGCTGGATAAGACCAATCCAATGCCAATTTAACTTTCCCTATAAGGCCCTAAAGACCAACTGTTGGGGTTTATATTTAGAAGATCTGCATGTATAATATTGTATGATGGGATTTGGTAAGTACCATGATGGTTCCTTTTATCTCGTCTCATTACGACCTTTAAAATGCTCTAACATTTGACCATACGTCCCATTTGAAATTTTTAAGTTACCCGTCACACTCTCCTCGCCGTAAATTCAAAATTCAAGCAACCTTTCACTACAAAAGAAAATTGAGCGGTCATAAAGAAAATTGCCAATAGGAGAATGATAGGTAGATATTTTATAGCATCTGTGGTGTCGGCATTCCAAAGAGGATGATGCCAATAACTTTTATTAGAAATTTGCCAATAGTGAATAAAATTCTGTTATCTTACGACCGCTTAATGGGGTACATACAAAATTTAATGGCCCATCAAAACCTGTTCTGAAGACCATAACAGGGTCTCGAATCTTTATGTTAATTAGATAATTTAATTACTTGTCTAGAAAATATGGTAATGAGATTTGTGTAACCTATGGTGGACTTCTTCAGATAGCGGGTGTAAGGACAACCTTGCGTTAAGACTTCCTGGAGAGAGTAAGGTCGCTATAACAACGATCTGAACTCGATTGTCCTTAACTTGTCTTTCATATATATAGAAATAGGATATTTATTACGACGGATTAATTTGCATTTACAATATACCTGATGTATAGTGCATACTGTGTGGTAGTGAGATCATTCCGAGTGTTGCTATATTAGGAATTTATAATATACAGGGTGATTCTAAAAGAGGGACAAATTTTAGTAAAAATAAAGTTCAAATAAATATAGATCCAAAAACGTTTAGTTTCCTGTCTTTCGCGATTTTAGTTTTTATTTAAAAAAACTTTGAAAATAAATAAGGTATTTTGAGTTTAAATTTGGTACACGCATTTTTCAAAGTTAGATTTTAGTAGTGGTACCAAAAATATAAACTTTATTTTGTATATTTTCAAAATGGCGGCCGTTTAAAATATTTAACATGGAATATCTTGAAAACTGTTTACTTTAAAAAAAAATTACAAAAGACGAAATAGTTTCCTCTTTTAATGGCATAGCCTATATATATATATATATATATATATATATATATATATATATATATTATATTGTAAGTCTAAGGAACTGCGTTGTCACCAAACTAAACATTTAATTTCTTCGTAATCCTTTAAAACGCCAGATTAACCTAAAAAGAAAACAAAAATCTAATTTTGAAAATATTATCTCCGAATCTTTTTAGGGTCCGTAGGTAATACCATGAACCCTTATAATTTTACACAAGTGTCTGTCAGTTTTTATAAACTTTGCATTTATATTCTTTGTATTCTCACACATATAGGAAACAATGGCGGTAACAAAAAAAAAATACCTTGGAACAAAAACCTTCAGTCGAACAGTTTTTGTGAGATACAAGACAAACAATTTAATAGCTATTAAAAATGGATTGTGTTTTCATTGATTTCTCTTTATTAGAATCCCCGGAGGTCCGTGGACCCTTTTAATTTCACGCGCGTGTCTGTTTGTACAATTTAAAGTGCCGTGTAAAAGACTTGAACTTAAAAATAACTGCCCCTTTATGGACCCTACGTCGTGTGGTTTTACCACACCGTTGACTCTTTTATTCCAGTAATCTGTTCAAGCGTTTAACATTGTTCTTATAGGAAATTGAATTCAAAATGGTGGGTCAGGTCAGCAGAGCGTTAAAATGTAATACTTTACTCGAGTTCCTGACTATTCATTTCATAAAAAAAAAATCGTAATAATTGGTTCCCACGTTTCTACTACAATATTCCCTCATATATTGTAGTTTAAACCAATACTCTCAATTCTCCTATTCATTAATTCAGTAAATAGTAAATCAATCCATTAATCCGGGATAATACAGATTGAAGATGACAGATTTTCAATGACGGTAGTTTTAATCAAATATATTATTTAAGCTCTCCTTGGATAGGTATTGCTGGAGAGTTTAACATTCCAAATAGTTCAGCCCATCGTGTAAGTTTAGACCTTTACATTATAATTTTGGTTCATAGTTTAATTATTCTAAAACAGAGTGATATGCTTGCTCAAACCGTAGCATAGGCAATAAACCGAACCGTATAATATCCTCTCCCCACACAATCCAATAGACTCCAGTATCTCAATGCGTTAATGTGCCAAAATTCTTATTAATACAAATGTATTTTGTTACTGCAATATTTAAAAAAAAAAATTGATTATTCGATTTATCCCTAGCAAAATCATGTTAAAACTTGGGAACTCTGTACCGATTTTAAAAACTTTTCAGTTCCAATTAGAGAATAAATCACATACCAACTATGTCATTGATATCTATGGTGTCACTAAATTTAAACGAACGTGAAGATTGTGGCTTGTGGAAGTGTTTTGGTGGTTGTTTTGTCGTTATCATAATAGATGAACTACGAGTTGCGTAAGAGATGGTTTACAGAGGGGACAAAAAGGAGGGGGGGGGGATGGTAGTACTGTAAATTCTATCCCCACTGATAAAATTATAAACATTCCCCGTTGTTTTTATAAAACAAAAATGTGTAATTAAATACATATAGTAGAAATACAATAAACTGTTAAAATAGATTCGATCTTATGTTGTCGCTGAATCGTCAAATTATACAGGAGAGCATGGGTTTTTTTTTAATTGCTAGAAAATATTTTTGTTTTACTTGTGAACAATAATGACCCCACTATAGTCTCCTATACAAAATTTCGTGTTCTTATCTTAATTGTTGTGCCCGATATCGTATTTATGTACAGGCGACAACAATGACGTTGTCATATCGCATGTCAAAAATCACTTTTTCGTGTTCTCGATTCTATGAAACGTGAAGGTCGGCCAAAAAACGGAGGTCCAAATTTTGATGGTTACCAAACTTACTCTCTACTACGTATTGGGTTAATAACAAATTCTGCTTTACATATGAATCAATTTGAATCGCTAAAAGTATGAAAACCGGATCTAGTGTTCTCGAATTATATGTTTACAAACAACAATGGATAGCCGTTTCGTTTTATACGACAGAGTAGTGTAGACGTGTGCAAGACGATCACAGCTGGGGAATCTCCTTGGGTCTGCCACGTCATGCAGTATATTTAGATCATTAAGGCTATTAAGTAAATCCTGCCGACGGGTTGGAGGTTGCAACTTTAAACATTCACATATAACTTGCCTAAACTAAAGCGTTTTAGGCTTCTGATTGCTTCGTTTGTTTAAAGATTTCATTATGTATTTCGAAATAATCAGAATTTTAGACAGCGATTGTCAAATTTGAACTCTGCATCCATTTTACTAAAATTGATGTCATATTTCAAATACGTATGATGAATACAGTTGGGCTATATCTTAACCTTTTCCGTGTAACAATGCTGTATTTATAAAAACAGTCCCTTCGCTGAAATAATTTGTTTTTGAGTAATTTTTCTTAAAAGCGATTTTTGCCGCGTTAGTAAGAAGCAGTTGTGTGTGTGACGCGCATCTGATTATAAAGACGCAATGTCTTGATGAACATACTAAACAGTTTATCAACGCAACAATACCTTCAATGGCTCACTTAAAAGTGAGTACGGGCGTGGTAATGCTATAGAATCCTAGCTGTAGCTGAATCTACACCTTTTTTCATGTAGTCTTGGGTTAGATCACTATTTTTCAACGTTCCTGTTGGGTCACTCTCGTGTTCTTTTGCGACCCTGACGCTAATAAAATATTCAAGGGCTAGATGTATTTTATGTTCTCGTCTTCTTCTCTTTTATAAGGCGACACTGATCGAGAGGTTTTTCGCTTTTAAACAAGGAAAAAAGGTTTATCCACGCAATGAGCATATGCTGATACTATATCCAAGCAAAAGAACTGCACGTGTAACAATTTGAAAGATTGTCCGCCCCCCCCCCACCACCACCTGCACACATCCGAACGTTCAATCATGCCTGTCTTTAGAAACAGGATTGATGCTTTTCTAAAATATATAGTTTTTGGTGTGTATGAATTTGAAAGATTGTCCTCCCCCTCCCCCACCACCACCACCACCACCTGCACACATCCGAACGTTCAATCATGCTTGTCTTTAGACACAGGATTGATGCTTTTCTAAAATATATAGTTTTTGATGTGTATGAATTTGAAAGATTGTCCTCCCCCTCCACCCACCACCACCACCCCCTTACAGACATCCGAACGTTCAATCATGCCTGTCTTTAGACACAGGATTGATGCTTTTCTAAAATATATAGTTTTTGGTGTGTATGAATTTGAAAGATTGTCCTCCCCCTCCACCCACCACCACCACCCCCTTACAGACATCCGAAAGTTCAATCATGCCTGTCTTTAGACACAGGATTGATGCTTTTCTAAAATATATAGTTTTTGGTGTGTATGAATTTGAAAGATTGTCCTCCCCCTCCCCCACCACCACCACCCCCTTACAGACATCCGAACGTTCAATCATGCCTGTCTTTAGACACAGGATTGATGCTTTTCTAAAATATATAGTTTTTGGTGTGTATGAATTTGAAAGATGGTCCTCCCCCTCCCCCACCACCACCACCTGTACACATCCGAACGTTCAATCATGCCTGTCTTTAGACACAGGATTGATGCTTTTCTAAAATATATAGTTTTTGGTGAATATCCAGCATTGATTTATGGAAAGAAGTAGCAATTTATCAATTAAAAATACATTTGGCGAGTCATTATTATGGGAGAGTAATATTTCAGGAATGGGTTATGGTAATCAAACAAAGACAAAAATTCCAGTAATCCTGTGTATTAAAATACTCCATTTTCTTATTGTGTCTTTCTAAACAAATTTATAACTTCGAAATGGATGAAATATTAAGTCAAGATTTGGTTTACGCATTTTGTATATAACCTTTGTGACGCGTTCTGAGCAACAGTCACTCGGCTTCGTCGTTGCGGTCCGTATTGTAATCTGGCTCACCGGCCTCATGGTATCTAGGAGACTGGGGATCAACTGATCGAGACGGAAGGCCTGTGACGTGTGGTGTGTGGAACACCTCGAGTCATCTCAATTTATTTAGTTTATTCATTTTAGTACAAGTTTTCTGAGTTATTATGTCGAGCTAAGTTTCGGCTAATGGTGTTCCTTACATTATCAGTAAGGCCAAAATATTGTGTCGCCCCGCGGATAATATGTGTATTTAAATAGGTGAGTTACTAATATATCCATTGGCTTGACAACTCATTATGCGCAGGTACTTTTTATAATTTAATGTATGGCCTCCTTTCATGTATATCAGTTTAATATATTTAACTCATTAAGGGTTGGTTATCTAGAGTGTTATTGGTCTAAGGGTGATAAGGTAATTTATACCTTAAAGGGATTGGGAGAGGACGTTTTCAGTAGTCCAGGTATTATCTTTTTTAGTTTTACCCAATCATAACGAGTTGAAACTTTTACCAGTATACCAAAAGCAGATTGTATTTCCTGCATTTTCAAAATAGCAGTCATTTACAGTTATTAATGTCAAATTTCTTGATATTTTCTCAATCTTTCGCAATAACTTGTACTTTTGTTTTGTAAATCTATAACCAACGCACATTTGTGCATATTATGATGGGTAGTACGCAAGATTGTTATTTGTTATTTAATTGTTATAACTAGTAATTTTATATCAAATTATTCAATGCATACCCTTTAATATAATTTACAGAGTTCTAATCATCATTTTTTACATTACAGGTAAGTTTTGCAGCAGTCTTTGTTTAGAAGATGTAGAAATCTTGTAACGTAAGTAAACATTAATACGCATGTATTTGTTCTTATGTAATTGTTATTAGTTAAAAACTGTCTAAGTAGCGAGAATAAGTAAATAATAGATGTGGCACCACTTGGCTTCGCATTATCTACGTAGAACACCAGTGTTCATCTCGAATTCAGTACCTTAACATTTTATGAACAATTTTTCCAAAGTTATCTTATTTAAAGTTTCTGTAGACATGTACTTGCACTAGGCATGGACGTCAGTACTCCAAATTAGATTAGAATTACGATTTTCATAAAAATCCTATCATTGTTGAAATGTTCTTTAAAATATTTGAGACCATCTCTTTATTATTTGTATTACCGTTAATTATCCGTGGATAAAAGAATTCCATCAGGATTTGAAACCGTGCTGAATCAGAAAAGAATGCGTAAAAACCAAAAGGAACAGGAAGAGTATTTTCAGGACAAGTTCATGACAAGCCAAACGATGAAGGAGTACTGACGAAAGATAAAGGATAAATTCGTGTTTTTACATTTTGGTAAATAACGCAAGAGAAATTGGTCTGTATGTATGTAAATTTTAATTGTTTGTGAGATATTTATGAAACTGAAAATATTTTGGAAAGTTGAGTTACTTAAATTCCGCGAGTGCCTCCAATTTTTTTTTTAAATTTGTTACCGATCGATTTTGATAAAACTGTAAAAATATGTTTTATAAGATCTTTAGTTTAATTTAAAATCAAATTTTAATAGAACTTAATTCAATAGTTAAATCAATTGTCAAATTTAATATATGTATCATAGTTGTCTATGATACATATATGCTATGTTGTCTTTGTTAAGACAAAACATTATTTTCTTCATGAAAGTATTTTTATAGCTTGATCGTGATTTTCAATTACTTCTTACCTTAATTAGGCTTACTTACATTACAAGAGAGGTATAATTTACTTGATTAGCATCTATCTAGTATGCCCTCTAACAAGACAGAGTAAGGTGTTATTTCCTGAAGATGACTCATCGGGGCGAAACACCCGAAGCGATTGTCGAAGGCCAAACAAAGCGATCACGATCAACTGCTAACAAGGAATGGGCAAGGCATACATATGTGAACATAATAGTCTGTAATTTACATGTGTAATACTGGAAGCTTTTATTGTGGTTACCGCCATTTGTGGAGAACAATTCTATGTTATTAAGATGTAAGGGGCTTTGTAAATAAAAGAAAAAAACATGGCGGCAAATTGTTATGTATAACTGTGGTGGCGGGGAAAATAAACATTCTCACGCACCCATAAATAAAAGTCCGTCTTCCACTTTTCGCGAATATGGCTGTTTTCGTCGAATATACCCACGAATGGCTGCTTCGTTTGTTCGCTATCTTTTGGAGATTACTCATACAGTATCCTCGAGGTAGGAATGTGTCTGGGGTGGCGAGGGAAAGAGGGGCCCCAACACTTCTTTTGTTGTGTTTGCTTTCAGCGCTACATCCCCAACACAAAAATATAGACCTCAAATGGTTCTGTGTAAACGCCTACCCCTACTTTCGTTTCTTTTATCTGTGTAAATAAGAATAAAACGTTTACAAAATTAAACTTTTAAAATTAACTTGTACTTAAACTTTAAGAATTAAATGTAGCTAATCAGTAATTTGTGTACCTAGTTTTCTTGGAATGGGTCGTGCCGTCAAGTCAGGTTAGGGAAACAAGTAGAAGGGATGACAGGCCCCCTTACACCAGACAAACTCCTAGTCTGAGGGTACTGTACTTCTCGTCAGTACACGAATGCTTATCCCGAGCATCAGCGTACTACATGCCCAGTGTGTCCCTTATTTGGATTTGTCACCCCCAGGTCTAGGAATACTAGACATCGGGTTCTTCAGGATCCCCCGTGGCAACTGATTAGGGCAACAAAGAAGCTATATTTTTATATTATCACACAGTCAGCAGAAAATATTCACCATCATAAATCGTCGTATGATTGATGGTAAACTTCTTTTGGTTTCAAATCTATATGACGAAGAGGTGGAGAAACTAAAGAGGATACTTTTTAGCCATGCCAAGGAAACATAGTTGGCAGAGCGCGCGCCTATCTCGCTGCAGTTCGAACTAGTGAACCGTCAAAGGTTTACACAGGTTCGATCCCAATTGATGCCGTTGTGTTTTTTCATGTATTACATACTCCCTCGACTTCATTGATCTAATGGACGTAGAGTGAAAACATTAGTCAAAGATAGGGGGCTATTACCCACCCTGTACTTTTAAAAGTAACCTGAAAATAATGTCAATTTACTCCTTCGTTGTAGAACATTTCATAGTTGCTAATGAGGTTAACTGAGGTGAGATGCATGCAAGAGATTCTCTTGTCGTTTTTTTTATCCCTGTGATGGTCGTGACCAGGGTTTTCAATTAAGATTTCTTGTGTATGACACGTGTTTAAGGAAGCTTTGTAAACACCTCCTTGGTGTATAACAAATCACGTGACCTACCTTGACACTCTCTTCATATGACAAGTAAATAAAACGTTTAAAAAGAGCAACATATGTTTCTAATCAATAACAATTAACCTTGCCGTAAACATACTTGGATATAGTTCTATTGGAAAGTGACGGGCGGTTATTGAGACCTTGTCGCAAAGGTAAAGTGTTTTTAATGAAGTCTTGATCTTGTTTTAAGGCTGGCGCTCGCCTTGGCTGGCGCTCTCTTTGGCTGGCGCTTAACTTGTAGTGAGTGTAGTTGAAGCGTTATTAGGAGGCGAATTTCTTGAGTGGTATTCGCTTGATTGAAGACGTTGGTTATTATACAGGATGTCCAGAAAATAAGGTGTTGTAGTGATGATTCTGATTATTAAAACAGCGAAAAAAGTTCCTTTGAATGTATGTCCAAAAATGCTTCGTTTTTTGTCTTGTCCCCATGTCTTTTAGATATTCATAAATAAGATATAATTCTAGGAGTGATTGATATATGAATACCAAATTGTGTAAATGTTTTATAATGAGAACCGAGCCTTTAAACAATAAGAGAAATAATTTAACTGCTCCATCTTCAAATGTAATACAAGCAGATCCTCTAAATATAAAGTTGGTCTCTAGGGCCTTGTAGTAAAGTAAATTGTATTGTTAGATCAATGAGTCTTATCCAGCAGGGTAATGTTGTTAAAGACGTTTACTAAATAGTTGTATATAGGCCTATCATTACTTTCTTGATGGAGGCTAGATTAGGTGTATATTTTAAAAAGTATCCACTTGCTCCGCATGTGCCAGTGTTTCGGATCTGTCGACCTTGTAGCTGTTTGAAGAAGACTCCACTCGCTGCGCTCATATCAGTGACTCGGCCCTACCGGATCTCGTAACTATACGAATATCACATTTTCTTGAAACATTACGATTATAAATTTCATTTTTGACAATAACTTCGCTATTTGTCGGAGGAGAGAGGTGGAGAGTTGATACCATTACATGGCGTATTGAAATCCGCAAATTTTTATCCAAATTAGTGTTTTTAACACACCAGTTATGAATTAACAACTGTTTAAAATGGCCGCCAATTTTGTCATTCAATTTAATTTTCCTGTATTATAGTAAGGTTCTGGATGAGCACACTATACTCATGTATACCAAATTTCATGTTCCTATTTTAATTTAAGAGACCACTTTCACTTCTGGAAAACTCTGTGTCCATAAAAATTAGTTCATTTTGCATTTTTTCCCCCTCAAATAGGCTGAATTTGAACCATTTTTACGATTTCGATGTTTCTATATATGGTACCTGATTTTTGTGTCACCCTGTAGATAGAGATTGTCAATTGCTATTATATGTCGTTTTTTTCCATGTTTCTCTCTACTGGTACAAGAGATATTAAGCCGTTTATGGATTATAAATCTATATCAAATTAAACCCTTTCAAATGCTGTCAGGGTTTTAATTTTGTGTGCCAAACATCTTGACAACTGTTGATTTTACTTAATTTTTTTTAAAGAAACAAACCCTTTAAATTCTGAACAAAACTATATTTTTATGTATATTGTATGTTTAAAAATAGCTGAAATATTGCTAAAAACCTAATGGAAAAAACGAATTCTTGCTAATTTTATAAACACACAAGAACTTTTCTCGGTCTTCCAGGACTTACACAGTTAAGTTTTAGAAACTTTATTTACATGAGTATAAATACCTTATTTCTGTCTTTGCAATTCTTTTTGTGTTCCTCACCAAAGCTGTTTCGCCGATCAATACGGCATCATCAAGTGGCAATTATAGAACTCTATACAACACATACGCACGCTAACACAAACACTGGACACTTTAATTTGCTTGAAACAACGAAAGCATTGCAAAGACGAACATGATGTATTTTTATACGTAGATTTAGCAATTCGAAGACATGACTGAACAATTTTAACTTTAATTAAGTTAACTGCCGAGTACATGATGATCACAAGATATTGTGTGTTCTAGTAAATTATCAAGAATTATATTTTTACCGATATCTCGGCTCTCGTTCAACATACGGGTTGGGAAAGAATAAGAGGTGGTCAAGATAGGACTGATTGAAAAGATGGAAGAGAAGAATGTAACCCGAGAAGACGTGCAAAAAGTTGTAGAACCAGCTAGGATCTCTCGGAATTTCCAAATCTGTACTCCTAGAGTTAGATTCTGATGAGGGTACCTTGAATATATTCATTGAAAAATAAATGAATTTTCAAATTGTTTTTTTCTTCGCCACAGTACTTCTCTGTGTATACGTAAGGAAGATAGAATAATTTGTGTAGGGCCTAACATGGATAGAATGACGGAAATGAAGACAATTATCCATCGGTGAGGTAATGAATTTAAATTCCAGGAATATAAACTTTGTTTTTTCCGAGATAGCCACAAGTTGGAATTTCTCTTTGGAAATTTACTCGTGTTTCCTCTGTACAGAGTGAGTCATAATGGAAGTTCAGTATTCAAGGGTAGATAACGGGTGTTAAATTAATGAAAAACCATTTTATAAACTTAGAACTTCGTTTACCATCTGTAGTTATGTGTGTTTTAAAAAAAAAATTATAATTGCTGTTTAAAATTTTTAATGATTTTTTTTTTTTGAAAAATTGCAATTTACGGTTAAACTCATCAACAATAATTTGACTCGTGTTTTGAGATAAATCAGACATCAGCTCGTCTGGCAACCATAACTCTCGCTTAATTAGATGATTTTTTCTTTAGCGTTATTTCAGGTAAAACGGAGTATTTTATCAGTATATGAAATTCATTTTTCCCATTATAACCAAGAAACACAAACTTATCCGCTTTCGCACACGGTCAAACATTTCTATCACATCTTCTTGATTTTTTGTGTGTATACTTTTAATATCAAAATAAATTAAACTTGCGTTTAAGTAACATCTATTATGAAAATAACTATATATATATATATATATATATATATATATATATATATATATATATATATATATATATATATATATATATATATATATATATATATATAGAGAGAGAGAGAGAGAGAGAGAGAGAGAGAGAGAGAGAGAGAGAGAGAGAGAGAGATGTAGTGTGTGTGTATTTGACACCCAATACTTAGCCTACTGGGGTGGGTGAATGGTACAGTATCCTCAAGGTAGGAATGTGTCTGGGCTGGAGAGGAAAATAGGGGTCCCCATACTTTGTTTTTAGCGTTTACTTTCAACGGTTCAACCCCAATAAAAATATATATAGACCTCAAATGCTTCTGTCTAAACGCACCCTACTTTCGTTTCTTTTATCGGTGTAAATAAGAATAAAACGTATACAAAAGTCTGTCACGAAGTTGTAACTTTAGGATTTAATTGTAGCTAAGCAGTAATTTGTGTACCTAGTTTTCTTGGAATGGGTTGTTTCGTCAAATCAGGCTAGGGAACCAAGTAGAAGGGTAGGACATGCCCCTAACACCAGACACAATCCTAGTCTGAGACTACTGTACTTGCATAGTGAAACAATTCGAATGAACGGTGATTCGAGTGAACAGGTCGTTTTGGTGACAGAACCAAATGATCCGGATCATTAAAAGACGCGTTCTGTCCATCCAATCCTATTGTATGTAAATACAACTTATCTATATTGCAATGTGATTGTTTCCGATATCAAAACCCAACTGCAGGCGATCATTCGTATTCCGCAGAATGTTTGTCACTAAATTTGGTGTTTCATCACACAACTTGGTAGACTAGTAATTGGCTTACCCAAATGATATCTATCCTTTTATCTTCACATTGTAAATTCTCGATTTAAGGTAATCCATTACAGCAAATATCATCGAATTTAAATCCGGGGATGTGGGAACCCATCCCACTGTGGAAAGATTTCGCCAGCCAATGACGTACTGCATACGGTCGTGACCATTGTTGGCCCAATCCTCCTTTGTGAGCGTTAATGAATCCTCCAACATTTTCAGATAATATTCACTATTTACAGTTCCTTCAGAAGAATAATGGCCGAATACTTGTTCTTTCCAAAAACCCAACCATAACGCGATCAGCCCCTTGTTCTTACTGGATATCCGATGTGAGTTGTGATTGATCCAGTAGCGCCAATTTCGTCAGTTAACCTCACCATTCATTAACAAGAAAGTTATCTGAGAACATAGCTGTGATTAAAAACTCTGCGTTCTCTTCCAAATATTCCAGAAACTAATAGCACGACGCGACGGTCCGGATCATCTTCTGTCATATTGTGTAACTTATAGTGGTGAAACTGGTGCTTTTTCGTTGAATAGTTGTCCGAGGAACACTCAGTTCCAATTTGTTCGGCGGGTTTATTTCGTTGGACTCGCCAAGGCCATTTGCTTCACCTTTGTTGATGTGCTTGGGTATCCAGAATGGAGCGCATCTGCCACACTTCCTGTGGCTTTTAAATTTTCAAGCAGTTGGTTCTCAGTGCTCTACGGCACATGCTGACGTTCAAAGTGCATCTGTTTTAATTCTGTGCAACGCTGCTCTGGGAGAGAGTAGACTTTTAAAACAGCTGTTTGTATTTACACTTAATCTAAGTAAAGTATTATTATAAATAAGTTGTTTTTCTTTATGACTCGGGACTTTAGCGTCACTCCGTATTGACCTTTAATTTAATAGTTAGTACGTATGTAGTGCCTCATCTAAAATCGATACTAAAACAGCGATTCTCTTTAAAATCTACACGAAAACTTGATTCCTCTCATAAAATGGTTGGACGGAGAACCGTTCTCCCAGAGGCGATTATTTTTTTACCTTATATAGAATAGAAGGCCCTGACTTTTTGCGCATTGACTTTTGGATTATTGCCAATTAACGTTTCGAACATGCGCATTGCAGTTTTGATTACTATAAAAAGACTACAAGTATTGTAAAACAATTAAATTAATTATTGGTTGCGGATCAATGACGGAATGTGTCTGGAGTTGATTGAGAAGCCAGACTTGTTGTTTGGAAAATAAACTTTCAATTAGTGTATTGATCATTGGACATGTCTATATCTCAATTTAAAATAACATTTTCTTTCTTTTTCTAAATGGAATACCATTGTGTTCTATTAAAGATATAAAATTATGATTAATAAAATTACCAGAAAATTATGATTTATGGTTCCTACGATAATTGTATTATTACTCGGCCTACAGAAGAAATAAAAATAACAGTAGTGTTATTACATCTTTTACTCTAACTCTAGTTAAAATTTCACATGAATTTGACTTCTAAAATAAGAAAAATCGTCTCTGTAAATTGTTTCAATTTGCGAATTTTTGAAACATATAAGTGTCTGTAGTTTCTAATCGATTGGAGATATAGAAAAATACCCAAGAATAAAATATATAAAATGTGTTAAATACAAAATCACCTGTTACTCTTAGAAAATAACGAACTGGTCACGATATTGGAAAATAGCCGATAATTTGAACAATTTGATAATACCTCTAGTTTTAACTCAAAAATATCTTGGTGTGTTACTTTTAAAGTTTTTTGTAACTTTGTACTTATCGAATAAAACAGCTGTCCCACCTGTTAACAATTATTTGAAATATGTTAAACAGCCGCCATTTTGTAATTTATCAACCAAATTTAATTGACCAATGATAACAAAAGATCCTTTGGTCTCGTATATCAGATTTCTACCTTAACAGCGGCCTCCTTATGAATGACTGTAGTTCAATATGAATGAACAGAAAACCGGTCTCATCGGAGTTGCCAATCTTCCCGTGGAAAATATCCCACACACACCCAAAGTGTAACACATATCCGAGGGACTATTTATAGAAGTCGGGTATCTGTTTCTCCAGTAGGAATCTTACTGGATAAAGTAGGGCATAGGTTGTCTGGTGGTTGTTGTTATTTATGTGGTTTAGACACCATAGGAGAGTGTAGTTTGTTTTAACGTAAAAGTTCATTTTTGTCTTTCTGATATAGGCCTATGCATAGTTTATGTGATAGTAAGTGAATGGTCCAATAGCACTGCATTAACTTTCTCACTTATTCATCCTCAAAAACAAATAAAAACGAAGCAAATTAATCGTCACCAAAAATGCCTGTTCGTTAGTTGTCAATAAAAAAGTGTAAATACGTTATGTACCCTTGAAAAAAGTAAATAAGAGCTTAGTTTTCTAAACTTGCTTGTATTGTGCTTTAGGTCAAAATATCAGTGTTTGAATAAAAAAAAGGTTCGACATCATTTTGCAAGTTTTTAAGGGCGAAAAACCTCTGGTCATCATCACTTTGTAGAAAAAACGGAGAAAGGAACATAAAATACCACCTAGTCATCGATTAATCTAATAGCGACAGGGTCAGATAAAAACAAGAGTTGGTCTAGAGAGACCAGATAGGAAAGATGAAAATAGGGATCTAAGCCAAGCCTACATGAACAAAAGTGTATATCCAGCTAGGCCCCTTCGAGATTGCCAATCCCTTTACTTAATCGTAATGTTCTGTTTTTGACGTATTGGATGCTCAAATTTTGAGTTAACGACAAAATGAAAAATGTCCCCATACCAAATTTGATTATCGGTACACTTGTTATGCTGCTCAGACGGCAGACAGACATAATTTCCAAAATCACTTTTTTGAACTGGGAGATTATTAAGTCATACGGTTTCAAAATATAGCATTGACATTTTGATCCAACACATGATTTTATATTTACGTATATGGGAGAGAGTAAAAGAAGGTTTCATCCATTTAAATTATACAGTATAATTTATGAACAAAGAGTACAGTACCCTCAGACTAGAAATGTGTCTGGTGTAATGGGCGGGTCCTCCCTTCTACTCGTTTCCCTAACCTGACTTGACGGTACAACCCATTCCAAGAAAACTAGGTACACAAATTATTGCATAGCTACATTTAATTCTTAAAATTTAAGTACAAGTTAATTTTTAAAAGTTTCATTTTGTAAACGTTTTATTCTTATTTACACCGATAAAAAAAACGTAAGTAGGGTAGGCGTTTATACAGAAGCATTTGAGGTCTATATTTTTTTATTGGGGTTGTACCGTTGAAAGTAAACGCAACAAACGAAATTTGGGGCCCCTCTTTTCCTCTCCACCCCAGGCACATTCCTACCTTGAGGATACTGTATATATTTTTTCTAGTAGTTGACACGATATTTTTTATGTAAACAATAACTCTTTTATTAACCAAATGGATGCGGTTCAATTTAAAAACCAAAAGGATGTCAAAATAACGGCATTTGTATAGTATAGGCATATCAGCGTTTATTTCACTTGGTTACATAGAATTAGTTAAACAAGTAATACATATTTTTCATCTATAACAGTTTAGGTAGGCATGTCTCGGTTTAATTTACTATTATTTAAATGAAATACAATTTAAATTACTGATAAAATGTTTAAAACTAAAACCACATTACGCAACATTCGATTAGGGATAACTTGTAAATAACAAATTGTGAGAGAAAAGATGGTGGAGTAGTGGAACCAAGATGATTCTGTGAATTACTTATAGTCTTTTTAACTGGGTTTAGCGCTTAGAATCTGGTAAAGCTATTATTATACTTCACCCGTGGTTTTTACGAGGCCCTAATAGACACATTCACAATGTTAGACTCGTAAATCATTCATTTTAAAACAGAGTCCATTAATAAATCATACTTTATTTGATACTCTTTGGGAAGTATAGTGGTCAATTAAAAATATGTTTAAATTTAAGTTTACTTACTTTAACAAAAATATTATACATGTTGCTTCAAAAAGGACTTTACAATTTGTAAATTTATCCAAACTACTTACAGAGCTGATTTTGATGTCATTTTATAGCGCAATACATTAAGTTTTTTACCTTATAATTAGTTTGTTTCCAGTGTAACTTCCTATGGTCATTTTGAAAACATCCCAACAGAGGTCGATTTCCTGTCAAACTTGCAGCAGGATCTGAGGGGTAACTTCTTCAACTGCGTCGTAGATTTTGCTCTGAGTTCAGCAGAAAAGCTGGTAAGGGTGGTTTATAAACTTTATCCTTGATAAATCCCCGGAAGTAAAAATCGAGAGATGTCAAACCCGATGAACGAGGTGGCCCACCTATCCGTGTACCTGGAAAGGGGTTATTGAGGAAATCCCGGCGGTGAGGTAGTGGGAGCGGTGCGCCCCGTCTAGTATTTTGGTCATCCAGTATGTCTTTGACATTCTATTGTTGATCGCATGTCCTAGACGTCCTAACCTCCTTGACATTATGAAACTTACGTCATGTCGAAAAATCTGAATTCCTATTTTTCAGCCGAAACAAATATTTATAACATGGGAATTACTGCATCCATTAAAAAAATAATTCTACAGTTCAAATCATACACCAATTTTGTCATTGAAACAATTGAATTTTTTTTTAATTGTGCTTTTCTTATTACCCGTTTCATAAAAATATAAACGAAGATCTAATCCTGACCAGGTACTTAGAAAAGAAAACCGTATGAATATAAGACAGATCGACAGAGAGATGTTGCCTTGTGCATTATTAATTCTGAATCAACAATTAATTTGATTCAAACTAAAGTTTCCATTTTCATAATTTAATAATAATAATTAAACAGCTGTTGTAAGCTGATCTGCCTGATCAGATGGTTCACAGTCACTTGTTTATTGCTTGATAGTAAATTAATAAAATTTAAAAACCTTATACTTGTCATTAAGAATTCAATGTTGTATAAAAACGCAATTATTTTTTACTTCTAATAAACGATGTATATGGTAGGGCAAACGGTTATCACCAAAAATTTGGCTACGTTTTGTGACTGATCTTAACGTTTCAATAAACTCAGGAAAAAGTGATTTTCGACATTACCGTCCGACGGCGTCCGTCCGTCCGTCGTAAATACGATAAAAATGTAAATTGAGACATGAAATTTGTTGTTACGGATTGTAATAGAAACTATTGAAGTTAAAAAATTGGATTGAAAATGTCAAAATGACAGCCATTTTAAACAGTTTTTTTTGTTCATAACACATTTTCATTCTGCATGTAATTTTACCAACCCCAACTCTCTATGGTGACAAATAGCGTAGTTATTGCCAAAAAATCAATTTCGAACCATGATCTCGCAAGAATTTGTGATATTCAGTTACGCGATCCAGCAGGGTCGTGTCAGACACGAGCATAGCAAGTGAAAGTTCCTTCACATATGTATAAATGGACAGGTTTCATCTGAGCTGTGAGCTGCGCGTGGAAGGGAGGTGCAAGTTTGTAGTTCGAGGCCACGTGGGGACAGAGGCATTGTAGGGGAAACAGTCGGCGCCGACTACT
Organism: Aphrophora alni; assembly: GCA_963513935.1. Lineage (NCBI taxonomy): Eukaryota > Metazoa > Arthropoda > Insecta > Hemiptera > Aphrophoridae > Aphrophora > Aphrophora alni. Next base: position 34,601,286 of record OY740774.1, on the reverse strand, counting down.
GTCCAAGATCCAGCCGTCTTGCAGACATCGTTGTTAGTACCAACACCCAACATAGACTGAGGCGGCCGCTTCCCCCACAACCTTACTGATGGGTCCATTTGTCTGTGCGCGCGGCTGGCTATGGAGCGGGGGGGAGGGGAGTGGTTATAGCTCATTTCCAAAAATATGTGGTCCCGCGCGGCACGCCGGACGTACATTATTCACCAGTCTTCAATGAAGCCCAGGTTGCCGGAAGAGCAAGCCCTACTTTTACAGAACGGTTAGTAGCGTCAGAGCCGCGCGCACAGACATATGGTCCCACCAGTACTGCTGCTTAGACCACGCCTAGACCCACTGCGCACCCAAACTCCACAGCTCAGATGAAACCTGTCCATTTATACAGCTTCGAGGGCCGGTACTCCTTGATCTACCCATACAATTTGTGTAAACCCCAAGAAACCAACTTTTGCACATTATATTTAGAGGATACGCATTCTATATACATTCTTATATTCTTATAATATATATTCTTGTATTACATTTTATAATCGTGCTGGGTAAATATTATCTTGGCACCCGTCAACTTGTTTAATTAATATATTTCCTTGGGAGACTTTAAGGGGAAACTATTAGCGAAGCTCATTGTGTTTGTATCCAAGTCACTCTTTTTTATATAATAAAAGAACAATAATGTCCGTCTATGTCCGACTATTTTATTAAAAAAAGTCACATAGACGGACATTATTGTTCTTTTATTATATATTAGCGAAGGTTTTCTCTTTTAAAGGATTAACAACACAACAATAAGCTTGCGTGTGACAAATGAAATATAACATCACGTTGATAATCTTTCGTGGTTTTAGTTAGTTAACGTAACCTGAAATTTATTTTATTGTTATTCTAATGATAGGCTGCTATTATTACATTTCGTTGCTATGGTAACTTTCATGAAACAGACAACCGATTTGTAAGTTTGTGTAGACATTGTTTGAAATCTTTAATCATTTTGGTATCAACTCAGTTAAACAGTTTTCGTCATCACCAACACATTTTCAGAGTTGAAATTACGTCTAACAATCTTGATGATCTATCGAATAAGATGCGTGATTGTTACATTTTGATCAAACTTTCCCGTGGATGCTCATCTTCAATATATAGTATGCTGTAAAGAAGACTTTACAACTGTAAATATATAAATTTATTCAGACTACTTACAGAGCTGGTTTTGGTGTTATTTTGTTGAATAATAGATCAAATACCGAATAGCACCACCGCAAGCGCTTACAGCAATACCAAAGATGGCTGGCTTCACTGGTCCCGAGCGTGCTCGCTAAGAATTTTGGTTTGACGAATCGAAGTCTGCGATAATTGTGCAACGGAATTTTCGTACCGAATATGGCTAAGATCCTCCCAGTAGGCCTACCATTTCATGTGTGGGATAAATGTTTTGTTGAAGCTGGATGTTCGTTAAGCCATAAGATATCCTAAGGGTGTCACCATGTGTCTGACGATGTCGTGTAGCAAGTGAGGCGAAAAGCTGGGCTCGTTTCACGTGCGACTGTTTGGCGCGTGTTGAGAAAACGTTTCATCTCAATCCGTACATTAACAATGATCTAAGAACTAAAAGACACTGATAGGGTTGCTTGTAAGGAAATGTTACATCGATTGGATGAAGACCAGGATTTCATTGTAAACATAATAAGCCTCAGTAATGAGTCGATTTTCCATGTAAGTGGTGAAGTGAATAAACACAACTATCGGATTTGGGGCAGTGAAAATGCACGACAATCTATGTAACATTTCGTGAGAACCCCAAAATTGATTTCAGATCGGATGTCTGCATAATTACCAATGCAAGTCACATTGAACCTAAACTAACTATAAAGGTAAAAAAACTTGATGTATTTTGCTATAAAATGCCACCAAAACCAGCTCTGGTAAAGTCCTTTTTGAAGCATCCTGAATACTTAGATAGGTATATCTAAGGGTTGGAACTATTTTAAGAGAGAAAGATATTTTCTGTTCAACAACGTTGGGGTTCCTCTCCTGTGCTTCTTCTTCGTTGGTTTTCAAGCACAAATAACAAAAACCCACCCAGATTAAATTTAGTGTAAAATGTGGGGAAAAGTTGCTTTGCCGACTGCATTTTTATCGGTGATATCAAACACTACTGTTCACATCAAGATTTTATCTTTCCAGCTGAAATGATTTGGTGGAAGTTGAAGGTGAATAAATCGGGCTCAACGCCAGTGTTGAATTACAGATTTCAGGCTCCCTTCTGTAAAATACAAGTTTGCGTTGTATGTTTGTTTAGGAACGAATTTCCCTCAGAACTTGTATATAGGGTGTTTTATATGGATCACCTCCTCATTATTGATTATCTAAAGTATATAATCTGTGATTAAAATTAGATTTGTGAAAATAATTAAACATTATTTATAAAAGTAAGAATAAATATGTCAACTGTTAGCCTATATAAAATATTAACAGTACAAACTGATAGAAAAATTAAAAAGTTAGCCCTGTTACTGTAACCATCACCAACTTAGATAATTTAATTAAAGTGAGAGGAAAGAGAAACGAAAAAAAGAGAGAAAAAAATAAAAGAAAAAAAAACAGCTGACAGGTTCATATATAAAACTCAACTAACATACTGGCTTCACATATAAAATGTGAAACAAACCTGTACTTAATTATCAAAGAAGAAAACACATCATACAATATAATACAAGGAGATCCTCTAAATGTAATGACCAAGAGTTGGTTTCTTGGACCTTTTAGGAAATGTTAAATTGTATTGGTACACATCATAACTTATACCCAGCAGGGTAAGTTTGTTAAAAACACTTATTACAGGTTTTCTGAACCTCGTCATTACTTTATTGACACGGGTAGACTCTAAACAGTCTTTGTAGTGTTTATATTACAAGTTTCGACTCGCTTCGCTCGTGTCAAAGACTCGTCCTTGCTGGATTTCGTAACTACAAAATCACATTTTCTTGTGAGGTCAGTTTTCTAAATTACATTTTTGACATTAGCTTTGCTATTTGTCGTCGTAGTACCATTACGAAATAGATTTACAAAATTGTATTTAATTTAAGTTGAATAGCAAGCGAGATATGGAGAGAAAACTGTTTAAAGTGGCCGCCATTTTGATTTTAAAAATTTCTATATGAGAAAACTATAGTCGATTTTAGTAAATTTCATGTTCTTATCTTATTTTTTGTGGCCGGTATTTTGGTTATATATATATATATATATATATATATATATATATATATATATATATATATATATATATATAGACGGCAACGACGACGGACGGACGGCATGTCGAAAATCACTTTTCTCGAGACCAGTATCGTCAAGATCAATCGAAAATCGGAGGTCAAAATTTGTTGGCTATTACCTATATTTCGTATATTAAATTTAAAAAACGAAACCAAAAATGACGTCACGTGACCAGTTTATTTCTAAAACTAAATGAACAAGCATATTCCGTAAACATACATATATAAAGTGAAACAAAACTAAAATATTAAAATATTCTCAAAATAATAAACATTAAAAATATAGTATTTATAAATTTTAGAAATCATAAACTTTTAATTGAAGAAATATAACGGGACAAACGTTGTCAAATTACTAGATTTTGTAAACCCATTGCAAGACAAGGTAGTTGGTTTGCATGTCAGAGCTGGGTACGTACAATGACGTTTCAACAACATATTAATTTCAATTATCGTATTTTTGTCTTCTCACCACATCCTGTAGTAAGTATTTATATGTACTGTTTCTTTTTATTATTTTAAATCGTCTAATTTAAAAACAACAGTAGTTTTTCCATTCCGTTAAACTAATTATTAAAATCATAACAACACAATAATTAATTATCCACTAAAAATAGACTTCAAAACAAACGTAGGGAATTTATTTTTTCCCTACCAGAACTCGCTGCCAGCCCATGCACGACACCTACGATTATTCTTTCAGTAGTCAAACGACAGTTGTGTCAGTTAGACGTTTGAACGGTTCCGTTTAGAACAGTTGAATTTCATTGAAATCCGTTTAATGGTTTTAGGCGATTCATACGGAAAATACGTTCAGTCGTTTTACGACAATTATCAGTGATATAAAGTAGTGTCGATTCGTTTGTCAATTGGATTTATAAACAAAGTGAAGTGTATTTGTGTTTGTTTATTTGTTTGGTTGTCAAGGTAAGGTAGTTTTGGTTGTTTGGGGATTAGTATTTGTTTGGTTTTGAGACGAGCGTTAACAATTGAAAGCAATTGAAAGTCGTGTAATGGTTCGCCATCACATGTAAACCTACACACCACTAGGCTGGGCGTTGTCTTGCATTGGTAGGGACCTGTATTTATATTTACTTTTAGGTTTTATTGTCGTCTAAAAATAAGCACGAACTAGATGTATAGCTTTTAAAAATTAACAGTTCAAAAATATTTCACAAACATTGTCAATAATACTTTCCCAAAACCATTCGTAACCAAAAATGTCAATTCTGTGTCGGTAAAAAAGTTGAAATGTTGTTTTTGAAAAATATTGACGGAACCTAATCGTGTGCTTAGATTGTATCGTAATCACGTCCTCCAGGTAAATCGTATTTGATTTACGTAGAACTAATGTCCTTACCTAATTCGATTCAGGTAATGTCGGGGAATAATACTGTGATAGGCTGCTTGAGGGGGTATTGTCCTTTTTGGGTCCCCTGAATGTTTTTGATAAGATTTAAATTAACTTTAGTATTATTTTTACAACCCCTCGTAACAGCAGCTTCGCAAAGTTTATGTAATCTTTATTTAGTTTTTAGCTTAATTCGTTAGTTTTTCAATGAATTTATTTTCTTGAATTTTGTTAAGACGCAATCGTGTTTCACATACAAAATTTTTTTTTTAATACAATGGAGGTTTAATCATTATTTTTAATAGTTAAAGAGCTGATTTTCTTGTTGTTTAAAGGGAAAAACCTCTTGCATATCATTGCCTTAAAAAAAGGAAGAAAATAAATTAAAGACCTCCCTCGAATACTCTAATAGCGTCCGGGTCGGAAGAGAACAATAGTTAAGAGAGACATATAGGAAAGATGAAAGGGAGAAACCTAACCCAAGACTAGATGAAATAAAGTGTAGATCCAGCAAGGATCCGCCGGGATTGTCAACATCGTATTCACTCTAGGTGGCCTCTAGGGGTTTAAGGGAACTCTAATGATTAAGGTTCACTTTTATTTTTCGTCAATTATTCCTAAACTATATATTTTTTTACTTGCGGTTTTGTACACTGGTTTGAGGTAATTATTTTTCATATTTTATTAAAATTTGAATAAAATCGGTTTTGATGAATTACGTTTTTTATAACAGCGCCCAATGGCAGATTATTTTAATTAATTTGGTGATTGAAGTTTCCACAAGTGTAGCTCATACAGTTGACATCTTTCTTCGTGTAATCCTGGGTTAGATCTCTTTTATCTTTCCTATCAGGTCTCTCTTGACCAATTCTTGTTCTTTTTCAACCCTGACGCTATTAGAGTATTCAATGGTTAAGGTTTTCTATTTTATGCTCTTTTCTTCATAAAACCAAGAGGTACGAGTATGTTGTCTTTAAATCACAAGAAATGTACAATTGTAATTTGGAAGCAACACTAATAATATCAAAGTATGAAGATAGAAAGAATTTATAAAATGATTGTATCTGTACGTACGTGTGAAAGATAAATCATTATATATATAAAAACAGCTCTAAGTAGATAATTAGGATTTGAACATTGTCATTGTTAATTTCTTAGACAATGGGGGTTATTTAATCAAACAAAATTGTAGTACTGATATAATTTTTTCGAACTTGTGTATCTATCTAAAAACTTATTCAAGACGTTTCGAGAGTATAGTTTTTACATTTTGTTTTAAATACAAAAATTCTCTCGGGACAACATCGCTTTATAAACAAAGGAAGACGTAACGATTCCTAACCAACTACTTTACATTTAGCCTAACTCCCAACTCCACTTCTAACTGTGTGTGCGGATTGTATACTTCCCCCCTGGGGTTTCTAGCGTGGTATGCTCAACTTAGCTATCAAGTCAGCTGTATTCTGCTTAGGACAGTCTGGGTTAGCCAAAAATGGACCCTGCTGAAGTAGGTGGCGAGCTCAGTGACACACCGTCATAAAAATTAACGGCGAATAATACTTTAATAGCGTCAGGGTCAGAAAATGATAAGAGTTAGTCAATGGAGTCCCGATGAGAGAGAGGGATCTAACCCAATACTACACGAAGCAAAGTATAGATCCAGTTAGGTTTCCTTGAGATTACTAAGTATTCTTGATAAAATGAGCCCCTGAGAAGTCGAGAGTATTGATCAACATTCATTATCAAGTTAACATAAAACATTAAATAGTAACAGCCTAAGACTATGATGAAATCTAACACTAACCCTAAGAGAAGAGCCTAATTAACGTTAGGTTAGTGAGAGAAGAACCTAATTATGCCTCATTGGTCAACCTAACTAAAGAAAAAACACGTCAGCTGAACATAACACTAGCACAAAAATTACTAATATCAATTTGAACAGATATACAACCGGCAACTACAACAATATACAGTACACACATGGTGGTAAATGTCCGATTAAACTAATATGAGCAATTCATCTTTAAACTGTCCAATAACTGAATAAATTTGCTACTGAAAATGAGTAAAAATCTTAAAAAAAATATTGGTTTATTTTGTAGATTGGGTCATATCACATGTAAAAAATATGATGTCATGTTTGAACATTATTTTCGTAAAATAAAAATTATTTCCTGTGTTACCTCACTGACACAATATTTTTTTTATTTTCACTAGTTATGAACTGATGAACCTTTTAGGGGTTGTTAATGTAACTACGGCGTATGATAGGCAATCTGACAACTTCTCTCAAGCGTTGTTAAATGACTGTGTCTGTCCCTTAATCAAGGATTAGTACTGAAGGTTGTGGGTTCGATTCCCACCTAGACACGAAGTTTTTTCTCTGCAGTTTGGTTTACTCCAACCTGTGGTACGGTGGCGGGAGAGGCCCACTATAAATTAACGGTAGTTGGCTTGAGTGGAAGTTTACGGGGTTGGTTTTCAAAACAAATTGCACAGAAAACACCAATTTTTCAAGTTGTAATTTTTTTCAATAAAATTTAAAAAATACCTATATAATCGACTTACGGTTTTTTTAAATATTTTATTTTCAAATAATAAATATTTACTTATTTGATGTGTAATACATGCATAACTATATAAATAAGCTGATATAAATAACAGCGTTTCACCAGTTTATTTTCATTTATTCCTATGGTTACAGTACACGCTCTCATTCAAATACTGTTTTCCGTAACTGCGAAATTTCAAGGTTTTTCAAGACAAAATTTGATATATCTTGAGAATCATTGAGATACATTATTGAAATTTTTACCACTTATTCTAAACAACATAATCCAAATATTTCGGTAGATTTAGGTCTCTAAATGTATTAGGTGCTGAGAAATACCTTTTTTATAAACATTTTAATTTACCATAAAAAAAAAAAAAAAAATCCATCAAATACTTTTTGTAGAATATCATTTTTAAAACCTAACAAATGTCATGTAAAACCTCTATTTTATTTTATTTTCCACCTTTAATGGACATTTAAAAGTAAACTTTTATTTTTTCATTTTTTTTTTCACTTCATACCCCAATAGGAAATATATAGTTGATCAGTAGTTTCAGTAGCGAATCAATCCCCTTAAAGAGGGGGGAAACATTGTAGTTTTCTGTAAGTTATGGATGTTCATAAACAGAATGGACAGTTTTCACTACTCATCGTACATAACCCCAAAAACTCCAATAAATCACAAATATTCGTTGTATACTGCTTCACGCCTTATATACAAAATACGCTTAAGATCTCACTTTAAAATGTGTTTTATTGTTGTTTTCAGTCATAATCACCTTATAAAAGAACATAGAGTTATTATTCATAGCCCTTTATTAGCGTCAACTTTGGAAGAGAACAAGAGTTGGTCAAGAGAGACCCGATAGGAAAGAAGAAAGAGAAGTTGTAGATCTAGCTAGCTTTGACATGTCGCCATTTCAGATTGGTTCCACGTAATTAAGTCTTCTTTTTACCATTTTCAGGGTCTGTAGGTAAAACCAAGGACCCTTATAATTTCACGCGCGTGTTTGTACATCTGTCTGTCTGCAAATCGCTACCTGTCTACACAGACAAGACGATAAATCCTATATATTTCAAACTGAATTTATGTTATTTGTATTGTCCCAAATGTAGAAAAAAATATAGCGGTAACAAAAAATGACCTTGGGGTAGTTAAGGGGCTCAACTATCGATTAGGCAAAAAAAAAAGATTTTTTTAATATTATGTGTGGGGTTATCAAATTAAACTAGAATTTATTCTGATTACAAATATGTATGTTTATTTGACGGAAAAAAAATTAATATGTTGACGATGGACCAAATTAAAATTTCAAATACGTCCTTTTCCTCTAACTTGCACAATGTTATTTGTATTGTCCCATATGAAAGAAAAAATATAGCGGTAACAAAAAATGACCTTGGGGTAGTTAAGGGGCTCAACTATCGATTAGGAAAAAAAAGATTTTTTTAATATTATGTGTGGGGGTATCAAATTAAACTAGAATTTATTCTGATTACAAATATGTATGTTTATTTGACGAAAAAATTAATATGTTGACGATAGACCAAATTAAAATTTCAAATACGTCCTTTTCCTCTAACTTGCACAATGTTATTTGTATTGTCCCAAATGAAAGAAAAAATATAGCGGTAACAAAAAATGACCTTGGGGTAGTTAAGGGGCTCAACTATCGATTAGGAAAAAAAAAGATTTTTTTAATATTATGTGTGGGGGTATCAAATTAAACTAGAATTTATTCTGATTACAAATATGTATGTTTATTTGACGAAAAAATTAATATGTTGACGATAGACCAAATTAAAATTTCAAATACGTCCTTTTCCTCTAACTTGCACACGGCGTGACTTCGAAACCTGAAAAAATATTTTTTGGATTTCAAATTAAATTGCAGTGCGAATTCATATATTATAGTTTTTTATATGACGAATACAACTTAATTTAACAACACAATGAGAAATGCGTAGCGTAAAATTTTATAAGCAGACTTTGTTAGATGTGAGACAAACAATTCAATAGGCACGATAGATTGCATTTTCATTAATTTCTCTTTAATAGGTAAAACCAGGGACCTTTTCACGAGTCTTACACAAACAATACGATTAAAACTTTGCATTTACTTTCTTTGACATTCAAAATGACCTTGGAGTACGTGGCCCAAGTCGTGTGGTTTTAACACACGCTTTATTTTCTACTCATAAAGATATTTAAATGTTATATTACACGACCATTTTAAATTTTTTGAATTGAACCCGACATCTAACCCCTCTACAAGTTGAAAGAAGTCAAGGTCAAACTAAATAAATGGTGCACAAATATCGCATAAACTTTGTCGCACACTAATTCACTAACCAAACAAAACTAAACTAAACTAATTCATCGTCTAAAATGTCAGTCCGGTTGTTTTTAGTAAAAAAGTGAAAATCAACAATGGGCTCTCTTAAATTTTGTAGATTATTTTAAACACTATTTATATATTTAATAAGGGCTGAACTTGTGTCATAAACTGGCCTTAAACGTCAATTGTTACAAGATGAAATCAAGATTCAATAATAGCGGTAATGCTGTTTTTATTTTCAATTTTGAACACGGGGTTTGGATTATTAATCTTCATATTTCGCCAATATTTGAATGAAGTCTATTTTGAAGAATTGCGGTCTTTCATAACAGCTCTATATCAGATTTTTAAATTTTATTTTAGGCTTACTGATAACTCGCGAAAAGGTATTTTAGGAAAAAGTATGACCAATACGATTTGTTTGGTTACTTAGGGTCTACACTTTATCAAAATTAGATCACATTTTATTGATTGTGAAGAATCAGAGATATGGCCAAAATATTTTCCACCTATTAAATTCTATTAAAATCGTCTGTATTGTAGTAGTACTCAACTGGATGATAGGCTACCGACATCACACCCAACCACAGTTCCGCGAAAAACTCCATACGAGTTTGTAAATGTAGAATCTATACCTAAACTTGTATTTCAATTATTAACAAAATAGAAGGGGGGGTTTTATGACCTGATTGTATATATACAGTGTGTGTAAATATGGAAATGGCTTAATATTTCGATAACTGCTTTCGATAGAAAAATAATCGACCTCTCATTTTAAAGCTCTTAACCTGAGCTATCTACAGGGTGGTACAAAAGTTTAATAAGATATATAGGGTGTTCCAAAAATTAACAAAACGTGATTTTTCTTAATTTTGTTTAATGTAAGATATTATTATTTAGCATATTCTATTATAAGGAAAGAGTTATGTTGTTTTGAAATTCACAATTTTGTAAATACATTATTAAAAGTAGTCTGGGCAGAGTGAATAATGATTTATTATTTAAAAAAATAATTATGTCCGTCTGTTTGACTTTTTGTAATTTAAGTATTTTACTTACTTTGCATGACGCGTTACGGAACTCGTTCCATCTTCAGATTGTCGCTCTGTTGAGGTCGTTATTACGTTAAAATAGATTATAGTAATTTAATGTATCATTTAAAGTAATAACGACCTCAAAAGAGCGACAATCTGAAGATGGGACGAGTTCCGAAACGCGTCATGTAAAGTAAGTAAAATACTTAAATTACAAACAGATCTTTATTATTCATTAGTGACAAACATTCTATTATTCATTAGTGACTTGGATACAAACACAGTGAGTTTTTAATTTATTATTTGGTTATTGTGTTCTGAAATACAAGTAAGCCAAGATGTATTGAAAATTACGTATAAGATACAGGGTGTTCTAAAAATGAAAAATAAGCCTACACATTTATAATTACTAGAATATTAATTATACTAACATATTAATTAAGCCAAGATGTATTGAAAATTACGTATAAGGTACAGGGTGTTCTAAAAATGAAAAATAAGCCTACACATTTATAATTACTAGAATATTAATTATACTAACATATTAATTAAGAGGTAGAACACTTCTCTATCTAAATCAGTTCTTGAAATTTATGCCGTTTCCATATTTTTTTACGGACAATGTATAATACTGTGATAAAGTTTTACATTTTTTGAAATTTTAAAGTCATGACTAGTTTTATATTAAAAAACCTTAGGTATGTGTCATTCTAGAGGTGTTCTAGCTGGATCTACATCTTTTTCATGTAGTCTTGAAATAGATCCCTATATTTCGTATGGAGTCTCTCTTGACCAACTCTTGTTCTTTTCTGATCCTGAAGCTATTACTGATTACAGTATTCGAGAGATAAAGATCTTTATTATATGTTCTTTATTTCCATTTTATATACCGTACCGAGAGGTTTTTACCTTTAAAGAATAAAGAGGAAGATCATATTACTATAATAATTGGATTTTTCTTTTCTGTTCACAGTTTTCTATAAAGATCTTTTCCTAAACTACCTTATTAGTCACGTTGTCTATAAATTCGTTTGTTTATCGCAACTGATGATGACGACTTGGCTGTTGAAACGTTGTCTTATTTTGTAAATAAGCTGTTTTCATTAATTATTGACGTCCATGATAGACCATCGTAAATCAGAATTTAATAATTTCATCTGCATCATTACAAAGACTAAGCGAGAATGCACATATTTATCGACGTAGATTTATTACTTTATCCAAGGCTGTCGGTAAGCCGCAATTTACAGATTCATTTACATATTTATTGCTTCTAATGTGTGTTAGTGTAATTAGTGCTGGTTTTAATTAAGTCGCGATTTATCGGCTTCATGATCGCTTTATCTCGAAGAAAGGCAGCAAGTAAAACATTGTTAACAAGATTATTTAAAAAAAATCCAGGTTGCTGCAGATGTAGAACTAATTGGAATCATTAGGTCTAAATTATGTATTATGTAGTGATTTCTCGTAAACTTCATTTATTTCTATGCTAGGTTTGTCCTTATTCCAATCCTAATGAATTTAGGCTATTTCAACTAGGTTGAATGATGTAAAGTACCTAAATTTGTATTCCAGTTAACCATTTTGAAATGATGGCTATTAAAATAGTTACTGCACGGTTCCAAGATATGTAATAAAACACACGCTCCAAAATATTAAACAAGTTGGTGGGCGCCAACATGTTACGTATCCACCTCGAAATGTAATACAAGCAGATCTTGTAAATGTAATGCTTCTTGTGTCTTGTAGGAAATATTAAATTGTGTTGGTAGATCAAAAGATCTTATCCAGTAGGGGAAGTTTGTTTAAAACCGTTGTTGCGCAAGTTTTCTGAAACTCGTAATTCTGTATATCACTACTGATGGGACCATTTGTCTGTGCGCGCGGCTCTGACGCTACTAGCCGTTCTGTAAAAGTAGGGCTCGCTCACCCAACTATGTTTGTCTTCCTTTCGCGACACATAATTACAGTTTACAAGATTTGTAGTGCATATAGAAACATGATGTTTACAAACAACTCGAAGCTACATTGAAGACAGGTGAATAATCTACGTCCGACGCGACGCGCGGGACCGCATGTTTTTGGAAATGAGCGATAACCACTCCCCTCTTTCTTGACGTCGTGTCAGTATCTTGGCCCTGACAGTCCTCGAAGCTGTATATGTAAAAAGCCTCCACTCGCTACGCTCGTGTCGGTGACTTGGCCTTACCGATGTCACATCTCTTTAGGAGGTTAAATTCAATTCACATCGGGCGGTCCTTATAACCCAAGGCATTTCATCCATTAAGGCTTATTGCGCTTCCAGAAGATGATGTATGCCCCCAAATCATCATTCTCTACGAACTTATGGATCTCTTCTAAGAGGCTGTCTTGGGGAATTGTTATGCTTATCCTTTCTTGCTCAAGACTGTTGCAGTATAAGAGCAGATTGTATGCAGTCTTATCGTGCATTCCACATCCTCTGCACAGAGATTCCGCTATAACTATTCCCATCCTGTGTATATGTTTTCTAGAGGTTGTGATCCAACCTGCCACCTTCCTTATATTATACCGACTTAACTTAAAGTTCGATGCAGTTTTTGTAGAGGAGGGATGAAGTGCGAGTCTACTCACTCCAGACTTGAAATGTTCCTCCATCTTGTCTGAAGCTGTTTCCTAACGCAAGTGTTGATGGTGAACATAACCTTGTTTTTAGAGACTCCACAAAACGGCTCTGGTCTTGAACGTCGCTGCCGATGCTTTTTGTTAATAGTTTAGGGTTCGAAATTACATTTTTGACAATAACTTTGCTGTTTGTAATCGTAAACGAGTCAAGTTGCAGAATAACTCGAAATATAAACAAAATACGGCCGCCATTTTTACATTTTCAATTAGATTTTTCTGAAATTCAGTATGCGAAATTTCTATGTGACCCCACTATAGCCCTCTATACCAAATTTCAATCTTAACTTGTCTGGTCGTTATCATGCTTACGTACAAATCACAACGAAAGCATCTCGGAAATCAATTTACGGTTTCCTGAGGTCATAAACATAAATCAGTCTACAAGTTGATTTTTTTTGTCATTATCAAATTTACCCTGAGAATGTGTACATAATCCCGTAAAATGACGAGTAGGCCTACAGATTTTAATAAATTGCAATACAAGCCACCACTTATTATTTCTCCTTGTGTAGTGTTTTGTTCAAGTGTACAGTAATTGTGGTATTACTGTCTGTATGTTACGTCACGTGCTAGCCAGTAGCCACATTGGTAATTCAAGAATGATTTGTTCAATGTATTAAAACTTGTTCTCAGAACCACTAATAAAATAATAATAACGATTGACTTATGAAGTAGAACTAATTGGAATTATCAGACCGAAACGTCTGTAAACCGCTTTAAAAATACCTTATTTAACAGGAGTGTCATTCAATAATTAACCTAAATTAGTTTTTTTTTTTTTTTTTTTTTTTTAATAAGGAAAATAGAACACTATGGCTGCCTTTTGAAACAGTTTTTGATAGTAATTTCTTATCTAGCTATTAAAGTGAATCTATAATATACCTCATTTTTTACGGTTTAACAATTTGAAAACATTCTTTTTGATGCAATTTTAGTTAGATTTTTGTATGAAAGGTTACTTTTACAAACCATTGAAAACATTTCTACCAGAAAAACTCAAGGTAAATTGGAAAATTTGTTGACGTAAGTTAAAGTTTGAGAAATATTTCATATTGAGGTGATTTTTAACACTATTTCACTATTACTTGAATAAAATTGTTACTGAAAACAAAAATTGTACGTTTATCAACTGGAAAAAAAAAAATTAACAAAATATAACCTCATATTTAGCAAAATTCAGCGATAATTGTTGAATGCTATTTTAATATTTTTTTACCACAAACCATCATGGTACTTACCCTGGCTCATCATACAACTTAGTACAAGCAGATCTGTAGCAATATTTTATCTGACAAACGTACAGATTTTAAATATATTAAAAATTAAAACTGGAAATCTGTTTTAATCGATTCAGTAATTCCCGAATATATTCCAGCCTTGTGAAATTTTCAAAGTATAAGTAAAATAATCCTACTACCAAATTTCAAAATATGGCACATCGTTTAAAATTTAGAAACTACCGCAGGAAGAACTCCATCCTTTATGTAGGATAAACCTACGAAGGAAATGTTTCAACCTTTTGTGACCAAAGTCCTTGTGCCCGTTGAGTAACATCTCTCCCACATTGGTTTTACAATTAACATTAGCACAATGTTTAATCTAACACACGTTTTCTGTTGTTAGCATTTACCTAAATTATCCTACTTTGAAATTAGTCACGGATGGTTTCTTGAGTAACAGTTAACTAAGCACGGAACGGTTTATATTAAAGGTAGAAAGTATACTGTTATATATAACAAGGTTAAATATCCATACTGGAAGAATAATATAACAAATAATTGGTAACAGTGGGAAGAAAATATACCAGGAAATAAAACCTGTGATCATCGTCCATTAAGATATTTTGTGTTTGTACTTAAAGAAAATTTAATATTCTAGCAAGGACATTGTTAGATTTGAAACTATAAAATTCTCCATAAGTACCTTTAGATAAATTAAATTTAAAAGCTGAGATTTAAAACCTTTTCTTCTTCTTTTTTTTCAATTCATGGTCCGATTTATCATCATAGAAACTTCTAAGATTTACTGGATTCAGATAAACCATTTTTGTCTCTTATATTTTGGCTCTAAAACTATGTTTTTTTTAGAAACACTTTCTTGATATTCTGTTAATTATATTGAATAAAGGTATGTATTTCAAAAAAATAAATAATTTGACCTTGAAAACAGACCTAATAAAGAATTAAAAATTACATTTTACATTCTCCTCGATACTAAATAACTTTTTCATCTTACTGCTTCAAAAACAGCTGTTTTTAATACGTGCATTAAGATGTTAAAGTTGTTCTTTTTAGTCCTATGACCTAAGAACAGCAGCTGAGGTCGAAGTCATCAGCTGTTACTTCGTTTATACGAATTAATTAACGATTTAAAGCATCTATAAAAACAACCGATACTCTCGATTGTAAATAACCGTTATAACAGCTGTTACTATCGATTTGAAGGTAAATAAGTTATAACATTTTAGTTTTTGTGAAATTGTTTTCTTATATTGTTTACAGTATAACGAAAAATATAGTTCATCACTTGGACCAAAAGAAGCTTTTCAATCCTCGTTCATTTTCCGGCCTCGGCTGAGCTTGTATTGAAAAACTTCTCTTTTGGGCCTAGTGATGAAATATATTATTATCTTCAAAAGTTACAGTTTTTTTATATATGTAATTGTCTCAGTTAAAGTGGTGGCACCCTGTATAAAACAATAGTTCAAACTTACCAATTACACACCACAGTGTTTCTGTTTCTTATTTATCGTTATTCTATTATTC
The DNA here is from genome assembly GCA_963513935.1 of Aphrophora alni. Lineage (NCBI taxonomy): Eukaryota > Metazoa > Arthropoda > Insecta > Hemiptera > Aphrophoridae > Aphrophora > Aphrophora alni. The sequence goes on along the minus strand of OY740774.1, from coordinate 34,585,310 downwards.
GTTTAAAAGTTATTAAACCTGACAAAAAAGTAAATAAATGGTCCGAAAAGCATTCCAAAAACTTTCTCACTCTCCCATCCCAAAACCAATTGAAAATAATTCTAAACTAATCGTCACTAAAGATGTCAATCAGAAAGTCAAATGGACGCCATCTTTGAAAATGGCGCAACATTCACAATTCGATTGGTTGCTATATTGGGTAGGATGAACTTAGAGACCTCTGGTTTGCACCATTATTCTTATTTTGAAAAGACCTTTAAAATGAGGTATCACTCAATAGGGGGGTAACTGATTACAATCAAGCATGTTACTTTTTTAATTTTTAAAAAATTATTTCTAAACTGTTGTTTTATTTATTTGCGGGTTTTTTTATTTATGGTTGTTTATTTAATTTTTTAACTGTATGGTTACTTTTTTTAAATTTTTTAATAATTATTTCTAAACTGTTATTTTATTTATTTGCGGGTTTTTTATTTATTTTTTACACAGGTTTAGGTCATTAATCTTCACATTTGATTAAAATTCGAACGAAACTTGTATGTTGGTTTTGTCAAATTACGTATTTTACAGCCTCATGGCCGAATTTTAGTTTTTTTTCCATAATTCACGAACCGGCATCTTGTAGAAATGGCGACCAATACGTTTTGTTTGGGTCCTTTGAGACAACACTTGAATAAAATAAAATCAAAATCATTGGAGCTGATTTTGAGAAAATTTTAATTTTGTAGTTTTTTCTTAACATCCAAATTTTGAGTTACCAAAAAAATAAAAAGTGTCCGAAGATATGATCAAAATATGTTCACATTCCAAATTTGATTAAAATCATTTCACCGGTTTTGGCTGTAGAGCACTGCACATATATGACGAGACAGACATCTTTATAAAAATCTCGTTTTTGGATTAGGTTTCTGTATATTACGTATATATTTGAAAGTAAAAAAGTAAAAAGTATAGACACTAAACGAATCGAAGTTGACATGCATACGAGTAAAATACAATCTTCATTCAACCTGTATAAGATCTGTGTATGCACCTTGTGATCCTAACTTCCCTAAAATAATTTTATATAAAAGTAATGAGAATAAGCTTTCGTACTTTCTACAACTCCTATATGTATTCCAACCTTTGTACTGTACTGCATGCTAATTTAAATGGGATGTTTAATCAATTATCCCCAACCCTTGTTTCAGGGTTTCCCAACACGCAATGATATCAGCAACTCTCTAGTAGAAGGCTTCACTTACGAGTAGCCTCAAATAAAATGTTTTAATGGCTTCGTTCTACACCTAACTGTAGTACAGAGAGATACAGTAAGCGATTTTTAACTCTAAAAGGGTAAAACAGAATTCGTACAGAATCACCTAAGGTGTAAAAATGATTTGTTTTCCTCTTGTTTAAAAGGGAAAACCTCTCGGTCATCATCGCCTTAGTAAAGACCCTTGGTCCTCGAATACTCTAATAGCGTCTGGTTAGGAATATAACAAGATTTGGTCAAGAGAGATCTGATAGGGAAGATGAAAGAGAGGGATCTAACCCAAAATTACATGAAAAAAATATAGATCCAGTCTGGGCCCTCAGGATTGCCAAGCCCGTATCAACTTTAAATGAACCCCCTGAAGGAATAGACGGATACCGTTAGGTAGCTATCCCGTTGGCTCTGACCTCTTTTTGTTTAGTTGCCCATTTTATATTCTCGATTCAGCTTGATATTTGTAATTTCTTGTTAATGTATAGTTCTGTAAATTTGTGGTTTTTTTCTAGTTATTTTTTGTAGATTACAGGTTTTTGTTTTCAAGATAACTAGGATAACTTGATAACGAGAGTTGATCACTATTCTCGAAACGTCGTGTACTCGTTCTTATATATACAAATGATGGCAAATATCTGAGTAGACTAATATCAGTAATATGTACGATCTATTGTTATTCGATAATTTTAAAACTAGAAGTGCGAATCATCTAATGCGCTCCAATATATGTTTAGAAGCGCTCAGTTATCGTCGCCTAAAAAAAAAAAATAATAAATAAATAAAAATAAAAAATAATAAAAATAAAATAAATAAACCTCGAATATAATAGCGTCAGGATCAGAATAGAACAAGAGTTGGTCAAGAAACAACTCAGAGAATGAGAGATCTAATCAAGACTGCACGGGTCCGTAGGCCTATAGTGACAGTTCTTTTTATAAAGTCGAAACCTTTAAAACGGCAGTTTATATTATACAGACACACGCGTGTAATAATAAGGGTCCTTGGTTTTACCTACGGACCGTAATAAACAGAAATAAATGAAAATGCAATCCATCTTTTAATGTCTTCTAATTGTTTGTCTCACATCTCACAAAAACTGCTTTTTAAACTTATACGCTACGCATGTCTCATTTTGTGGTCAAATTAAGTTGTATTCATCATATTGAACATCGTATTTTAATTTCAAATCCAATTTATTTTTTTTTATCAAATTTGTAGGTTTCAAGTTGGAAGAGGAGAGCATGTTATCTAACACTTTAAAGCGGCTTAGCGCCAACATATTAATTTTTTCTTCAAATAAACATACATATTCGTAATCAGGATAACTTGTAGTTTTATTTGATACCCCACACATAATATTTCCAAAACAAAAATTTTTTAACTCCATACGTTTTGCCCCTTAGTTCATTTTTAGTTACCGCTATACTTTTCCTACGTATGAGGTAATACAAAGAATTTAAATGTAAAATTTGAATTAATAGGATTTATCGTATTGACTATGTTAAGTTGGTTACGACATATAGTCACGCGCGTGAATTTATAAGGTTCCTTAGTTTTACCTACGGACCTTGAAATGGTTTAGATCCAGCTAGGATGCCAAACCCATACTCACCATTGTTAGCCCGAGGGCTCTTAATCTTGAACTATGTTTATGAAGGCACTGTTCAGTTAATCCTATTCCTTGAAACTACGGCAGACAACCTGAGATCTCCAGAGCATAGTCTTGTTGTCTTACGTAACTGTAAGAGGGTATTTAATATACGAATAAACTACTGTATATATAATATGACTTATTTAATTCCTTATTGTTCCAAATCTTAGAATTGTGCTTCCACAAATCATCGATACATATTCACTTCACCCCGCGACTTTTCATTCTCCTGTTTTCCTTCACCGTCTGTCTCCAATTTATCCATCTTTTCGATTCCATTTTAACTTTTTTTTTTCTACTATTCCAGCCACGTCCATTTTCTTCTCGTGCCTGATTTTTTTACATTTAAATACCTGAATATCGGACCATTTTAAAATTCTCCTGATACATCTATTAAGAAAACTTTTAACCAACTGTTTATGTACTTTCTCCTTTTATGTCTCGCATGAACATTCTTTAAGTTTGTTGTTAAAATCCTTAATTTTTTTCTTGCGAAAATTCATGCTCTTTAGATTTTATTAAGTTAAAAAATCGTGTTAAAAAGCAGTACAGTAGTAGTTAAGACCTGGATGTTTTAATACATTTATCCCATCGGTTTCAATATCAAATTGTAAATACGGGACACTTCTAATAACCGGGAGAAATAATAAAAGTTTTGTGGGTGGTTTGTTCCTTGCATTGTGATTTACGATTTACGGTTTAAAGCAATGTTACATTATGAAGATCATAGCTAATCTACAGTCTTTGGTTAGATTAATCTTTCCAGTCATGTCTCTTTTGACCAACTCTTGTTCTCTTCTGATCCTGAGGCTATGGAGTATTCGAGGTCTAAGGGTCTTTATTTCTTTTTCCTCTTTTTAGACAATGATCACAGAGGTTTTTAAACCATTAAAAAACAACACTTCAGATTTTAAATAAAGATGTTTGAAATTTCTACATTATCCTATAAGAACTTTTTTTTCCCCCGCTGGGAGATCTACCCAAATAAATTAATCCTATAAGACAGTTCTGCGCCAGTACTTTCTCTCAATTATCATAACTACCTTAGGTTTTAAATAACCTAATTAACCTCCTCAGGTTCTAGATATGTTTTTATCAGTAAAGACTAAGTGGAGCGGAAAGTTTGCTCCAGTTGTGGATGTGTTGATAGTGGGCGGGGTGTACACTCTATTGTTTGTAAAACAAAGGTTATATCTTATTTGTTGTTAGTACATTGACGCTTGTCACTGGTAACGATAACATTTCAATACGCTGATGATGGGAAGCGAATTTATTTGTCTGTTTGGGGTGATTGGTCGATTGTAGTCGTTGGTTTGGAGTGTTAAGATATTGAAAATGTAAATAATGGAATGGAGCGAATGAAAAACCTATTCAAACAATCGCCATTTTGAAACTTTGAAATTGTTTATTTAGTTTTTCCTTGTTGTTTGAAGTTAAAAAACCGTTTGGTCATCATCACCTTTTAATAAAAATAAATAAAAAAATAAAAAATAATAGTCTTAGGGTCGGAAGAGAAGAAGAGTTGTCTAGGATAAGATGAAAGTGAGGGATTAACTCAAGGCTACAGTTAAGCTAGATCCTTCGAGATTACCACGCCTATACTCGCTATAGACCCCTAAAGGACTTTTTTATCTATTCAATTATATTCAAGGAATATTTAAGCCTAGGACAGATGCAACATTAACTAAAGTTCTGAATCCTAGAGCTGATATATATATATATATATATATATATATATATATATATATATATATATATATATATATATATATTATAACCTTTTTTATTTATTTTTAATTAATTACTTTGATTAAAACACAACTACGTTATCATATTTAAATTATTTATTCTTTAAAATACAATTTGCACCTAAAGTTGGGTGCCAATATATAACAGTTGAATTAATTAAATCTTCAAATTAATTGATGCACATATGAGTATTCAAATTTATTCATCTTATCACTAAATCTCATCCATTCAACTTAAACTAGACATAAACATTTATAACACAATGAAATACTTAATTCTAGAACATAGCAATTTTATTATTATTATTAGGTGCATCAAAATCGTATCATTAATTGTAATTTTAATTTAGTCTTTATATTTTAATATCTCAATTGTTTTATTGATTTGTTGGGCGCCAGGTATAATTTACCAATTATATAATGAAGTTACTTTGATTGCTCTTTGAAAATTTAAGTTTAAGTGGCTCTCGGCCTAGCTCAGATTTTATTTAAGGTGGGGCGTGGTTTCTTTGGTAACCTGAAGTAAAAACTACAATAACTAATCAGATAACTTATCGTGGTTCAGTAGCATGGAATGATGTCTTCTTGGAGTTTTACAGGTGAGATGATCCCTCGAACTTATGGCAGATATCACAAGAAACTTAATCCAATTTATAGGCACTTTGACGATCTCGAAGCTTGAACTACCTCACTCTGTTGCTTGAATTCTTGGTCAATTAATCAAAACTCTTCTTTAACTTTACGATGATTTTAATATAATTCGATGACTTAAAACTTTTCTTCAACTTTACGACGATTTGGCGAACTTCGCCCTGTTCCTAGTTCCTCTCCCTTGCGACGCTCGTTCTTTACTGCTTTTTTTGATTTTTGAATTCTTACGCAGAGTTTTCCCGTTTTACCCCTTCTTCGCTTATTTCTGGATGACGCTTCTTTTTGGTTGGTTGGATTTGATTTTTCAAACTCTAACCGTCTTTCAAAGTTCGTTAAATCTTGTTTCTTAGCTGAGTTCAACGTACCTCTGCCTAGTTTTTTGTCTCTTTTTCTTTTGTTAACTTGGGCGTACACAAACTTTCTAATTTCCCATGTTGTCACATTACATAACTCAACTCTTCCTATTTAATTTGTCACGCTGCCCTCGCCCTTTCAATAATTTTGTAGTTTCGAAGTATTGTTTCCTTAGAAATCCTTTAACAAAATTTATTATGTGTTGGAGTGACGTTTATGTTTGACATTTATTTCTAACTGACAAGGTTTAAACATTTTGAATTGGACAAAGCTTTTACTTAGGGCTTCTCAACGTTACATAAGTCCCAAGAAATTTTATGTTAATTGCATAATTAATGATAAAATTTGCTTTTGATACACCTTTACACTAAACTTATTTTAATAATACACATATACATATCGTAACATGGACTATGACCTACTCTTACTCTCATTTAAAAACCCATTAGAATTACTGTCCCTTTAAATGACTTTATGACCTACTCTTACTCTCATTTAAAAACCCACTAGAATTACTGTCCCTTTAAATGACTTTATGACCTAAACTGCGGTCAACCTTTTTTCTTAACAATGGCATTGTCTAGAATCCCACGTCAACAAACCCTTCTTGTAAACCCCAATTAACATTGTTCCCTTGACCCTCTTCAACTGTAGGACATGTGTTTGTTTACATTTTATTTTACAGTTAAATTCATTTATTTTTGTTTACTTAACTCTCTAATTAATTATGAAACCTTTTTAATAATCTACAATTAAATATACCTCGGATGTGAGTTTTATTATTTTTAATACTAGCTAACTTATAAGTAGTTTTTCCTATCTTAGAGATTACGGTGTATGGTCCTTCATATAGTTCACAGAACTTGTGATATCGTTTTTCAATTGTGCTTGACGGAATACAAGCTCTTACTAGTACTAAATCATTTATCTGATATTCGGTTGGTGGATGCAGTTCATTGAACTTCTTAGCGAATTTTTCCCTTTTATTTTTAATTCGTAAGTATATTTCTCCGTGGTCAATGTCGTTTGTTTCTGTGTTGCCTGGATTAATTAAATATTTTTTCCAAATTCGTGTCGGACGTGTATTAAATTGTACTTCTAATGGTGTTGACTCAATTGTATCATGGTATGATTCGTTCATGAAACTTTCCACAGTTTCAAGTAGCCTTCCCCATTCTTGGTGATTGTCAGGTAACAGGATCCTGAAAAGTTGACCTAGATTTCGCATTACTCTCTCCGCCAAGTTGCTTTGTGGATTTCGTATTGCAACGGTTCTTTGTCTAATTCCCAGTTCTTGTAACCCTTCTGTCCATTTTTTGGATGTAAATTGTGTACCATTATCCGAAAGTATGTATTTTGGTAATTGGACTTCTTTAATGTATTTCCTGATTTGATTTAATGTTGTTACGGTTGTTGTGTTTTTTACCTTATACAATTTTGTGTATTTAGAAAATGCGTCAATCACTACTAAGATGTACCTTGACCCGTAGACTGACCGAGGCAATGGTCCGTAATAGTCTACACACACTAGTTCACCCTTACCTTTTGGTATAATAGGCGTAAGTTCTGCGTTTCTACCTTTGTTGTCATGTTTACATTTTTGACATCGTAAACATTTAATTATTATATCCCTGACCTTTTTAGCGACTTTGTCTCCCGTGAAATCTTCCTTAAAATTATGGTAACATTTGCTTATTCCTATATGTCCGCAAATTTCATGAATTTCCTTAATTAATACTTCAATGAATTTTTCTGGAATCATTAATTTCCACATTCCTCTTTCCTTGCGAAATAATTTTTTTTCAAACAATTTATAACATTCTAAAATTTTTGGATCATTTTCTTCTAATTTACCTACTATATTCCTAAATTTTGTATCCTTCTTCTGTAAAACTTCTATATTTTGTAACTGTTCGCCCACTTCTGGATTAAACTTCTGTAACACTAATTGGATTTGTACAAGTCGGTCCTCCCCATTTTCTTGTGAACATTCTCCATCCTCTGGGAATCTGCTCAATGTATCTGCAACAATATTTTCTTTTCCCTTGCAGTGTCGAATTTGGATGTTATACTCCTGAATTAATAAGATCCACCTCGTCATTCTAGCGTTAAGTAGTTTGCATTGGTTAATGAAAGTGATCGCCTTATTGTCAGTTATAACGGTTATTTTTCTCCCTAATAAATAATTCCTAAATTTCCTTAATCCTAATACTACACTATACAATTCTTTTTCGGCAGTGCTATAAAATCTCTCAGCCCCTTTAAATGTTCTGCTTGTAAATCCTACTACAGCAATGTTATTCTGGTCATCGAGTTGGTACAGTTGTGCTCCTGACGCAATATCGGACGCATCTGTCTGTAAGTAAAACATCTTTTCCATATTTGGGTGCTTTAACGTTACAGCCTCAATAAATTCCTCCTTTACAGCTAAAAAACTCTGGTTAATACTATTTGTCCATTTAAATTTTGTTCCTTTCTTCAGTAGTCCTTGTAATGGAGCTGTTGTTTGTGCGTAATTTTTTGAAAACCGGTGGTAGAAATTTGTTAATCCTAAAAAGCTTTTTAATTGTTTTGGTGTCTTAGGACGCGGAAAATTTTGAATTGCCATCATTTTTTGCTCTTGCGGTTTGATACCATCTGTGGTGATAACAAAACCTAGATAATCTATTTCTTTCCTGCAGAACATAGATTTCTCAAAATTTACTGTTAAGTTGGCGTCTTGAAATACCTTTAATATTTTTTCTAATTGGTCCACATGATCTTCCCAGTTTTGCGAAATACATAAACAGTCGTCCACATACATAATTAAATTCCTTTTAACTTCTTCCGTCAGAATTGAGTCCAAACCTCGCGTTAAACTTGCTAAGCTTGTGCTCAACCCAAACGGAACGGTTTTGTACCTGTAGCACAATCCTTTGTACAGAAATGCCGTGAAATCCTTGCAATCTTCGTGCAACGGGATTTGCCAAAAACTGCTAGTTAGGTCTAAACTACTCATCCAACTGATCTTCTTACCGATTGTCAATAACTCTTGGATTGGTCGAATCCCTTCGTAATCCGGTATGGTTCTCGCATTTATAGTCCTGGCGTCTAAACAGATCCTTACGCTCCCATCTTTCTTACATACAGGTACTATAGGATTAATGTATGCGCTGTTTGCTCTCTCGATGATCCCATAACTTAGCATTCTCTGAATCTCTGCATCAACGGCTTCTCTAAACTTAGTTGCTACTGGCCAACTCCTCTGACAGTATGGTGTTCTATCAGTTACTTGAAATTTATGGTAATAAGTTGAAATTAATCCTGGTTTTTTGCTGAAAACTGTTTTATATTTATTAAATATGCTGTATAACCGCTGCCTATTCTCAAGTGGTACATGTTCCAAATTGCTTATTTTGTTTATATCAAATTCATATTTATCCTCTTCAATTTGTAGGCAATTATTCAAACTTTCAATATTAACTTCTGACGAATCCTCGAATTTAATTTCCTTTCTACCAACTCCATAGTTTAATTTATTTCCTATTTCTAACTTATTATTAATAAAATTGACGATTGCATGATTTCTTGATAAAAACTCTAACCCAAGTATACAATCTCGAATTAGTTCTGGTACTATTATAAAATGCACGGCGATTAATTCTGTTCCTAACTTAACTTTAATGAAAATTTGTTTTTTAACACTTTTGGAACGCAGACCTAATGCTCCAATAACTTTTACTCCTGCTACCGGTAATTCTTCAAAAACTCCTAAATTTAATTTATTTGTGTTGTAGAAAGATTCAGATATCGAATTTACCTCACAACCTGTATCGATTAACGCTCTGACCTGTACACACTCATTAAAAACTAACTTAATTTCTGGACATTTATTAATGTCATTAATTATATCGCTTGTGTCGTGATTGTCCTCTAAATAATCTTTTAAATCGGTGAATAAGGTATTTATGGTTGCCTTGTTCTTATCCGCTAGGTCTACATTCCATTCCAACTTTCACTTTTGCCCTCTTCCGTCCCTGTCTGCAGGTTGTCGACCTTCCCAACGGTTCCCTGGTCCATTTTTTATGTCGGCACGCACATCTGGTTTTCTGTAAACATCCCTATTCTGACGTAACGGTAAATGTCTACTGTTGTACCCATTCATTTGTCCCCAAGGCCTGTTTACAACTTCTCCCTCTCTCTCGTCGCGTGGATAGGATGCCTTATAATTACCATTTCTTTCTTCGTAACTATTAATGTGTCGTACATCTGCCTGTCGGAATTCCATCAATAGTTTTACAAATTCCTGCTTTGTTTTCACACCCCTGGTGATAACAGCAATTAGTGTAGTTGGGTGAAAGTGCTTAGCGATTTTTTGGACTAACTGGGCTTCTAAAATCGGCGGTTCTAACTCTGAACATTCCAACATCATGTTCTCCACATATGTGATAGCTTCATCCCCAATTTTTCCTTTAAACTTTCCGAATTCCAACCTGTCTCGGATGTTTGCTTGTATCATTTCGTTAAAATATTTATCCATAAATATTTTTTCAAAATCTTCGAAGTTTTTAACTTCCCTACGGTGTAGAAACCACCATACACCTGCTTCATCTTTTAAATATCTATCTAACCAATACATGTTCCCTTGATGTGTGTAACTAACGCTAACTTCTTTTATGATCCTTAAAAATTGCATTGGGAATCTTTCTTTTCCTGTAAAACTAATATCCCTTATCTCTGGTTCCCTTATTATGATACCATCCCTTGTTTTTAAATTACTTAATCTTTCATCTACTTCTGTCACTTTAATTTTCATTTCGTCCGTTTGTTTCTGATATTGGTTAATTTTTTGTGAATTTCCTTGGCATTGTGATTCGATTTCTAGAATTTTATTATTAGATCTAGCTTGACTTTCCTTTACCTTATCAATCTGAGCGTCTACGTTAATTTGATTTTCAGTTAAATTTTTGTTTACGGTGATTTCGATTTCTTTAATGCTCTCTTGCACATCCTTTTCTACTTCCACGACTTTACTTGCAATTTCTTTTAAATTTTCTCTTAAATCTTCGCACCTATTACCTAATTTATCGGTGAAATTTTCTTCAATTTTATTTAATTTATCATTCATTTCCGTCCTAATTGTCTCGGCTGTGGTATCCGATCTTAATTTAATTTCTTCGAGCTTGTTCTCGAATCTCTCCGCAAATTCATTAAATTTTCGGTCCATTGTCTCCGCATTTTGACTAACATTGCCACTAAGTTCTTCTAATTTTTTATTATTTTCCTCGAGCTTTTTATTTTGTTCTGCGAATTTTTTATCGATGCTTGCTTTTAGAATTTCCGCATTTTTATTAATTTCTTCGAAATTCTTTTTATTAAGGGCTTCCGCATTTTTACTACTTTCTTCAAATTTTTTATCGATGCTTGTTTTTAGGATTTCCGCATTTTTATTACTTTCATCAAATTTTTTATTAAGGATTTCGATTAATTCGTTTAATCCTACCGTTGGGGTCCCATACACCTTTAAATTTTCACTCTCCCCTGAATTATTACCCTCATTAGTATTACTTTCACTATTATTAATCCCTATAGCTCTATCCATTTCTGATTCTATCCCCATTTGATTATTAATCTCCTCATCAAACCCCATTGTTATTTGGTTATTTGCCATCTTTTTATAATTTTTTATCCTATTACTACGTCTTAACATTAAATTAATTATATCTAATAGTCTTTCTGTCTCTTATCTTATAATGCTACCTTCAGGTTACACCACGTGAACTAAATTTTAATTTTAATTAAACCACGAGTTGGACGCCAATTATAACCTTTTTTATTTATTTTTAATTAATTACTTTGATTAAAACACAACTACGTTATCATATTTAAATTATTTATTCTTTAAAATACAATTTGCACCTAAAGTTGGGTGCCAATATATAACAGTTGAATTAATTAAATCTTCAAATTAATTGATGCACATATGAGTATTCAAATTTATTCATCTTATCACTAAATCTCATCCATTCAACTTAAACTAGACATAAACATTTATAACACAATGAAATACTTAATTCTAGAACATAGCAATTTTATTATTATTATTAGGTGCATCAAAATCGTATCATTAATTGTAATTTTAATTTAGTCTTTATATTTTAATATCTCAATTGTTTTATTGATTTGTTGGGCGCCAGGTATAATTTACCAATTATATAATGAAGTTACTTTGATTGCTCTTTGAAAATTTAAGTTTAAGTGGCTCTCGGCCTAGCTCAGATTTTATTTAAGGTGGGGCGTGGTTTCTTTGGTAACCTGAAGTAAAAACTACAATAACTAATCAGATAACTTATCGTGGTTCAGTAGCATGGAATGATGTCTTCTTGGAGTTTTACAGGTGAGATGATCCCTCGAACTTATGGCAGATATCACAAGAAACTTAATCCAATTTATAGGCACTTTGACGATCTCGAAGCTTGAACTACCTCACTCTGTTGCTTGAATTCTTGGTCAATTAATCAAAACTCTTCTTTAACTTTACGATGATTTTAATATAATTCGATGACTTAAAACTTTTCTTCAACTTTACGACGATTTGGCGAACTTCGCCCTGTTCCTAGTTCCTCTCCCTTGCGACGCTCGTTCTTTACTGCTTTTTTTGATTTTTGAATTCTTACGCAGAGTTTTCCCGTTTTACCCCTTCTTCGCTTATTTCTGGATGACGCTTCTTTTTGGTTGGTTGGATTTGATTTTTCAAACTCTAACCGTCTTTCAAAGTTCGTTAAATCTTGTTTCTTAGCTGAGTTCAACGTACCTCTGCCTAGTTTTTTGTCTCTTTTTCTTTTGTTAACTTGGGCGTACACAAACTTTCTAATTTCCCATGTTGTCACATTACATAACTCAACTCTTCCTATTTAATTTGTCACGCTGCCCTCGCCCTTTCAATAATTTTGTAGTTTCGAAGTATTGTTTCCTTAGAAATCCTTTAACAAAATTTATTATGTGTTGGAGTGACGTTTATGTTTGACATTTATTTCTAACTGACAAGGTTTAAACATTTTGAATTGGACAAAGCTTTTACTTAGGGCTTCTCAACGTTACAATATATATATATATCATTTTGATGTTATGTTTTATCAATTTAGTTTTTTATTTATCACATATAGACTACGTAATATAGAGAGCGGCGATGGGTGGAAAAACCTATTTATTATGAGCACAAAAAGGGGATTTTTGGAATTATGTCTGCTACAAAATAAAGGATCACATTTGGCATGAAGCCAAGTGTTGACCATATTTCGACATTATTAAATTCTCATTTAGTAATTTAGAATTTGAGGGTTTGCTTACTTAGACGTCAAAAACTGTAGTAATAAATTTACGTGGGTACTTAGAGAAATAAAAAATAAAAATTATGTTAATACGATAGCGGTCACAAAAATTAAGAAAGGAACATAAAATTTTGTGTAGAGGACTGTATGTGTTCGTATAGAACGCTTTTGAAAATTTAAGAAATATAAAATAAAAATTATGTTAATACGATAGCGGTCACAAAAATTAAGAAAGGAACATAAAATTTTGTGTAGAGGACTGTATTGTGTTCGTATAGAACGCTTTTGAAAATTTAAGAAATATAAAATAAAAATTATGTTAATACGATAGCGGTCACAAAAATTAAGAAAGGAACATAAAATTTTGTGTAGAGGACTGTATTGTGTTCGTATAGAACGCTTTTGAAAATTTAAGAAATATAAAATAAATCTAATTGAAAATGTCAAATGACGCCATAGCGGTAAATAAGAAAGGAACATATTTTGTAAAAAAAAATCTAATTGAAAATGTCAAAATGACGCCATTTTAAACAGTTTTTTTTGTTTTTATCTCTCGTGTAAATGACGCCATTTTAAACAGTTTTTTTTGTTTTTATCTCTCGTGTTATTCAACTTATAACACATTAAATTAGATAAAAATTCCACTTGATTTCAATTCCGCTTGTGATGGTACCAACGGATACAAAATTGCGAAGTTATGTAAGTAATTTCGAACCATGCATCCTAAGAAAATATGATACAAAGAAAACCATTGTAAAAACTGTTTTTAACTTGCACTACTGGGTAAGACCCTTACATTTCTTACAAGGCCCAAGAAACCAACTTTTGAGCATTACATTTAGAGTATCTGCTTGTATTATATTGTATTATGGGCTGGGTTATTACCATGATGGCCTCATCATTTGTTTCTAGATCTCATAATAGAGGTGTTACACACGTAGATGAAATCCATGTCGGTACTCAAAATTGTCTGCTATATCGGTTTTTCTATCAGCAACAGAAAACCGTCAAGCGGTTTGCATGTTCGTCTAATCTAAAACAACCGGGTTGAAATGGAACGTGAAGCAATTGATTGCATTGTCCTGGGAAAATACTAATATAGCATCTTTTTCTAATTTTGTATACCCTGAGAAAAAAGAAGATTTATTGACCAATGTATTTTATTAAAATAAATCGTAGAATGCAGAATGTTGTCCAATAAAACGAGAATAATAACTTTCACAAATGTCTTGTCTTTTAAATTCTTTAAACATATATAATAAATAGCATAGCGTTCACACGGGACTGTTGTCGTACTCTTCTCAAGTTCATTGGTGTTTAGAAAGTGTTGAAATTTGAATCCAAAAGATGTAACACTTAACCTTTCCCATAAATTGTTTGAGGATATTCACTTGTTGTTTTGTGAACACAGTAATAAACCTACTGACTTCGTGTAATGTAGACATTGACATACACAACAATATTCATAACAAAACCCAGTAAATATATCACCTAGTATACACTTGAACAAAACATCTCGCCCAGAGAAATAATGAACATTAAATGTTTTATGGGTTACTCCTTGAATTTATCAGTCATTGTGATCACAGTAGTAGTTGTGCTGTACCCATTGATGTATAAACCTTGTAATTCTGTACCCATTGATGTATAAACCTGGAAATGCTGTACCCATTGATGTATAAACCTTGAAATGCTGTCCCCATTGATGTATAAACCTTGAATGCTGTACCCATTGATGTATAAACCCTGAAATGCTGCCTGCCGTATTTTATTTTGTTTTAGTTACCATAAATAAATACCGGTAGTTAAATAATTTCTTTTCACCGAAATCGAGTCCTAGCTAGTTCGCTTTGTTGTATCCCAAAACTGTATACATCCCAATCTCAACTAAATCATTCAAGCCGTTTTCAAAATAAAATTTACAATCTTATAAGAATTACTTGTTAGATATACTTTGCAATCCCGAGAGATCATAGCTGGATCTACACCTTTTTCTCATGTAGCCTTGGGTTATATCCCTCTCTTTCATCTTTCATATCAGGTTTCTCTTGACCAACTCTTGTTATTTTCCAAATCTGAGCATGGAGAGATAGGAGGTTTTTAGTTTATGTCCTTTTCTTCCTTATTTTATTTATTTATTTATTTTTTTTTAATGCAATGATTACTGAGGGGGTTTTTTACTCTTAAATATGGGGAAAATTTTAATTTGGTATTGGGGGCTACAGTGTGCTCATGTAGAACCCTATTAATACCCTATTAATTCAGAAAAATCTAATTAAATTAAAGACCAAATTAAAAAGTTTTTTGTCCGTCTCCCTCGTGTGTTATTCAACTTATAAGACACAAAATTAGATATAAACATTTCAATATTTCAATTCTTCATGTAATGGTATCAACCCCGACTTCTCTACGATGACAAGTAGCGAAGTTATTCTCAAAATTTTAATTTAAAACCCTGATCTCTCTAGAAAATGTGATGGTGATATATTTACCCCATCCGGTAGGGCCGCACCGAGGCGAGAGTAGTAAGTAGAGGTTCCGTCATACATGTATCGCTTTGAGACCCGCGGCACGAGTGAAGCGAGTGGACAATGTTTTAATAAATACACATCTACGAGATCCATTAGGGTCTAACCGATGTAAGAGAATAATACTCGTTATATACACAATTCCGAGGTTCAGAAAACCGGATGTCTTCAATCAACTAGACCAAAATATATAGTAGATTGGCAGGGGGGTAGATGAGAACGATTGTTGTTTTTGGTGTTGATGTGTGTATGAGAAAGTTAGTGCAATATTCTTTGCGCAGTATATTGTACTTTAAAAAAACTCAAAACGTTTATTTCCATGAGAAACTAAATATCGATTTTTTAACCCATTACAAAATTCCATACCACGTATCTGTTGAAAATTAAAAACAGTCAATTGGATATATCTATTATAACGAAGTTTCTACTGATCTGTCACATTCAGGTTAGGCTATTCAACCTTGAGACTTGGATGCAATTATTTGTTTGATGGGCAGGACGAATCGACAATGTCCTCTATCGGGGACAATGACTATGGCGTCTACAGCTCTCCATTGTAACAACTTGGATGTAACAGTCTGGAAAACAAGTTTTATTTCACACAAATTCTCTCGTATTATTGTGTTCTTACGCGATGAAAAATTGCCATATATTTTCAATTTTTTGCCACAAATTTGGTACTCGTTTCGGTTTTAAAAATTGTAAAATCAAAAGTCGACTTTTCGATAGAACTGATGTTTTGTATAAAAGTTTCGTGGACGTTGTTTGTGTATCAACTCAAAATGTTGGTATATCTTTCAGACAAAAACACAATATTTCAATTTTCTCATAATAGTTTCTAACGATTTTTGTAAAATGTAGCATCTAAGGCCCCGAATAAATCATGTTAGCTGTCGTCTTTCAAACAAATAGAGGATCATGGAAACAAACAAAATATTTACGAAGACGATAAAAGATTAATTTCACAACATCGGCAATGCTGATTTTGTTCAAAGTTTGATGAATCAATGAACATTAATGATCCAATCAGTGTTTAATATAGGTAAAATACTAATATCAACCTTGATTCCTGTCATTTAAAATTTGATTGCAATCAAATATTAATTTAGCTTAGGATGAGTTTAGTTTTTTGGGGAGATTGCAACATTTTATTTCGGTCCTTAGAAATTATATTGTTAAAAAAATTCATAAAAATCGGTAGTGGCGATAATTGGTACCGGAGAAAATCTTAATTATGGTATTTCCGTTGAAAGCTACCGGTTAATTTAGTATTATATATATATATATATATATAGAGAGAGAGAGAGAGAGAGAGAGAGAGAGAGAGAGAGAGAGAGAGAGAGAGAGAGAGAGAGAGAGAGAGAGAGAGAGAGAGAGAGGAGAGAGAGGGGGGGGGGGAGAGAAACAAAACAAATTTTTAGAAATGGTCTCAAAGTATGGCTATATACCAAATTTAATCAAAATTAGGCCTACTTTTCTCTTTAGGCTGTAGAGAACTTCACAGAAGTCAGGCGAGAATCGGTAGGCTATACAAAATACAAACCGCGAAGGCCTTGCGCGGATTGTGAAACGACTTTTGCCTTTTATATATTAATGCTGCTTTGTATATACAGGGTGTTTCCAAACCACGTTCCAAAACTACAGGATATAATTTCTTGGTTCAAAATAAGTAAATGAGGACGTACGAATATATGTCCTAACATGCTTAATTTTCCGTTTTTACACCATTTTGTGTTTTTACAAAAACATTTTTTTAAAATATAGACTATAAATAAATTAGATACTGAGTCCAAATTTTTATAGGCCTACATATTTTTTCTGTGACCTTTTATCAATGTACCAATTACCAGGTGTATGTACAATTTTAAAAATGTAAAATGTAATGAATTAGGATTTTTTTTTTTTGTAAATGGTGGCCGTTTAAAATCTTTTGTAAAGTTAATGGTTTTTTGATATATTCGACTTGAAAATTTTTATACAGGCGCCATTTTGAAAACATGTAAAACAACGTCCTAGGTTTTGGTACATTTATAAAAGGTTACCGGTACATAAAAAATATGTATACCTAATTTGGACTCAATATCTACGTAGTTTATTTCCAAAAATATAATGTGTATTTGTGAAAAAACACAAAAATGGTGGACAGGTGGAAAACTATGCATTTTACGAAATATGATCATATGTATTTTTTTTACTTATTTTAACACATGAAATCATATCCTGAATTGTTTTACAAAAATTATAAAAATGAGAAAATAACCGATGTATTTTTTGGGGGACCTTAGTTTGGAGTTAAAAGAAAAAGTAAAACAGAATAATGTAGGATTGAAAGAGAGTGAACAGCTTAGATTAGAGGAGATATTCGTAGAGCAAGTTTTAAAGCTAGAAGACAATTTTAGCGGTTTAGAAAAAGAAATAGAAGTAAAAATTAACCAAAAGATAAAGTTGAGGAGGGGGGAATTTTTCGTCTGTCTCTTCTAACTATAAGAAATAAACTGAATTGGTTTATGGTAACTAAAATATGAAATGTGTAGGTTTAATGTACATGTAGATTTGAAAATGTAAACAGTCTCACAGTCTTTATTATAAACTAACAGCCAAAGTCAATGTTTGTATATACCGGATGCGGTGGAATGACCAAAGTTAACCTAAGCCGGACCGTTACGATCTCACGTGACGTGACAGCGTTATGTTACCTTGAAGAATTGTTTAATACAGAAATCTCATAAAAAGTGATTTCGTTCTACATCAGTATTTTGATTTATCACATAACTTTCTACGTTTGTGTGACAAAGTAAAAAAGAAATGTGTTTCGTTAGTTTGTTTTCTGGGTAGAATACAGTATCACGTTTAGATAAGCGGTTATTAAGCTAAGTGTTTCTATATCGGTGCTACTAACCTAAAACCAGATAACACTCCAGCAAAGCTTAAAATAAACCTTGGAGTTCTGCTTAGTATTGGATTTACTTTGCAACTTTTACCTGTTGACAAAATTATTTTGCATGCGCGTGTACGTGTGTTCTTTAGAAGATATAATAATTGCACACTTTATTATAAGAATAGTTGATTTTTACCAATGCTGTATTTGACTAGCCCAGTAGAATTAGATTTTTTAAATATTCTGATTCTGAAAAAAATATTCTGATTCTGAAATAATCGTACATTCTTAAAATTCGGTGTGTATTCCCTTTTGATGTCGCTATCTTTATCCAGGTCCTTTTTTGAGATAGAGGAGGGATCAAAATGATTTGTAAGTAGCCTATTTGTTATTACTAATAAAAATAACAAAATGGTTGAAATAAAAATTTAAGCACGGCTGAGAATAATGGTTTATATTTATGGGAACATAATATCAGAACGTACCACCAATCGAATAAAAATTAAAGTAATTAGAATTACATGTTTTAAATGTTCCTTTCTTTTTACTTACCCAGACTACGAAGTATAGGGCAAGTTTGAAATTTTCTCAACAAATTTTACCTCCTTTTTTTGCCTCATCTTCACATTTTATCGCTTCAGGAAAAGGAAAAAAAATTATATTCGGCACGCTGTCTATTCATCGTCACTAACGGCCGCAAAAATTAAAATAGGAACATGAAATTTAATAATGTGACTATGGTATGCTCATATAGAACCTTATTAAAATTCAGAAAAATCAAATTGAAATTATCAAAATGTCGACCATTTTAAACCATTTGTTTTCTAATATCTGATTCTACTTATGAAATAAAAATTCCACTATTTAAATAAAAATTTGAAATTTCAATTCTGCATATAATTGTTTCAACTCAATCTTTCTTCGTCAAAAAATAGCAAATTTATTGTCAAATGTGTAATTTCGAACCCAGACATCCCAAATAATGTGCGTCATCACACACAGGGGCGCAGAGTATTAGGACTGGCCAGTACCTGCCGTGGGCCACCCGCATGAGTTACTTTGCTAAAATTCAAACTTCCATTTATTTAATTTGATATTTTAAAATAAAATATGTAAAATATTTTTATTCTACACTTCATTACAAGAAAAATGACACCAAACAATGTATAATTTACTTTAATAGAGTCCAAAATCAACAATCTTTGCTACAAAATGAATGACAGTAAGTGTGAATAAACAACACTATCGTATATCTATTTATTTATATGTACTTTTCGATTTTAATGAAACAAAGGAGCGCAATATAATAATAATAATAGTATAAAACATAATTTGTACTTTATTATTGACTTTATGATATAGAAAACCGCCTTTCTCTTGTGCAACAATGTTTGTTGTTTCAACTATTTGTACAATTTTTATATCTATTATCAATTTTTGTTATTTGTAAGAAAAGGGTAGCATGAGACGCAAATTTATAACTTATGAATGTACACAACGCTCTTTGAAAATACATAGCTTCGTTAATTTTCATTCTGGAAAGACTTAAATATTTGAAATTTTAAAAGCTACAAATTGTATTTGAATATTTTTTTATACAGAGCACACATTTTTAATATTACTGGTGAATCCTTATTTTCTTTCATTTAAAGTTTAGTTTATTGAAGATTTTTAGTAGGAAAATTAGATTTAAACAAACAAAAATAAGTTAATGATCTCCAAGATGGCGCCAAACAACTTGTTTACGCATTGTTGCCTTGAGGGCCACACCTTTCTGGTGCCATATCTCTGTAGTAATGCGCACCCTTAACTTTGGAATTTCACAAAATTATGTGGTAATTAATTTCTTCTTCTTTTTAAAAAAAAAAAATTAATGAGTGTCAATATTGATATCGAAGGATCATTTTCATTTTTTAATTGATAACTCTTGAATTAGATTTACTGTGAGATGGTGTTCAGTTCTATTGCTTAGTTGGGGATGTAGTTTGGTGTGCGAGAAAGTTTGTGCAATCTTACATTTGCTAAACTCGAACAAAGAACGAGCGGGAACCAGTTGGCATAAATTAGCCACGCCTGGCGGAGGTTTTGGAAAGTTTCCAGCAAAACTAAATACAAGAGAATTAGATCTGTTTTGTACGAGTATTTGGTTCCTACTGGAGCCGTTTAAGAAATATATTTTAAGCAGCATTTGTACAGCAAAATGTTAACATATTTTGCTACCGCGTTTCAAAATTTGTGAACAACTCTTACAGTTTCGAAAATAATTTGAAAACTTGTAATTTCCTAACCAAGACCTAATCCTAAATATCTGTTAATGCTTGGACAGCCGTAAGGTCCATAAGAAATTTCGGTTGTTATCGTCTGTAAGAAAGCACGATAAGAAATAAAGATAGGAAATTGAAACTTGTTATAGGGTTTTACAGCTGAAACGGTTTGCAGAAAGTATAACTGAAATAGTTGCTTTATTTGAAATCAAAATCTTTAGCAAAATAATCAAGTAGACTATGGGTTATTAAATGTTTAAACTGCTTTTCTTTAGCAGTTTGGCAATGCGGTAATTTGTAATAGTAGGAGCCCAGAACGTCCTTCTGCATATCGAGTGTAATCCATTGCAACTTCTTGAATAATAAGTTTCCTTAAATCAACAATGTCAACCAGTCTTGTTAGATATACGTTTAAATGACCCCATAAAAAGAAATCTAACGTTGAAAGGTCTTGCGAATGTGTTCAATCGGCCGTTTCTCCCGTTCCACCTTTAAGGGAATATCTCAGTTCAAAGTGACAGCGTAGGGAGAAGGGGTTCTATATTGCTGAAAATTTTACATTGTTGAAATTCGGTCCTGGAATGCGTTGAACCTCCGGAACAATCTTGTAATAACATATCGTCGTAACAGTTTCCATTTAAATGTCCTTCAATGGTGAACGGAACTTCTTGCTATCACCAAATATTCCTATCCCATCACGCAAGTAAGCGTTGAATATGTTGTTTCTTATTTCATTTGTTTCTTCAGAAGGAAATTATTGACAGAAAGTATGCTCTGATAGAATGAACCCTATTTAAAAAAAAATGTTAAATTGGCGGTAATTTAAAATCGTGTTTTGTATATACCGCGTCTATTATTATAACATATTTAATAACATGGTCAGATTTCAATTCTGTATGTAATAGTATCAACCCCACCTCATTACAACGACAAATAGCTAAGTTATTATTTAAAATGTAATTTCTAACTCTGACCGAAGAAAATGTGATATTCCTATAACTACGAAATCTGGTAGGGCCGCATCTTTTACAAATGTACAGCTTCGAGCTCGCAAGGTGGCCCGTAGGGCCTAGCAAGGTGGCCCGTAGGGCCTAGCTGACGTCAAGAATGTAAACCTTGCTAATATTTTACTATTTTAAACATCTTAAATCCCCGAACTGTATTTCTTTTTAATGTTAGGTAGAAAACTAACAAAGAGCCTAAAATTTTGTTGGTTATAATGTGTTTGGGTTACCTTGGGGAACGATTTTATTTGACGTTTAACACACTTAGAGTAAGAGGCAGTCAAGTTGGCGAAGCCGGCAGGCAGTCCACTACTACCCTTTTGCAGACATCCCATAGTTCGGCATTACTAAAGACATTTCTAAAAACATTACTAAAAATAAATTAATTCTGTATGTTGGATTTTTAAATTTATTAAAAAAATTGTTTCTATCCAGCAATGAACTTTCCAATCAAGATATCCAATCCAATATATCTATTAAATAAATAAATAAATAATATCGTAAGAGTGCAGTGTTTTTACGGGAGTTTCATTGAAGTGCCGTAATTTATGAATTACTACATTAATACCCCATCAGTATATTGTTTCTGGATATAACATTGTACATTTAGAGTCCGCGTGTACAACCGATGTTTTTTGAAAACTTTAAAGTACTTTACTTATATTTGTAGTATTATTTGTATTATTGTTATAGTTATGTCGTATAATAAATAGCATACTTTAGTATGGAACTAAACACAATATTAATATACAAATGTACACACGTACACTCGATTTGGTTGTTGATAGATAGAAAAATGATTGTAATAGAAAAAAAAACCTATTACATACATACCTGTATTTACGTATGCTGTACGCAGTCCTCTTTTTGTTTCTAGGTTTATATTAAATGACGTACGTTTCGCCTATCAATCAGGCATTTTCGAATTTATGAAGTGGACGCAAATGTGCACACGAAACGAGATTAATGCGTCAATAAACGTTAGTAGAACAGTCACCCTCGTTCATATAACAATTTTAAATGTGATGGTTGTGTTGTGTTGAACTAAACGTGACATTATGACTTGCATTATTCAAATTCATGCTAATAAAGTTTTATGAATTTCTGACGGATTCCAAAATCCCTGATTGACAGGTGAAACGTACGTCATCTATATAAACCTAGAAACAAAAACAGGACTGCGAGCAGCATACGTAAATACAGGTATTTATGGAATTTATTGTAGGCTACCCAGTCCTCTAAGGAAAAAAAAAATTAAGAAAATATATAAAAACTATTCATTAATAAATATCAATCTTAGATCCTCATACTAGACAGGTTTGACAATACAGAGAGAAACAGTGGTTTTCAAACAATGTTTTTACCCAGAATAGTACACAGTAGGCGGGTGAAATGAATAGTAGCGCTCCGCCAACTTGGCTGCCTCTTACTCTACTCGGTGCAAGCACTAAGACGTCAGCAACCCACGGGATTAGTTTATTTATTTGTTCCTTTTTATGTTTCTTCTTTTAAATTTCGTGTTCAAGCTAATTTGAAATGATAAAAAATCGACGTATTTTTCTAAAATTCAATGTGTGTCTAGTTGTAATTTTAGTTTTATTGTAAAATTAAGATGGGCACGTAAGAAATTTTTATTTAATTTAAAATAGATCCATAAATTCAATCCTACAATTTAAAATATTTAATTAAATCTCGATAATAAACGGAAGTAATTAGAAAATGTGATATACAGATAACGAAATAATATTTTCTCAAATAACCAGGCAGACAAATAATATTTTCAGGCAGTGGCCACGAAGAATCAGATCGGCATATGTGGAAGAACACTGAAAAAAATATAATTAAAAAATACCAACAATTTGGATGGTCAATTAATATATTGAGACCTACATAACCTTTAGGAAGAAAAATGAATTTATCCCTTACTTCGTTCTAAACGTTAGAATTCAGGAGATTCAAAGAACTTTCCATTTGGTGAGACCAAACTATTTAAAAATTCTGAAACCCGATATTTCAAAAGTTGATAAACAATTAACGTTATTAATTTTGAATAATAAAATTTATTTAAACAGTCGAAAATCACTTTCAAATTTCCTTACGGCTTAGAACTTATTGTAATTTAGTTTATTAATTGATTTATTATCCAATAAAGAATTTATATTTATAATCTGCTTATTCGTTACAACTATTTCTTTTAATTGTTATTAAAGGGGATTGGCGCCCAACATCAAATAATTTATAAATCACAAAATTACAATCTTTATAAAAATGAGGAAAGCCTAAAAAAAACATAACTCACGAATATGATCTTATCAGCTATTATTTATCGTCAGTCAACAATATTTTTGTTTCCTAAAGAAACTATTTAAAAAACCCAATAATTTTAGCAATAAAATAAAATAAAGTTTAGATGAAGTGTTACATCAGAAGTTTGTACATCATAGTCGTAAACGTTCTGATATAACCGCATTAAATTCGACGTAATGATGTGGGCAAAATTCCATCATGTTGTATGTGGTAGCCCACTCACAGTACTTACATACCAAGCCCATTACTGAAATAGGCTGTACAGAAGTTGGGATCTGACCTCATCATTTAATAGTCAAGGCCATATTAGAAATGTGTAAAATTTCTTTTCTTTGTCGTCAATATTCTGAAAGTATTTTCAAGTGCTAATGTAAGATTTCACTTTGTCACGTAGACAAAGTTTGATGATGCGTCAAAATATACATTTTAAGTTTATGGAAATATTCATTTTAAGAACGCCAGAGTCTTAACGTTTTTCCTTTTAATGAAACTATGCACGGTAGAGTGAATTGGATTCTTGCGGCTGAGCGTGTAATGAAACGCTGCACCCCCACTCCTCTGACAGTCGACGCGACTAGATCCCCCACCACGATTGTCCCGAAAACGAACGAACATATTGTAATTCCTATTGCATAATGTTGCGTTTTAACTATCATGAATATTTACAAATAACATTAACGGAAGATGTTTTTGATGTGGCTAGTAGTGCGAAAATTCTTTTTTGAATAAGGAAAGAAATGCAATGCCACAGTCTCAATTAAATGGTGAACGGACATATTGTAATTCCTATTGCATAATGTTGAGTTTTAACTATCGTGCGTATTTACAAATAAGATTAACAGAAGATGTTTTTGATGTGGCTAGTAGTGCGGAAATTCTATTTGAATTCTATTGAATTTTGTAAGAAATGCGATCCTACAGTCTCAACTAAATGATGAAGCGGCATTAGTTAAATCGCTTCCCTGCAGTCGGATACATTAGATTCACTTCAATTCAACAAAATCCTTCAAACCGATTTCTAGATAAAATCGACAAACATACAAGAATTGCTAATTTAATAGTACTTGATTAGATGAGATAATTAGAAGTGATAAAACCGCCTAAATCAAACAAAATCATTCAAACAGATTCTGATGACTGAGCCAACAAAGACGGATAAAACAATTCTATTGGATTCAGATGAACCCCGAAACATATAGTCAGTAAAACATCACGACTTTTTATCATCACAATATATCCTTTCAAATATACACTGTAATCCCCTCTAATTTTTTTTCCTTTTTTTTTTTGTAAACGCGTTTTTTTTTTTTTTACGTCGCGTTTTTCAAATGTACCAAATGTAGGCTTTATTTTGTAAATTTTCAAAATGCCAGCTGTTTAAATTATCTAATTTCGCATATGCATAAACTTTTACAGTTTAAATATGAAAACTTTAAAAAAAAAAAATTATTTCTGAAGGTCAAAGAATGACAGAGTTATCAACAAAAACCAAAAATTTAATATCTTGGTAATATTACAATTATTTTTCCTATTATTAAAGCGATTTTTGGTTCTGAATCGTCACTCTAATACAATGATTCATTTATGCGTGAAGGTCTAAATTAAAAAAAATCGGAGATAAAATTATCATAATTCAAAAATGTTTTGTTTTTAGGTTAATCTTGGATGTTTTAGACAATTACTGTACCAAGAACGTAAATTATTAATTTTTTATTGATCACTCAGTTTCTTTGACATACGAAAAAAAAACTATTTTGTTTATTGTTAAAAGTAGTTCATGATTTTAGAAATATTCAAAGTTAAATCATTTTAACTTACATTCCGAAAATATACAAAATAAGTATTAGTTTTTTGCTACACTGTTAAAACGTAACATACGTAAAGCGTGTACCAAATCTGAACTCAATATCTTATTTATTTCCAGAGTTATATTACTTTAAAAAAATAATAATAAGTGGCGAGTTGGTGGTGAACTTTTTTCTTTGTTTTTACCAATGGAACACGTCCTGGACGTTTCTTTCTGAGTCACCCTGTATATAGTTATAAAATAAAAACAATAAATGCATTATCGGTAGACCAACAACTATAACATTACGATAAATAGGGCGCTTACTATTGACAATATTTGTATGAAGTCTATTTATAAGTGAAAACACTTGTTGTAAATAGACACTTTGCCTTTATGGTGTAATTATTATTAAGTTTATGTTCAGTCATTTCTTCTATTTGCGTAGGGAGTACCGCGCATGCTCAGTAGGTGTGTGGCCTTCGTTTTATTGTTTTTTATAATCACGATTTGTATAATTGTTTTTATACAATTGCAGATGTGTTTTTATGGTTGTGTTTAATAGTTAATGTTCATGCAATAGTTAACGTAACTTTGTGACAATGTGTGATCTCGCCGTTAAAAAAAAAATAAATAAATTTAAAAAATATGTGATATAGGCTAATGAAGTATCTACAAGTATTGGGTGGGCAGCGTTAACTCATTGATTTGCGTGGTACTTGGTTGGTGTGGAGATTAACAAACTATGTCATAACCTCACTTATCAACTGAGCAACGTTCATTTTATTAAACAATGATTCTGTAATAGCAACCCAACGACTATTTAGAACTTTAATATTGCAAGATATGGAAGTTCCTAATTTTAACACTATAAATGGATGAACAATTTTAAGCTACGTGCTTCTGTAGAAAAGATAACCTGGTGGGAACATAAATCATGTCAGAACACCTTATACTATTCAAAAGTTTCGATTTGTCATTCCAAGTAGCTTTAAAAGATCTACACGGATACATTTCAAATCACACTTCTCGTCGGATCCGTCATTATGATTTTGTGACGGTGTTACTTTTTGACTAGGCACCTACTTGAGCATGGTCCACTTTTGCCTAACCCAGACTTTTCTTAGCGGGAAACAACTGACTGGGTGCTAGGTTGAGCAGACCACGGTAGTCAAACCGGGAAAGTATTCTTACCGTACAACCAAACAGTCATGTAGTGAAGTGATCCTTGTGTTAATTTTTGGTTTTTATATCCAATTTCAAAATTAACCATGGCTAGTTAAATAATTAGGACAATGACGTTCATGGTTTTTAGGGGAATCACAATCCCCCCTACCCCCCAGTCGGACTTATTAACTTTACGAGTTCGAGAATGGGTTACGCCCAAGGTCAGCTCTGTTCTTAATCGATTTTGGCGTTGTGTGAGTGTTTAATTAGTAATTACCTTTAATTCGGTGCTCTATTATAAATTAAATTAATCTCTTGAAAGCTTGGCATCTTAATGGTGCATGGCCAGATCTGGGATGAGCGTTTTTAGACCTCAAAATGGACTTTCCGCAACTCAATACGTTATCCAAAATGTAGAGAGGCTAGACCTAAATGTTAACGTTGCCGATACAATTTGGTTAACAATCGTTAAAATTTGACGTTCGATTTACTGGTGTACTTTCAGGTCGAAAATGTACATCATCAATATCCTATATTAAGTCGCTCTATACACAATCTGTACAGAAGCTAACTTATGAGATTTTGTGACAAGAACTTTTGTGAACATTTCTTGCATTTAAGTCATGAACATTCCGACTTCTTATAGCTACTCGTTATACATGCGATATTATAGTGAGCGACTGTACGGAACCGCATGGTAAACCTGAAACAGAAAATTTCACAGTTTGGTGCGGGATCTCTGAATCTCAAATCTCTGGTACTTATTTCTTTGAAGGTGAAAATGGCACTACGGTTACAATAAGTTCTGAATACTATGTCGATATGATATGGGATTTTTTTTCCTGCCACAACTGCATCGTCAAGGTATCGCCATCAATACCTCTTGGTTTTAACAGGATGGAGGTACAGCTCCACGCCACTCGATATTTGGCGAGCACTTGATTTCAAGTTTTGGAGACTTAGCCTGGCCTGCTCGTTCGCCCTGAATTTACAAGTGATTTTTTCTTTGGAGAAAGTTAAAAAGTAGAGTTTTTCAAACTCCTCTAGATAATCTAGTTAGTTTGAAGGACAGTGTTGAGGACGAAATCAGAGCAATGCCCAAGGACGTGTTGCGCTGGGTTACTGATAGTCTGAAATGCAGATACAAGAATGTTACCGTGTGAATGACAATATTTAAAGGGTGTTATTTTCAGAACTTCACTCAAAAATGCCATTAAAAACATAAAATGATATTATTTTCCCTTGGTTTCATTGCTGTTTGAAATCCATGAGTTAACAACTCTACTCCACCCGTTAACAAGAGTCACTCGTGTAATTTAAAACCCGTAGGATGTAGCCTATCTATTGGCACGTCTAATATACATAAATAATTAGTATTATATAATAATACATCAAAACATTAATGATTACTTATTACTCATATGATAATTAGCTGGCATTGCGCAGAGCATACATTTTAAGCAATGATGTAAACATAACCTCAAAATAAACTAATACAAACTATAACAGCTGATCTGCTAAAACATCTGTTTGAATCGTAAAACTGGGAAGTTGTTTATGGTTGCTATGGTTTATTAACATTGGCAAGTAGGTTATACTTTAAAATTAAATAAACTTCCTACAGTGTAACAAACCGAAAGAGTTTTTATGAACGTTGGACTGTTGTGGGAAATTAATTGTGATTCCTTATGACGTAGATTTGTGAATTTAATAATTAAGTGATTAATCACTTCTATTTATAGGTTATTCACAACAAGATTTACAGTTAACTTTTCAGTTTTCTATATTTTAATACATTTTATTATTATAGTATATACTTAATAATCATTTGATCTTGGAAAATATTGGTATCTCGTAAACCTATTGTCGTGTGAAAAACTTTAAATGTGGGACTGTCTTTACTTTTTCATGGAATTTTAAAATCCCTTTGGAAACTTTGAAAATAGCCTTTAATTTCTGTGTTTTCGCATTTTACACCAAATAATAAGAGATTATTATTCTTAGGTTTTAAATAACCCTGTCGTTTAGGAGTTAAAGAACTTTCAAAAATTTTGAAGTTATTTTTATTTTTTGAGAGACGATTTTCTGTACTTCCCATTGTTGCATCAATTTAAAAATTGAATTAGGCATGGTCTTGCAAGTCTACATACCAATGCAGGAGTAAAATTAAAATAACTAATTTGTAGGACAGATAAAAAAACCTGTTTATAATTACAGTAGATTTTAGTTTTTATCTGTTCCTTCAGTTCATTATTTTTATTTTAATCCTGCATTAGTATTTACACTTCCTAGACTATAATTACATTTTTAACTTGATACAAGAATGGTGTATGGAAAATCGTCTTCCAAAAATGCACAATAATTTCAAATTTACGAAAGCTTCAAACCCTTCTAACTCCTAACCGAGTGGGTTTATTAAAAACTAACAAAGAATAAAAATCTTAAAATTTTGTGTAATGTCCGAATAACAATAAAATATGGGTTACCTGCCATATAAAATTACAAAATGGCAGCTATTTTCAAAGTTTTTAAAACAGTTTTTTAAATTCCGTGTAGAAATAACGAAGGAGATTCAAAAATTTTCACAGGATCAATCGTTTTTAGGATTCCAAAAGTGGCCTGCATCAAAATGATCACTTTGTATATTAATAAACTTGGATTACATCCTTTAACAATGCAAGAATGTATGCCTAGGTTGTCAAAAAAGGAACTAATATACACCACCATCGCCTTTACCACTCTGTGCTGTACTCTGATATACTTTGAGGACGTAGACCTACATCCTCAATATGCTAATTTACGCACGCAATTAGTCATATCTCTTAACGATTCCGCAATGACGCTTTTTGATGCCAACAAGAAGCACTGAAACTAAGATTCTTTAACGGTTACATTTCTTTTCAATTTAAAGTTTACAGTATAGTAGAACATTAATTAATTAGTTAATTTTTTTTTTATATAGAGTAAGATGATCTTCAACATCCTACATTGTAGAATAGACTAGTTAAGGAAATGTGAAAAGAATAGATACGCAGCTAATACATTATAATGCTAATTTAAATACTACTGACGATGGCATAATGCCGAAACGTATATAGTGGTGAAAACATTCCTCATCTAAATAGTATGGTTTCAAGCTCAGAAATTAAAGGCTCAAGTGCTGCCACGGCCCATTTCTGATAACTTCAAAGACAGTATGAAGTATTGCATGCTTTGATTCTTCCTACACTAGCGCATTCTGAACCTGACCCACGAAACAACAACAATTCGACCCACTAATTGAACCTCACATTATTGTATAGATATAAATTTAACGAAGGCATTTATGAATCTATTATAATTATAATCAGAAAGGATTTAAAATTTAGGTAAATAAAGCTAGTTTCTCGCTAGATTCTAAGATTCTTCTTTTTTTTTAATGTAATTCAAAACCTTGACAACCATTTAACCTTTTATTTTTCAAATAAAGAAGTGATATGACAAAAGAAATAAATAATTTAGCAAACAATGTTAAGTGTTATTAAAACTCCGCTACGATGTAAAACTAGAATTGACAGTTTTGTGTAAACATTGATAATGTTAGAATTAGTGAGTGGTCGTAAATCGTCAGCGCCAATGCGGCGTTGTCAAATAGTGCAAGAACGAAGTGGCAACCTGGTTGCACCGCCTAAGAGACCTCACAGTTACCATGGACGTCTTGCAGCTTCTAGACTCCTGTGCTCATTTCGGTGCGGACATAATGAGTTATCTTCAGGCGGTTTTCCTAAATCGAATACTTGGAGGTTTCAGCAGCCAGTAAAGAGGTAAGTGACACTGGGAAGTGTATTTTGGAAGATATAATTGTTACAATTTTGGAGGTAGTTTCATCAACTCTGATTATGCTCCATATGTTTTCTAATTTTTCGTTTGAAAATAAAATCCTAAAATAATTAAGTTTTTAGGTTCGTTTACCTTTAATTGAACAATAACCCTTCATTTTTTCTCCTTGTTTTTTTAAATCGAAAAACCTAAAAATATGGGAAGTTAAGATCGAAAATAACGAGCTCTAGTCCTCGAATACTCTAATACCGTCAGAGTTGAAAAAGAACAAGAGTTGGTCAATAGAGACCCGAAATGAAAGATAAAATAGAGGGATCTAACCCAAGACTACATAAAAAAGATATAGATCCAGTTAGTCCCTCGAGATCCCCAGCCCGTATTCGCTATAAATGAAGCGCTGTAGTAATCTTTAAATAATGTATCCTAAGGTAATACATATACAAATAATGTACCTCAGGATTTTTTCCCCTTCCATCCTAAATTTTATCTATTTTTTCACATATACGCAGTGATTATATAATGGGTCAAGAGTGATGTAGAAAACTAATATCCGGTTTGAAGAGTCGTCTGTCGCCTGGTGCAACGCTGAAATAGTGAATTTGGTATTTGGATAAGCTGTCATAAGACTAAAAACTAAACATTCTTGTTTTTTCAAAAATTACAATTTTGATTGAATGTTTAAATGTACGCTTTAAGCGCCTAAACAAAATGTATTGCTCGTCACATCCCTCGAAATAGTTTCCGACAAAAAAAAATTGTCTATAGGCCTAAATGACAATATTAAAAATACACACTATCATATTGATAGTGTATTAAAATACACTTCAGTTTAATTTTTTTTTTCAAAATCCGCACTACCGATTTTGTTTTAATCGTGGTGAAATTTAAAGATTACCCAAACCTGTGTGAAAAATCGCAAAAGAAAATTACGGTTCTGAAATAAATGACAAGGGGAAAAAAATCTGGACCATCATTAATAAATCGATTTCATTAAAATGCCATTTTATGACAATAGCAAAGCGAACTTATTCTCTATTTAAATTTAGTTGACCAGAATTAAGTTGTAGGTTAAGAAAAATACGGATTACGAACTAAAAAATAGAAAATAAATTAACCTGAAGGCGACGGTGAGAATTCATATTATATTTTTATTTATTTATTCCTACCGATTTTTTTATTTCGGTAAAAACATTTACATTTCAACAAATTCCATTGACATCCCTTTTGCCGATTTTGGGGTATTCCACTATCGACGGAAGTTATCGATGTTTTATTTTAACCGATTACTCAAGGAACGGCATTTTACGGAGATATGTATCAAACGTGACCCTAAGGATTAGGTTATATATAAATTATATATATATATATATATATATATATATATATTTCTTGAGTTATCGGTTAAAATAAAACATCGATAACTTCCGTCGATTAGGTATATATATATATATATATATACAGGGTGTTGCAAAAAATATTTTGTTTCTTGTACATTTTTTGTAAAGTTAACGGTTTTCAAGATATTCTACGTTAAAAATTTGTAACGACCGCCATTTTGAAAATTTTAAAAATAAATTCTTTGTATTTGGTACACTTGTAAATCATAACATACAAAATGCTTATTCCAAATTTGAACTTGATATCTTATCTATTTTGCAGAGTTACAGTGAGTTTTGTAAAAAAACAAAATGGCGTCTAGCTGCTAAACAAAGTGGAAATTGAAAAAATTTTATTCTACAATTTCAGCTTAATCACACATAGAATATGAAAATGCATAGCCAGCCCAACCTTTTTGTAACACCCTGTAGGTGTATAATTATATGCACCACTAAATATATATACCAATAAATGGTGTATATATATATATATATATATATATATATATATATATATATATATATATATATATCATACCAAATTTAATCAATATAGCTTCACCCATATGAAGCTGTAAGCTTCTTTCTCCGCAGATAACAAACAAACGTTTTTAGAAATTAATACTGTTTACGACTTAAAATTGTTTTTATCTTATAAAAAATTAACTTCTTTTTTTTTTAACCCATTGCAACAGTTCTCTAAAACTTGTACTTTAAGGAATATTTCATCATCGACGAAGTTGACGACGCAATAGGTTATATTTTAGGATAAATTATCCACTTAACAGATTTCAAGTAGGCGATCTAGAAGAAGACAAGCCGCATTCCACTTGGCAGGTGTATCGCGAAGCCCTGCCTTCAATCTTTTGTTTCATTTCATTTCAGATGTCTTTGTTTGCTTCGATTTAGTCGCGAAAATCTTGGTTGAATTGTGTCTGCTGACGGACCGCGATAAAAATGTGCGTAGGCTTGAATGAATCATCGTGTAACATATGTAAATACAGTCCACACTGTACTGTTATGTGTGGAGTTCTTGTGATGTTTTGCTACTTGAGGATTTGTCCGACTTCTTTTATAACCCACCGTTGAACTCTCTTTTTCATTCACGTAATGTTGTTGCAATTATTTATTGTACTGTTCCTTCTCTTTATGCACTGATTAAATTAAATCAATAAAAAACACTACACAATAAATTATATCTTTTAACCCTCAGGGGCTCACTTAGGGTGGGTACGTGCGTGGAAATCCGAAAGGACCCTTATTAGATCTTCACCTTTTTTCATGTCGTCTTGGGTTAGATTCCTCTCTATCTTTCCTATCAGGTCTCTTCATCTATTCTGAATCTGACGCTATTAGAGGATTCATTGGCTAGTATTCTTTATTTTATGTCTTTTTTATAAGACTGGAATGATCGATGGGTTTTTCGCATTAAATAAGGAAAAATAAATACAATTTGTTTTTATGAAATAAGAAGAAATTATATATATATATATATATATATATATATATATATATATACAATATACAAACCTTTTTAGACACAGTACATATATATATATATATATATATATATATATATATATATATATGTACTGTGTCTAAAAAGGTTTGTACACTGTTAATTAAAACAAAAATTGAACCCACATCATTATCTAGTAAAATGATAAATTTAAATCGGGTGAAAGTTTAGGCTTGCGACAAAGTTAACCAACATTCTACCAAAGTCAATTAGCATAACGTGGGTTTTTAACTATGAGTTAACCAAACATTAATAGATTATTCTGTCGAGACCTAAGATATTATAGTGGGTCCGTTATATCTGTGTTTTGCCGATCACTGCAGTTAAAGTAATGTCAAACGTGCATTCAGGACGGAACATGTGTATTTCTAACTAGAAAATATCCACTTACTCTCTCGTCTCTGTGAGATATTGTTTACCATTTTGTTTATTCGGAGTACTAAGTGTGGTAAGTTTTGGTACAATATGTCTACCTCTGTTTATTGACCGATCGTTATATTTCATCCCTCGTAACAACATGGTTGTCTGTACATAAACACGATAGCGGTCACAAAATTTAATTCTGATTTTATGATATTTGTTACAGTTTTAACATTATTTAAATGAAGAAAATTGTAGGAATTAATTTCTCTGTTATTCTTCGTCCAAAATAAGCTTAATAAGATATCGTTGGAATCTCTATAAAACTTACTACATTTTATGTAACTTGCAATTTTTTGTAAAATTAATGGTTTTCGTGAAATTTGCCGTCAAATATTTAAAATAGCGGTACTTATGTATTAACGCCACCGCAGCAGAAGTTGCGCTAATGCGCATGCGCCAATAAAGAGCAAACTGGTTTTTAAGGGAAGCAGAATTCCATTTTTTTCAGCTTTGAGATTCATATACTTTCATTTTATGATTTGTCGCAAAAATTTTAGGCGTAGATTGGCGGCACATATATATAGCTACCTGGCCAAACCTGTCGTGATATATAATTATATCGCAAAGTAAGCAAATATTGGCGCATGCGCATTAGCAACTTCTGCTGCGGTGGCGTTAATACGTAAGTACCAAAATAGCCGCCATTTTAAAACGGTTAAAGATTTTTTCATTCATATTTTGCACAAAGTTAGCGGCCAATAAGATGAACATTTGTGCAGAATCTCAACGCTCTAACTCAAACCGTTAAATAGTTATGAATTAATTTGTAAAAAACACATACAGACAGACAGACGCTAAACGAATCAAGATAGGACATATGTCTATATAAACCTTTTTTGCTTATTTTGACCCAAGGAATCACTACGTAAATAATTGCCCCACATTTTTCGAACACCCTATATAACACATAAAAGAGCTATCAGCTTCAATTATTCAAGACAATTTCAGGTTAGGCCTAGTTTAGACTAATGTGATTAAATTTGAACTGTATTTAAAAAAAAGTTTTCTTCT
Organism: Aphrophora alni; assembly: GCA_963513935.1. Taxonomy (NCBI): domain Eukaryota; kingdom Metazoa; phylum Arthropoda; class Insecta; order Hemiptera; family Aphrophoridae; genus Aphrophora; species Aphrophora alni. The sequence continues at coordinate 34,550,265 of OY740774.1, read as the reverse complement.
AAAATATTGCAGATAAAACATTTTATTAGAGTCATAAGCTTCAATAATTTTAGGTTAGGTTTATAGTACCTGTACTAATTATGAGTAATTTGGTACTATTGTAACAAAGGTTTTGCCTAAAATATTATTTACAATGAAGGAATAAAGCTCAAACCTAGAGGTAGTAAGCAAGACGTGTATCGTATCTGATAATGGAAAACTAAATAATTAATAACAAAGACAATTGATTGTTGATTAGCAAAATCAGACCACAACGGTTCCCCTGAAAATGAATTAAAAATCATATTTTCAAGATCATAGACGATTTATTTAGATATATAATTAACGTTATATTGTATTTGGTCCTTTATTGTTGTATAAAATGGCCACACAGTTTTACTTTAATATTGGAAAGTTGAAATCACATTTTCTGTATGCCTAATCGCCCTTGGTTATGCTTATCGAGTTTCAGTATAAAGATTGTTATATTTCTGTTTCTTTTTTTTTAAATCGTTACTTCCTCTCTTAAACAGGAAGTAGAGAGACAGATAATGATTATCAGCACTTCCGTTACAAGTCGACTTCTGCGACATAATTAGCGTATCCTTTAATTGTATTAATTTATATTTGGACTGTATGACAAACTAAATTGATATGGTTCTTTTTAAATGCGACGTAGCACAACAAATTGTTTGCGTATTAAGTTATTGCTTTTCAAAATTAGTAGACTTTATTATTTTATTTTTAGGTGTTCCTAAGAGTCTACATTTGACTTAAACAGGGTCAAAATTGTTAAAGCCAAGTTTGTGAAAATTGTACTTTTCAGCATGGGCGTACCCAGCGAAAATGAAAGGCTGGAAGCAAAAAAATTTATCCTTATTATACATTTTGTTGCTGGAATTTAATACAATTCTTGAAATAACTATTTTAATAATCAATTGTATATTGAATGACCATGGCTTGCTCCCCCCCCCCCCTAGTTTTGATCCTGGGTACGCCCTTGCTTTTCAGTTTGATCTTACAACAGCAACTCTAAATTCGACCTTCATTTTGTTTTTTGGTTTTGTGTGTGAGAAAGTTTGTGCAATCTGTATGCACCCTTTAAATCGGTTATATTAACCAAACTCTGGCTATTCTCATAAATATTGACGTTGTGAACAAATATGTGGACATATTTTGGCCATCTAGTGTAGGTCTAGTTGTAAAGTTGAGGCCCCCGTTTCTTCCAAGACGAGAAACTCCCGTCTATAGAAACCATGACTTCTTTAGGCTATGAAAAACATGAAAGGTGTCAAAGATAAGTTTCTCCTCTACATCACTCTGGTAGCCTCCCAAACTTTTTAGTCTTTTTGTGCATTACTGCACCGCTCGACTAATAGATGTGGGATTTCCTGTCCTTCTCTCTTGACAGATTCTGCAGGTCCCATCATTTTCTATTTCGATCTTTCTGAAGTGTTCCCTGAGTCTACAATGCCCCGATAGAGACCCTGTCATCATTTCAGTTTATCTATACTTGGCCTGATACATGCTCTCGAACTTCTTCTGTTATAATTCCCCAGATATTCTTTTGGCTGTCTTGGCTGATTTTCTTTCCTTGTTTCTGAACCTTTTCTACCTTTCTTTCCCTCTTTGTTGGATCCTTCTGCTACCAGAAGTAGTACGATTCTTTTTAAGTGGCCTGTTTTATCTTATCAGGTATTTATCTACGCGTTGTCAAAGAAAACTCAACAAAGCTGAAGACTCTCCACGATGATAGTCTTCATGGAAGACATGCTCCGTTTTATCAGCACAGAGCTGATGTGACATCTCGCACAAGCTTGTCATTTTTCTTTGCTCTCTCCGTGTTTTTAATGGGGAAATAATGGTCCACCCTACTAGAGCTCTGCTTGGTCGCCAATACTATGAGAGGTCACCGAGAATTCCACAAGCTTCGTATACTACACCTTTTGCTCGATGCCATTTCATCACCACGGGTTGCCTTACACTTTAGGGTTGGGCTGGAAATAAAAGAAATGGTGGATGAAGACATAATTGAAACAAGGGGAGTGATAGGGTAAAAGGTGTTGACTGAATAGATCAAGAAAGGTACACCTGCACCGGAAGTGGGAAGTAGTGTAGGTCGTAGGAAAGACCTCGGAACACCACGAAGAGTAGGATCTGAGGAGATTTTTTTTTTTTTTTAAGTGGATGTCCGCCCGCTAGGCGATGGATTCACCAATCCCTAACCCATAATATTTTTGCTATATCTTGATGCTTTGTTACGGTTAATTTTGGAGGCAGTTGCTACAAAACAAAAGTAATAATTCCCATTTTCTCTAAATCAGTTCTAAAGATTTTCTTAGTGTAGCTTCTAAGAACCCAAACAAAAGTATTCCAATTTCCCCAAAAAATGCTGCTTCAGGAGTTACTGGTAAAAATAGAAAAAATCATCCATGGAGTGATCTAATCTCAAGAAAAAGAAATTACCATTCAGGAATAAATTCATTAATATACAAACTAACCTTAGATAAAATATTTAATTACCTTAGGTCCGTCTTGTGACTTCGTTGTCGGTTGCTTCTTACATGTTTCGAGGCTGTAACCCCATCATCAGAAAATTACTTTGTTCACTTTGAAGAACTCGTCATTGATTATATTAAAAAACACATTTAACACAAAAACATACACTGACACAAAAATTGATGTTTGTGTCACACTACACTAACCTTAGATGATGGGACCTGTAGATTCTGTCAAGAAAGGTAGGAGACACCACACCATCTATTTATTGTATAGTAATGCACAAAGGGATAACCAGATTGATGTGGAGGCGAAACCTACCCTTTGACCTCCTTCATTCCTAAAGAAGTTGGGACTGACCTCCATTCAAAACATGATTTCAATAAAATACGATTTTAGTGAATTTACGACAAAAGCAAAACAAATTTAAACTCTATTTGAAATGAACAACACTTGTGGAAACTTTAATCATCAAACAAAATAAAACACAATTTCCCATTTTATTTGAAACAAGAGAACGATTCATTGATTTAGTTGTTACATCTACACAAACCTTCTTGATACAGAGCAACTTGTAGTAAAGAAATATATGTGTATATGAGGCGATGACGTGTTCATTGAGTTGTAGTCTTGAATAAATAAATTTCGATTGTGTTTTCTTTCTTTGGTAAAGTTTGTGCAATGTTTTTGGAATGTTTGTTTTCATTACTGGAAAATGTAACCCTATTAGTAATTCCTCAATTAACATTCCTGTCTTTTTAATTCCTTATTATTCTATAAAGGATATAATTAAACTCAATAGTAACGGAAATGCGATAAAACGTTATCTAAAACAATAATTTATATGATAATCACATACTTGTCAACATTAAAACATTCTGGTGTAGACATTACAGAAAAAAAAAACACTTGGCCACCTGCAAAACCTGATTGGTAAAATATACCGTCCTCAATAGCTATTAATTATAGAATCAACAGAGTCCTCTAAATTTATTTAAATTGCACAACATTTGCAACCTTGTCTATAACATAATGTGTCCAGCTGATGAGATGTCAAACGAACAAGCTTCTAAGAACGACTAATCGAATATTAATTTGCTAACAATCGATATTTTCTTTCAAGACCTAGTCTGTTACGTTACTATTGAAATTCCTTTTCAAGAACTAGATTTATTACGTTCACCATCACAACTTGAACGAAATTTTCTCATCTTGCATTCAGGAATGTTAACCAATTTGTTAAAAGTTTGTTTTTTACTTAATTAGTCTTATCCTGTCGTGTTGAGTTGTCTCTGGAGAGCAATGTTCTTGCGTGATTCCAGGCAATGCCTCTGTTCCCCAGGAAACATCGTCTTCACAAGTCGTTCCTGCCTTCCTTCTGAGTCACTGACCCATACTTCTTGCATCGTATAGTTTCCTTGGTAGTCTATTGTCACCCATTCTATGCACACGACTAAACCATTTCATTCACTTGTGATACAGGTGCCGCTCTAATTGTCCATTCGTCTAAAGTTCCTCGTTTCCTGGCTTTGCTTGCCAATGAAGTGATGTGCCCAGGTTTCACCGACTAGGATAAGGATTGTATGCTTGAACGCTATTTTTTCTTTCTTTTTTTTTCTTTTTTTTCTTCTTCTTTGGGGATCTCTTGCAAATGATTTCTTCTGTATAGCAAGAGTTTTCATGTATTGGCTCCTAGTTTGGTTGGACCTATTGAGTAGTCTTCCCTGACTCCTGATGCAATCATCGGGGCGGGATCTTGAAGCTACCGTAGTCTTTTGTCTTGTTATTGCCTATTCTCACATTTTATCCTTTATAATTCTTCGACCCAAATAACCAGGTTGAAATTACATATCCCTCTCTGAGTAAAGCCTAGTCATCTGTGAACGCTATAGAAATGCAAATGACCGGTCTCCTTCTCCAGTGTTTCCCACATGCGTTCTACCTCTCTACTGACATCTATTAATAATCTCAGTTATTTTTGTTAATGTTTTTATTATAAAAATTGCAGATCTACAACAAACAAAAGAACAAATTTGTGACCTTAACCGAGTTCTCCCACCCCATTCTTTCCCTCCTACCTGCCCTCTCATACAGCTCTGAACCCTATTGAAATTCAGAAAAATCTAATTGAAAATTTAAAATGACGACCATTTAAAACAGTTTATTCTTCAATATCTCGCGTGTTATTCAACTTATTCACACTAAATTATAACATAATTTGCAGAGTTCAATTTTGCATTTAATGGTGTCAATTCATCTTTCCACGATGACAAATAGCGAAGTTGTCAAAAGTATTATTTCGAACCCTAACATCCCTAGAAAATGTGACATTCATATAGTGAGCGAAGCGAGAAGGGAGAATTTTTAATATATACATCGTTAGGGCCTAACCGACGTCAAGAAGTCGTGATATACACCATTACGAGGTTCACAAACTTATTCTATACTTAGGTAAGACCTTCGAGCGTTTTTTTTTTCTGTCTTTGTTCTTGTTTCACGGCGGTAAATCTCTTGGAAGAAAAAAACACTTGCCCTCGATTACAATTAGGATCGGAAAAGAACAAGAGAGACCTGATAAAAAAGGAAGGAATCTAATCCAAGACTACACGAATAAAGGTGTAGATCCAATTAGGTCCCCTTGGGAATGCAAGCTTGTATTAACTAATATGAACCCCTGAGAACTTGATCTACAAATACAATTTAACATTTCCAAAAAGGCCCTAGAGACCAATGTCTGGGCCAGATTTAGAGAATCTGCTTGTATTATATTGTATGATGAATCTGGGTAAGTACTATGATGGCATCCATTGACTTGTTTTTTTTGGGTTAGTATTTATTTTGTGTAAAGATTTGTGTGATAAAGGTAGAGCAATATTTTTCCACCGTTTATTTGAACTATTTGTGATCACGTCAACTTTATCTTTGTAAGCTGTTAAAGAATTTATAATGTTCACCAAACCAAATCTTTTAAGTATAATCTACCGAAATCTTGATACGTAATTTCATTTTATCAAGAAAAATTTTAATTTTTTAAAAGTTCAAAAATGGTGACGTATAAACGAAAGAAGTGAAAGTACAGCCGAACAAACCACTTGGCACTTGACAGTAGGGCCTAACGCAGCTTGATACTCCATCTACTACCAGGACTTTGACAGATTTCTCCTGCCTTCTGTATGTCTCTGCCCACCTAGCTGTCATTCACTACAGCTGATTTCGTCCGTCCTACTTACACAATATAGTGAAACATACCATTGTAGTGAATCATCGGAATGTTGGTTGAATAGAAATTTGGCATGTCAGATAGGTTATAGTGATTTTAAGAAGTGATTGTTCACCGTTAAAGTGATTGTTCACTGTTTCGTCCGCTCCTTTAATTTTTTACTCACATGTAATACAGATAAAGATGGGTCGAAGAATCTATGTTGAGTTATTTATGGATATATCCGCTTTGAGATCTGTTAAGTCCAAAAAAGTGTTGTTTTTAATTATGTTTGTCTGTCGTATGTGCTATATAATATCTGATAAGATTTTAATCAAATATAATATGTAGCTAAAATTTTGTGTAGCAGCTACCCATAAAGAACACTACATTATTATTTTCTGAAAATTGATTTTAACCGCATTTTGCTTGTCACGTGTAGTGTCAACTTTTTCCTCATTGTTTAAAGGCGAAAAATTTCTAGGTCATCATCACTTTAAAAAAGAAGAAAAGAACAGTGTCCAGCGACCGGGAATTCCTGTAAAAGCGGGAATTAATTGTACGGGATTATGTCCTTGAAAAATATATATAAAGTATACGCTTTTCCTTTTGTCAAAATATAAGAAAGAATACTAATTTTAAAGTTAATCCTAATAATAAAAATCTTGTTACAATGTAAGCGTAATTAATCAGTAAATGAAGTCAAGATTCTGGCTATTTTGTCTCAGTTACATTGTTCTGATCGGAAATATTCTTAGGGACTGTAGTGATAACTTCAGATATTTTTGTCTCCCTGACAATTGAACTGGTGCCCTCCTACTCGTTTTAACATCTGTTTTTATCTTAAAGAATGATGGGAGGGTGACACTTTTTGCGAATGTGGATTGTCAGTTTTGTCTTAAACAACAGGAGGTGTACCACTGCACTGAATACCCTTCTTCTGCTCCCTTATTGGGACTTAAACAGCTAGATGGAGCTTTGAATGCTTATAATTATAATATTGCTAATGTTTTGGGCTCATCATTTGCAAACTTTTCCTAAAAATGCTGCTTACAGCAATGGCTTTCAATAATATTAAAATTCTCTAGAAGATATTCCTTTCAATGTAGGTCTATTGGAAGAAATCTAATAAATACTCCAACAATTTGTTGAGCGTGACTCCTGTTTGCTGTAACAATTAACACTTATATCCCGTTTTTTCACTTTTCCTATCAGGTCTCTGTTGACCAACTCTTGTTCTCTTACAACTCTGATACTATTAAAGTATTGAAGGATCAGGGGTCTTTATTTTATTTTCTTTCTTTTTTTTTTTTTTAAGGTGACGATGACCAAGAGGTTTTTTGCCTTTAAACAAGAGAAAAAATAAATAAATCACCAATGAAAGCATACACAACGTTCCATAACAAGAATGTAATAATAAGAAATTTTCTTGGACAGATAATGATGGTGATTTAATCATTGAAACATTGTTTATTTGTTTGTTATGGAAAATTTTGCATTTTCTTTTATTTGGTGATTTATACAGTTTAGCCTAGTTATCTTTTATCAACCTTCAGATCCACTTGAACTTTAACTAGGCCTTTACCAAAATAATTTATATTTTAAAATATTTATGGCTCTCAACTCGATTAGTTAAATTAAAAAATGTTGTGTAACAAAATATGAAAACTTCACCCTATTTTTTACAAAATTATGTTTGTTTTGTAATTTAAATAACAGATTTAACAATATTAGTTATATGCTTCCTACATCATGTTACTACAGTATTTGAAACATGGTTTGAATTGCAATAGCTATTTAAAACGAATACAATGTTACACTCTATTTAATTATAGAATAAATTACAGGAAATGAATTTTTGTTGTTGAATACGAAATCAATGTTGTAAAAAATAATGTTCGTAAGCTATATTGAAAATAATAGATTTTTAAATAAATTATTTAGTAAAACATAAAGTTAGTGTAATAGTCACTCGGTCAGTGAAACTAAATCCAGCGAGGATCCTTTGGGATTGTCCAGCCCATACTATTTAAAATGACCCCCCCCCCCTCTGAGGCTATTTGGTGATTGAAGTTTTCATAAATGTTACTTATTTCATGTGAATAATTTCATAAATACCCACTAATAAGAATGATCAAATATCCAATTCTAGCAAAACATATGTTGAATTGTATGAATGGTTCATGAAAACTGATAACTCTTTCACTGTTATCATACAATATGACAAGCTGGAACGTTGTTCTTCTTTGTTATAAAAATCTTTTCTGGAAAAACTTTTTATTATAATTACTTCTTCTTAGAACATGTCTCTGGATTTTTTTTACGTTGCTTATCAAGTTCTCTTTGTTTATGTACAGCTGTGCTTGTTGTTTTGTGTTCTAATCTTGAAACAAAGATTCTTTATTTAATATTATTAATAATTTTACTTCTTCATGCCGCACTTTGTTGTTGAGAAAACATAGCTATGATTTTTACTTTCTTACATATAATACTAGTATACGACATAGTATAGAGAAAATTATGTCAACGAGTGAATGAACGGTGTAAATTTTTGCAGTTATGTCCATTTTTTGAGTTCCTCTACCATTTTGAATAATGTTTATCTACAGCCCAAGAGGTCAAATATTCATCTAATTTGATATGTGGGGATATTTTAGTCATTTCTCAGGATTTCGTTCTCAAAATACCTTCTATAAAACAAAAATATAAAATCTTGATTTTCTCAAAATTGACTGTAACGATTTCCATTAAATTTTTCTAAAATTTAGCTCCCAAGTACTCAAACGAAATGTATTGGTCGCAGTCTCTCTATAAAAATGCCGATTTGTTGGTAAAACCCTTAAATTAGCAAAAAGTCCTGTGTAAAAGATGTTATTTATGCTGATTTTATTCATTATTTGGTGAAATATTAGGTACAAAATCTGTAATAAAAAATATATTACTGTTCAGGAATAATTCAAAAAACCTTGACTGCCATCATGAAAAGATTGATTTTAAACATGCAAGATTTATGCTTAGAATACGTTTATGGGACAAGGAAAGCAGGTTTAGGCCCTATTTAAATATATAAATATTTTTCAAAGACTTCTATAGTTCATTTTTGCTTTTAGACTGAACTTAAGGATAGTTGTATTTGGTTAGCATTTTGATTTTGTGAAGAAGTTTGTGCAATTTTTTTTCTAAAACATGCTTCTTTACAAAACATTCTTTAACATTGATTTCTCATAAATAGTTTGACCAATTTTGTTTTTTATTGACACTTAATTACACAAGTAAAATATAATCACTATACAATTAAAATTTTAAGTTTTGTGGGGGGGAAGGGGACAACAAAATCCAATTTTCTGTATTGATTTTGATGAAAGTTTTCCCAAATATATCCCATAAAGAACCCAAATAAAATAATTGTTTACCATTTCCCGATGAATACTTTGATTTTTTTGCGGTTACCTGTCAAGCAAAAAACAATCATTATATTTCGATCAAATTTTGGTGATATGAGGTATAAGTTTATAACTAAACCAATCTATCAAATATTTTTTTTTAAATTTAATTTTCTAATTAGTACAAAATTATTGTACCTTATAGATACATAATTGTACCTATAAATTATTGTACCTTATAAATGATTGGCCTCATTTGATAAGTGTTGATAATAATATCATCTAATCGCAATAAATTTACTAAATTTTGCCAATTCAATTTTTTTTTTTTTTATTGTATAAGATAAACTGTTGAAAAAAACATAACGTCCAGTTTCAGCCTTGAGCTAATAAATAATTAATGTTTTAAAAAAATAAATCAGTTTTGACTTTAATCTTGTAGCAAAACAAGCTAACAAACATTCAAACTTTCATAAATTGGTGTGATTGCCCTCAAGCCTCGAGGTTTGGACATCAAAACAACTTGTATCACCTTGACCAACCTGTGGATTTGGTGACTTGTTCTGGACAATAAAGTCATAACAATCTGTATAGAGCTGACATAAAAGATATAGCTTTCTTTAATTGTTTTTATGTATTTATAATCCACAAGGGATTACTATAGTGAATACGAGCCTTAGGTTAGGTTAGGTTAGGATTTCATCGTTTCATCATTCCAATCAGGTCTCTTTTGACCAATTATTGTTCTCTTCAGACCCTGATATTATTTAGAGTATATATTCTGTAGATAGTCGAAAAAATACGACCCTAAAATTATATTTAAAGGATCTGCTTGTTTTACATTGTATGATGGGCTAGGAAAGTACCAATGGTGTCCGTCAAGGCGATGATTATTAAACAACAAGAAAATATTTATTAATATATGGAGATCTGCAAGCTGCACAAAATGCAGTTATCTCATAACTTGTAGAGTCAAGATAAGAAATAGGCTACCTAAAGTATCAAACAGCCACCATTTAAAAAATTTCTTATCATTTGTTCATCTCAGTGAAAAATAAAACCGGCCTTACAGGTTAAATTTGAATATAATTCCTTCTATTATTGTTGGTTTTCTAATAATGAGGTTATGTTTTAAATTAGGTTGATTTTCAGTAAAAACTCTCATATTTCTTATCATAGAAAACATGTTTAAACATCATTGAATGCGATTTTAAAGCTGCAAATAATGAACTGTTAGTTATTGGTTTTTTAAGAACGTTTTAGCTCCAGATCCTAAAATAGCTAATTTTATACATCTTTAAATTCTACAACTAATGATATCTAAACATCTTTATCTAGTATACAAATTAAGAAAGTTATGACAACAACAATAAATTATTAAAACCGTAACCACTAAATTTTAAAAAGTATATAATAACACTATTACATATTTTAGACAGAATTATCATTTAAACTAGTTTTTACAATACTTTAAATGCTACTTTATTTTGCAGTTCTAAAAAAAAAATAATAATAATAATAAAAATCGTGTATAACTCCAAAATAGCAGTTTAAGATTTTGTTTCTTTTATGCGAGGGCATCTGTGGAAGACTTTTGATAAATCAGTGTGTTTGATAAAAGATGGCACTCAAATTGCAAAAGTTTCGTCTTTGATGGTTACCATTTTATTTAGGTATACATATAAAGTTTCAAATAGATCTTCTAATACAAGATTTTTGACAGCTTTCAAGAGCGAATAAGTTTTTGTGTGTTCTTTGCTACAATGGAAAAAAAAATATTTTCGTCTTCTGCTTGCTTTTTGCATGGGAAAACCATTAAGGAAACAAAAAAGGCTATAAAGTAATACACGAACTCATTGTCGTCCTACAAGCACAAATGATGTAGAGTGCTTGGACATCCAAATGAGGTCACCATTGAAGAGATGACCCTTATCCATAATATTGTGTTGAATAACGGTCGAGTAAAGATATACTAGATATTTGAGATTGTAAACATCTCGGATTATTTTGTTATTATTATCTTGCATGATCATTTCGATACGAAAAAACTATCTCAAAATGTGTATAACGTTTGCTTAGAGTTAACTAAAAACAATGTTTTGATATTTTCAAGCGCAACCTAAATGAGCGTTTTAGGCATTATTTATTCATGAATTTTTGAGTTAATGAAATATGAATCCATTATTACACTCTAGAAATGAAAGAGCAATCAGAAAGGTAGATTTTTCCTAGACAAAAACAGTTCCAGCTGGAAAAGTGTAGATCACAATTTTCTAGAATTCGCATGGCATAATCTTCATCTACTACTTGGAAAAGGGTAAAACGTTCATAAGGCTAATCCAGTATTGAACAATTTCACGGAGAATTGATTAAAAAGTGACCCCACTTGGCGAAATATTCATTTTCTTCTACCACAACAATCCATCAGGTTACACATCCGTAATTTCCGTGGGAAAATTATCAACTTGCTCTGCGAACTTCTCCCTCATCCATCATTTTCTCCAAATTGGACTCCTTTTGTTGCAAACTTGAAGAAATTGTCGGTACAAAAACAACGAGTAAATCATTGCTGAAACAAACACCTTGCAGAGCTTGCCTTTTTTTTTTTTTTTTTTTTTTTTTTTTTTTTTTTTTTTTTTTTTTTTTAAACTTAAAAGTTTGAATCCTGTTGGACATAGTGTATCTATTTTATTTTGTTTCAAGCCTCTGGATGGTTTATTTTAAATATATTTTGTATTTACCTTAACTGGTCTGTCTAAAATAATCCTTACTGGAATGTTATTTACCTACGTCCGTTTCGTCTGCAAAGAGACATCATTAGGCTTCGCACTTGTCACAATAAATACACGAACATTTAAACACATATTTTTTATGTGTAGTTTTATAATTGCGGCAAATTCAAACCCTGATGATGTCTCTTTGCAGACGAAACGGACAAATAAAATCCCAGTAAGGATTATTTTAGAAAGACTAATTAAGGTAAAACAAAAACTATAGTGTATCTAGCTAAATGGAGACTATATCGAAAAATAAATAAAATTTTCTTTTTAATTTAAAGATACTGACTCTCATAAACAGGCCTCATGGTTCCTTCTTATGCACTACATACAAAAGTGTATATTTTTGTGCAGCTGAACATTCCCCATTAATATCAAAGTTGAGAAAATGTACGGATACACAAAATTAAATACTTCTTACCTTGTTACGTACCTGCATGCCAAGTATAATTTATAAAATTACAACCTACTCAAAAAGGAAATCAATTTGTAAAATATGACAATGTTAAGAATCTAGTAATTCCGTTAGTTGTTTAATTCCATAAACATTCTACCAGTAATAAACACTCTATACTACATGCTTAACAATAATAATCATAATATAATGGTATAAATTGTTGAATATTCATCAGAATGTAACAGCGATAAATTCTTATATGGAGAATGAGTGAGAGAGAGATATAATGTTTATTTATACAATCCAACATTACCAGTTAGCCTTCAAGGAGGAGCGTCAAGCTTTCTATCCATTCATACCAGAACTGCATTGTTGCTTTGCCTGTTGTTGATTAGGTCTGCATTTTTTCTTACTTTCTTAAATGACATAACCCGCGTATTTTAATTGTAACTACATTAATATGTGTAACCCTGTGATTGACATATCTCGGTATAAATGTCATGTCTCATGTTTTATTCATTAATGAAATTGTTTTTAACAGTTCAAGCGAAACAAAACATGAGTTTAATTCAGCAACTGTTGTGGATATTTTCCAATAAAAAATGAACAAAATATATAACGTTATTATTGATAGTCTGGTGTTAAAATTTATATTGGAATAAGTGAAAACTGAAACAAAATATAATAATGAAGTGAACATTATTTATCAAACTGAAAAATTAACAAAACTTGAATAAACTATGAATGTGGTTAACATTTTAAAATATATTTTAGAAACTCGAAATCAAAGCTTTAAAAGTTTGGATCAATTATAATATAATTTTATTATGTTAAAATGTTGATTATGTTTTTTTTTGATGATGATGAAAAGTGCACTATGGTGCTTTAGAATTTCTGTTGTGAAGAAATACATACTGTACATTTAAATTGGCTTACCAAAACAGATTTGTTTATTACCCTTATAATTTCTTTACTATTTTATTTCTTCTGTCTTGCTCTATTCCTGAAATCCCTTCTTTTTTGAAAATTGTTTTATACTAGAGTCACTATTCACTTGGTTATCTGTTTTAAAACTTTTAGACCCTCAGGGGCTCACCTATACTGAATAGGGGGGGGGCATGACAATCCCCAGGCAACTTAGTTGAATCTACACTTTTTTCATGTATTCTTGAGTTAGATCCTTTTCCTTTGACCAAATCTTGTTCTTTTCTGACCCTGACACTATTAGGTTATTCCAGGGCTAAGAGTCTTTATTTTATGTTATTATTTTTTTTTTTTTAAGTAATGGATGACCGAGAGGTTTTTTTCCCTTTAAAGAACAACAGAAATTCTTTAAAAAAATTCCCTTCCTTCGTTTAAAAAAATTCTTCTTCTTCTATGTGTTTTAATTACTGAGGCACTCTTAAAAGTTCCTAGATTTGAATGATATTAGTTCTGATCTCATTCTTATTCTAATTTTGATATTTAATTAAATTGTTACATCTTAAAAGCTGAACTAAGTGAATAAAATGGAGGTGCCACATTTTCAATTATGATGATGATTATGATTTGAAATGGTGATATCTCCATGCATGGATTTTTCATTATTACTTAACTGTTTCCAAGTTATTATTTTATTCTTATTTATATAAATAAATATGTCATGCTATTTGAATCGGTGGTGAATGATGCCCTCAGGAGCTTTTTATAGTAAGTAAATACAAACACCTTTTTTCATGTAGTCTTGGTTTAGATACCTCTCTTTCATCATTCCTATCTGGTCTTGCTTGACCATTTCTTATTCTTTTCCGAGTATTCAAGGGCTAGGAGCCTTTTATTTTAAGTTCTTATCTTCCTTTTTTTAAATATAAGATGATGATGTGGTTTTTTGTACGTAAACAACAAGGAAGAAATATATATTTATGAAATTGTTGTCTCATCTGTTTTTTTTTCCAAAGATCTGATTTAGAATTGATTTTAATGTTTAAACATGGTGTTCTGTTTTTTGTCTAATCATTGTCTATTTAAAGATATTATGTGTGACCACAGTCGGTTGTTGAAGAAATTCCATGATTTGGTAATAAATAAGTAAACCCTCTTAACATTGATGTTGGTTTAAGTTGTTTTGTAAATTTTAGTTCTAAGTTGTCTGATGGATGCTTAACTGCGAAACAGCTGTTACAAATATATTTGTGTTTTGTGAAATTTACTAGAGAGTATTATTTGTTACCTTGTCTATTTAAAGTACTAAAACTATATTCTTGGTTAATTTTAAACTTTTTTTTTGTGATTTCCTCAAAAAAAATTTATTGTGTATATGTAATGTTTGCACACAGTTTATTTAATTGTTTAACTAAAACTTGGTTGTCTTCTGTTGCAGCCATGAGCGATCTGGAATGGAGGGCCATTGTATGATGACGCCAAATAGTCCAGACAAAACTCCAGTCCCTGTACCTACTACACTTAAAGTACATCTACCTAATGGTGGATTCAACATTGTTAAATTTGGTGATGCTATTGATGTTAAGGTAAGATTGTTATACTTTAGTAAGTTTTGAATCCATAGATGAAGTTCATTTGATAAAAATTTTAAATCAATATTACACAAGGTGATTCTGGAAGAAGTGATATAGTTGAAATTGTTCCTTACTTGTAAAATGCAATATCTTTGAGTTGGATTGTCAAAAATTCAAATTTTAGGGTGACATTTGGATCCCTCAAGGTTCTGCATTAGATCCAATTTTGTTATTAATATTTATCAATGATTTATGCTAAATTATTTTAATATTATTAATATATAGGTTCTACAAAACAATTAACAATACTGGTAAAACTTTATTTCTTTCCCTCCTTTTCTCTTAGATTTAATATTGCAGTGACTGTTCATGTTATTGTAGTATAAATTTTCACCACGATCAAACTAAATGCGGATTATGACCGAAATATTTTTTTCGCCTTACAAATTTAAAATAAAAAAAAGATCAAACTAAGTAGGCCTATCTAGTATTCATTGTTGCCAAAAACTGTTTTGGAAACCGCATGTTAAACCATTACACACACACACACACACAAACACACGCACGTTTTAATAATGATTTCAAATTTAGAAGCTGTATACCCTAAATTTATTTTCATACAAATGTATTCTCCTTTTGTTCATGTGTAAGAATTGCAATACACATTCATTTCAACTTTGTGTCATTGTTTATTCTTCCTTTTAAATATATTTTTTAATTATGAACCCGAAAAATATACTACTTGTTAAAATATCAGTATAGTGATACAACTCCCAAAGTTACATTTTCCAAAGGCTTTTTTTCTTTTTTTTTTTTTTTAATTCTTCAATTCTATTCTAGCAGAAATAAAAACATCACATTCTTTAGAACTTTTAAAATTGAAAAATAAAATTACAACTCATCTCACTTACTCCAGAATGTTTAGTTAACATATTTAAAGTAATAACTTAAATATTTTAATAGACTAATATTTGTTGTTGTGTGTTTTTCAAGTGTATTCTTAGTTTGAATTAAGCCACAACTGTGCTTTATTTTGCATAATTATTATTTGCTACAGCTGTCTATTGGCTACATTTTTATAGAATTTTCTCCTTCCTCTTCTACCATTACCCCTTCATCCTCTGGCTTATCTTAATTTTCTTCATCCGAAAACACTCTTTCTCTTTGTTTTGTTTTTTCCACAGTTAGATATTCTCTACCCCTGTAATTTTAATTGTAAACACCTCTTTGTTTTCCATGCCCTTTCTTCTGATTTATAATTGTTTCAAATCCTTCTTGATTGATGTTTGGGTTTTTATTATATAACTCCAAACCTTCATTTTTGGAGTATAGCTCATACATTTTATTTGATTCCTCAAAGAATTCTTTGTACCAAAATTTGAACAAAATCATTACAGTTAGGTTTGAAAAAAAAGAGGATATTTGTGTTTTGGTTATATGTCAGCTTCCCTCAAATTTAGAAATTGAAATAATGGCAAAAAGTCTTGAAATATTTCTAAAATATACTCTTTTGACCTGTAAAGCTCTACACTTATAGGGTCTCACTGCAATCACAGACCTCCATCATTCCAAAAGTGTTTTGGGGAGAGGGAGGCTTAGATTGGTTATATCCATGAAAAACTAACAAACATCACATAACCTTTTCTATACAACATATACGTAAAGAAAGAAATAAAGATGCCTAAGTTCCTATTTTAAACAAAATCAGTTAAACTGTTTCTTAGAAATTGTGATGACAGAAAATGTTTTTAAAACATTTTTAATTCTGTATAACCCAAACCTTTATTTAGACCTACCCACTAAATATCACAAAATTGATTAAACACCTTTATAAACTTTCTCTATATAATGTAGAGTAAGAACATAAAAGTTACAATAATAAATTAAGTCAAAACATTATTTACTTTCATCATTTATCAAACCTAGAAAAATAATGTTAACATTGAAACATTTTTACATAAATCGACGAAATTGTTTAAACAATACCAAGAAATCAATGTAACATTAAGAATGATTTTTTCAATCATAATAATTTGCTTTTTATGTTTATAATTAACTGATGATTTTGGTTATAAACTTTTATTGGTGATTTCAAGTTCTGACTTATTGGTTTAGTTCTGACAATTATAAAGTAGGTTAACGGTTGGTTATCAGATTTAGTGTTTTGATAGTAATTTCTACAACGTGAACAGTTATGCAACTTTAAAGTTTGTTGTGTGTGGTTTAATAGACAATGAATATACAGAAAGTATGTTCTGATAGGCTATTAAGAAATAAACAGTGCAAAAACATTACACAAATTCTCACAAATAAAAACGAACCAAAACTATCATCACCAAAAATGTCCATTCAGTATTTGTCAGTCAAAATTTGAAAATAAACCAAGAACACCAAGTTTGGAAAAATATTTATATATTTAAATAGGACCAAAACTTTATTTGATAGATACGAACTCATCGTAAATTGTACTTGATTGAGATTGAATTTTTATTGATGGCAGTCGGGGTTCATTTAGGAATTTTAACAATTATTCCAGAAATATAATATTAGTTTACTTGGATTTTTGTACACAGGTGTGTCTTTAAACTTCAGATTCCACTAAAATTTCAATGACATCTGTAGACCCAATTTTGAGAAACTATGTCTTTTATAATAGCCACATATCCGATTTTTTTACCGATCGTACAAACCAACATTTTTAGAGAGATTGCGACCAGTATGTTTTGAGCAATATTTTATGGCAGTAACCCCAAATTTTAAGTAATTGAAAAAATAAAACAGTCTCAAGATTTGTCCAAAATATCCACATACCAAATTTACATAAAGTCATGCGTTCGGGGTATAGATCACTCACAGAGAAGTTACACAGACTTCATTCCAAACCATTTTTAACCTCAGGGGATCTCAAATTGGATGTTACTACATATTTTTGACCATCATATAAATTTATATATATATATATATATATATATATATATATATATATATATATACAGTATATATATATTTGTTGAACACACTACTTACTTGTGAGTTCCGAGACACTATTCATAGCTGGAACACCAAGTCTCCCCTTCAGCATCGAAAGATATACTTTGCGACATTTGAAAAGAATATCACTGTGCTCAAGTATATTGGAAAATACTAAAATAAACCTTGACCCACTTCCTTTATGTGAACTGAAATTTCCTTTTACTGGAGTGGAGAGGTTTGGAAAATTGGTTTTTGACAAAAAACTTCATGTTTCACTAAAATTTTATTAATACAGCTTCGGTCAATTTAAGATTCCTCCAGATAGATTTAAAGATTCAATTGAACTTTTTTTAAATTTTAAGAACTCCCAAACGTCTTGAGATTTTTTTTTCATTGGAGTGTAGCAAATTTAGCGTATGATTCAAATTGAAATTTAACTAATACTGTATGTCAACAACTATTCAACTGATTATCACTTTATTTTTTGTACATAATTACAACTGGACATACTAGTTTCGTAATTTTTAATTATTGAATCAAAGTTCTGATTCACTACAAAAATTTTAAATACACTAGACCTTTAGGAACTTATAAATCAGCTGTCTGTTTCTTTAATTTTCTTTCAAAATTTGTTACCACAACAACCAACTTTACAAATTTAATAACATCTGATTCATTGGAATAACCATACAATTAATTTGAGGTTAGGTTAGGTTTGATGACCAATATGTTTTAATTATTTACTATATAGATTTTTGTATGAAATTTTTTTTAAATAATTTATTTTTTGTTTACAGGGTATCATATCATTAGTTACAAGTAGGCTTGCAACAGAGCCTCGAGTGTACCAACAATGTTACGCCATGAGACTACATCACTCAGGGACAGGAGAGATGCACTGGTTGCATCAAGACACAACCATGTTCCAGGTAATATTACTTTCTTAAATAACTCACTATGATACACATCTTTATTCTATCATCTATTTTTTTGATTACCTGTATCAATCTAAGACACAATTTTAAATTGTTGATCCATTCATATGAATCTCATAAGGCTAAATAGTACTACGTGCTGACAATGAGTACAAATAGATTAAAATGTAAAACAAAACTCTCTGGAATCTATATGTATTAAATAAACTGTGCAACAATATTGCATAAACTTTCTCACACACCTATTCACAATCAAAATACCATTCACACGCAATAGTGACAAATTGGTATTGGAATAACATTTGCTGTGCGTGTTGTTTGATGACTACGCTAGAAATTGAAACTTCATTTAACATACATTTTTCCCACTCATGGAATGAACACACTGAATCGGAATTTTGCGTAGTCAGTTGACAAATTAGTGCTTGGCTTAAATTTTGTATGATGTTTTACCTCTTTGTAATCGATAAATCTGGTGGACAGACATTTTTTGTGACTGCAAAAAAAGTATATGGATATGTTTTCCTTGGTCAAGGATGAAGGCAGACTTGCTAAACTAGAACACTGGCTAGAGTATGATGACAATTTATTGTCTGGCCGATTTAGATAAGGTAGACCTGCTCATAATAGACTATGGGTTAGGTTAGGTGAGGTTAGGTTATATAAACACTAGCAGTATAACATCTTTTTATATTTATAGGTGACATATTATAAATAAATGAGATGGATGAAATATAAATATGACTGTTATTTATTAGTACAATTCTATTATTTTAGGTTATAAACATTACAACATTATTTGGGGCCTTGAGTATTGTTTCTTAATTTGTCACAGATAGCCCTTTGAGTAGGTGCTTTTACAGTTAATTACAATACATAGTTTATGTGTTTTTTTATAGGCCTAGGGATTCTACACAGATAACAACACAATTGACAAAATCTTATACTAGTTTCTTACATCTAAACAATTGGTAATTAATTTTAAATGGGTGTCTAGCAGTGAATTTATAAAATGATTATGGTGTGAAATATAAATTGGATGATGGGCAATTATTTGATTATTTGATTGATGTAGATATTAAAAGTTTATGAATTGTTCACTGTTATTTAAGAGTTTTGTTATTTATAATTTTTTGCATGATATCTATCGATGTTAATTTTATCTTAAAGTATGTGAATTCCTTTAAACTCATACTTATAGCTATTGTGAAGTAAAAGTTATTATGTTCGTCACTCACCAAGATGATGTGAAATTATTTGAAACAGTTTTAATGATACCTGTTTTAAGAAGTGTTCCTTCCTCTTTCTTGGTGCAACCAACAATGATCTCCTAATCCACTCACCTTCTTTTTCTTCCCTTTTTGTAGCAACATCTTTTCTTATTTCTTGTTCTTCACTTGTTTATTATATTGTATATTTAGCACTACACTTTAATGTGGACTGAATATTTTCTTAAATTATATGAGTTACAATTTTATTTGGATATATATATATATATATATATATATATATATATATATATATGAACTTAGGTTGATGGAAGAAATGGGACATGAATTGAAATGGGTTATGTGATGGGCAGGTTGAGGTGTATGACTATTTTGTTGGCGGTCAGGGTCTTGTGGTTGATTATATGGAGGTGATAGTTTGTTTATACCTGAATTAAGGTATCATTATAATATTAAAAATTTTAAAGAAAATCTCCCCCTTTTGTGTACCGAAATTATCTCTATTTATCCTATTATTTTAATAAAAACATTTTAAAATAGAATAACCATACAAATATCCAACAAGTATGTTTGATTCACAAGGGTCCTTGCAATGTACCTTATGCTATCTTATACACTTTGGTGCCTGACAATTGCCATATTATTATTTGAAGGGGTAATAATACTTACTTCATTGTTTCTTTTTAAAATTAACTTTATATTACAATCAACCAAAGGGAAGCAGATATAGTATTACACAACTCATTAGGAAACACATTTTTATTCCTTTTTAAACTATGGTAAAGTATGCAATTAGTATTAACAGGAGTGCATATTATCTGTATAATTAAGTTTAAAAAACAGATAGCCTTTCATTCTTTTCCGTGCCTGTAAAATTGCTTTTTTATAAGTGCTTGTAACACATACTATAAATTTAAGTACACCTACAAATTAAGTTACGCTATTAATTTAGCTACAGAGTCAACAGAGTAAAATATTCACCATTCTAAAAAGAGTAAAGATGGTTTTGGATGAACAATTTTTAAATATGTACCTCCACACAATGAAAGGTAATAAAACAAATCTATACTCAAACAAGATTCTTATTTTTTTGACACGAGAACTTCAATTGAGATATTTTTATAAAACAGCCTTCATCAATTTTGTTGACTCAATTTGATGATTCACTGTTGTAAGATAAATGCATGTTTCTACCAGCTCATCCATGCTGTCTCTTCATAACAACATACAAGTTATGTTGTAATTTAGTAAATAATTTCTTTGTTTTATAATAGAAAACTAATTTTGTTTTCAGGTCCAAGAGAGGTTTGAAAAAATACATCCATTGAATGAGTGGCGGTATGAACTGAGAGTTAGATATCTACCTCTTAATCTGAACCAGCTGTATGAAAAAGACAAAGTCACATTCTATTTTTATTATGATCAGGTAATAATAATTATATGTTTAAGATAATCATAATATTAAAGTGACATGATTGGATTATTCTGTATATGATTCAACATGGTACTTATTCTTTTTCATTTGAGTTGTCTAATTAATCCCTTTGCTTATCATAATAAACCATTTGCATATCATAACATCCCCTTTTCATATCATAATATCCCCTTTGCCTATATCATCCCCTTTATACATCATAACATCTCCTTTGCACATCATAACATAACCATTGCACATCATAACATTCCCTTTACACATCATAACATCCTCTTTATACATCATAACATCCCCAAGTGGATAATAGAATGTTTATTACTCCTAGGAATCCACTGAAAGACCGATGAACTTCAGAATCTTCCTCACAAAATTATCTTGAAGGTTTGTTTATCTCTTTGTCAAAAATTTAAGAGTCTCAATCTTTTCCTGATTGAAGCATTCACGTTTGAAGATGATGTGCTCTACAGTTTCATCTTATGGGGCACATTTCTTGCACAAAAGCTCTTCATATGTTTTCCCATATGATAAGAACATACACTTTCTCAGCTGGTAGTGGCCTGTAACAAACCCTACCACCTTCCTTGTGTTACTCTTAGCTAACACAAGAAAGAAAGTCAGATGCAATTTGCTTAAAGAAGGTTTGAAGTGCAATTTGATCATTTTTAACCCCAAGCTACTCCTCCACTTCTTATACTCTTTCTTAGCCCAAGTACTGATAATTTTACAAAGCCAACATCTTTGTACAGTATGCCACAAACAGTATGTTTTAAGTCCTAAAAGGATTTACCGTTTTGTTAGCCAATACCACTGGACATTGATTCCCATTAGTCCCAGCATGTCCAGGGACCCAGGAAATCATAACATTGTTGAGTCACTCAGCTAAAATGTAATATTGAAACAATCCCAGGATAAGTTCATTAAAATCCAATGCTTTCAAAGCAAATGGACTGTATATGTGAGGCGGAAAGTAATAAGGGACCTCATGTCGGCAAAGTAAATTTTTCAGTACAGTCGAAATAAGTCGAACGGGTCGAAATTATCGATTCTCATATTTTTGCAATTCTTCGATCTTTGTTTCGTCCTGTACAGGTTATAATCGATTACAAAACAGTTTCGATTCGATAAAATACCGAAAATAATTGTTATAGCAACTAATGCCATTTGTTAGAAAAGGTACCTCAAGTCGCTTATGGAGAAATAACATTGCCGACAAGAGGTCCCTTTTCTCAATCACACAGGCTACTTTGTATTATTTTAGAAACTAATCTCTCCTGAATTCTAGCGGTGATTGAGAGAACTACAACAGGTTTCTCGTAAAAACAAAATGTTTTCTAGTTATGAATATCCCTACCCGACTTCAGGTACCTTTTCCTTTTCAAGAGTATAAACCCTCTTTCTTTCACTAATGTTAGGCCTACAGTCACGCTAGTGCCTCACACTCAATTCTTTGAGAATTTATTCTCATAAGCTATTACTTATTACTGTTATGAATAAATAAATCCACAAAACATTTGTTCGTCTGTTTAATTTAAAACATCTTAATACGAGTATTATAGTAGTGTAGGTTGGCATCCATACAAGCAGCTACTTGCAATGCGGACGACTGTAGTTGTATGAGCTTGTTCAATGTTATGTGAGTTTTCCATACCTATGGTGCCAAGAAAGTGCCCCTCATAACAAAATACAACCACTTTGAGTTTAATACGGAATTAAAAGGCTAAGTCAACTGCAAAATTGAGATCAATGGAACTGAATTCATTCACAACATATTTCCCGATGAAAATGGACCTGGTGGTTTTCCAGAGGAGATAGTCCCAGAAGGAATATCTAGAAATCGCAAGAAATATCTCTTCAAAAATATTCGAGACTTCTGCAAGGAAGAGTGTAAGGATGTGTTATGTCCTCAACTATAGCCTTTGGAGGAAGCTGAGCCCCAGCAGGTTGAAGCAAATGGCGGCCTGGACCAAGACATACCTCAGCCCCTTCCATTATCTTCAAAAAAGAAGAGGAAGCGCTCAGTTTAAAAAAAAAACCCCAAATATTTAAGGACTTTCTTTCATTCCATTTGAAAAAGGACACTTTTACCTTTTTTTTAATGTATAAATCATTTCTTAAATATGAAAAATAAAGATTCTGCGCTATTTTGAAATTTCAAATGTGTTTTTCTTAAAATGCCTCTTTTCATTTTAAAAATTTCAAAACCCTGTAACTTAGTCAAAAAAAATCATAGAGACATAATTTTTTTACTAAATTGTTCAGAATTTACTGCTTTATTAAAAAGTAATAATAACTCAAAACCGGAAATTGCCGACATGAGGTCCCTTATTACTTTCCGCCTCACATATATAGACACGAAAACCTTGTATCCAAGTCTCAAATATTTTCAAACACATTCTATTAGCCTGTATTTTCTAACTGAAACACCATTGAGTGCATTCCCTTAGGCAAAGCATATTCCTGCTCAAGGCTGCCTCCTTGGATTCCAGCGGATTCCACTCTCTATTTTATAGGTGATTTTGAACCACTCCAGTTCATGCTTGGTAAATGCTTCCTTCTTTCTAATCATTCCTTGTGAGTCATTTATTACTATTATTCATATAGTCAGAGACTATTTCCAGAAAATCTCTCAGAAAATATTCTGGAGTGTCCCAGACGATCCTGCGAACATTTTCATAGCCTCTCACTTTATAGGTGATTAATAATTGTACTTTTCTTTGTCACTGTCTGTAAGGGTGTTAAGACAGCATTCCAGGGCTGTATCAGAAGCCCTATTAGCAACTCCTGTTTAAAGCTTAAGTATTTTTATAAAACTGAAGATTATATATTCATTAAAACTTCATCACGATAAAATTTTTGTTCTAGAAATTTGTATGTTTCTTTCATGCATGATTTTAATTTTGTGTTTTTCTTCTGTGTTTAATCTGTTACAAATTTTAATTGATTTTTGTTAATAGGTGCGGAACGACTATTTAAACAGTGATATTGTAGCTAGGATAGATCAAGAAACTGCTGTACAGCTCTGTTGTCTTGAAATAAGATTATATTTCAAAGATATGCCTCAAATAGCCTTAGATAAGAAATCAAACTTGGAATATCTGGAGAGAGAAGTAAGAAACATATTAATTTGTATTCTAGTTATAAACTACATACTAAGAATTAAAGTAAAATTCCTAGTAAATTAACCTTTTATAATGTGTACCTCTGAAGAAAATTGAGTTTACTGCATAATCATGAAGTAGACACTCGTGTCCATCTTTTCCCTAAAAAATATTACAGCAGTAAGCAGAAACAATCTTAACACCAAAACCCACAAGATTTAAAATTATTCTTTCAATTAAAGTTTCCTAACAAGAAGGTTGTAAATATTAGCAACGACATGTATGTTCCAAAGTCAGAAACTTGATTTGAATGGAACTCAGAAGTTGCTGGAACACATGTTAACTGGTTAGAGTGAAATGTTTCTGGCCAGTAGGTTAAACTCAGTCAGACCATCTAACTTTTTATATCTGTGATAATTGGGCTATGGATGGTAGAAGCGAACAGTGGCAGCTTACGGGCTTTGATAATATTCACACACAAAAATAAACCAATAGTTAAGTATCAAATGTAAAATTTTTATGTTGTAGGTTGGACTTCATAAATTTGTTCCGAAAGCAGTTCTAGATGCAGCTAAACCCAAAGCACTTCGTAAGATGATACAGTCACAGTTTAAACGAGTAGCACAACTCTCAGAAGCTGAATGTATGTTTAGGTTTTTTGACTTGTTAAAGACACAACATGCATTTCATCAAGAGAGGTTTACCTGTGCTCTAGGGGTAAGTTTAATTTTTTTATATATCTTTCAAATTATTATAAAAGCAATATGTTTAAAACAGTAAGTTTTCGTGGGACATTATTCTAAAAACTAACATAAATATAATAAAAGATAATGAGTGCTTCCTAAGTTTAAAATATTGATTAGCCCTAGTCCTAATTTACCATAATACCAAAATGTACCTCTGAAGATTTCTAGTTTCATCAAAATTAACATCATCATTGTGTAAGAAAAGTTTCAAAATATGATAAAAACCATTAAGTTCACACATAAATGTCATCTATCAATTTTAAAATTGTTGAGTACCTAAATGATTTTTAGGTTGATTGGTCACACAATATAATTTCACTATTTACGTTAAGATCCCTTCTTCTCTGCCCACTTAGGTTTTTATATTTATTCAGAACTATGTCAAAATAACATTAAAATTTTGAGCTTACAAGATAACTTTTGAACATGTTTTAATAATACTTTATAAGTGTATTAACCCTTAGCACGCTGAATAACAATTTAGGCTATTTACTCATAACGTGCTATTAGGGGGAAAAAAAATTGTAATTGTTTAAAGTTCTATTTGATTTTGGGTTCTTACCCCCCTTGGTTGATATATTTGGTAAAAAAAAAAAAAAAAAAAAAAAAATGTAGATTGGCTTTAAAATTTTTTTTTTTTTTTTTTTTACAGATTAAAACAAGAAAAAATACTTAATTTCACATTTTTGACTGCCCTATGAAACAGATTATTTATTTTTTTTATATTTACAAACAAACCATTTTTTAATTTTTTTTTTATACATATAAAAGTAGGCCTACTATTTAATTCAAAATAACCTGAATTTCATCAAACAAATAAATTTGACTAAAAAAAGATTTTGAGAAAAATCAACATACCGTATCAAAAATATCTTTCTACTCCTCATAATAATTACCTACATTCAGGACATCAAAAAAATTACCGATATAGACTAAATATACATATAAACACAGAAACAATATTTGACGATAATACTGTGTCCATAGAAACTGTCTATATTTCAAAATGTATTCAGTAGTTGAAAAAGATGCATTCATTATTTCATTGATAAATTGATCAAATCCATGGTAGTCAGGGTTTGCCATTTTTATAACTAGCCTATTTTACACAAAATAAAAATGTATACTATAACCTAAAATATAAATAATACGGCCTAAACAAATCAACAATGAACAGCTAGAGCAGTGATAACGCTGACACAAAACATTTCACAACTGACAGTCGTAGCTTACTAGAACGAGAAATCACGTTATAAGTGCTGGGGCAGAACACAAAATGGCGCCTGGTTGCTATAACAACCAAATAAAGTCCAACGACAGGTGATCGAGAACAAATACCCTAGTGGGAGTGTCACTTTACACCAATAGGACATTTCCCTGCACTCTATTGGACTTTAAACGAATTATAAATACCTGCAGAAGTCAAATAGTGTTGAATCAAGATATCCCGTCATTTGCGTTACCAGTCAAGTTGAGGGTTACGTGAAATCCCGTCATACGCGTGCTAAGGGTTAAAAAATTTGCTATAGAATATAAACTGTTTTGACAATAATTATTTGATGCTATTATATTTCTTCCATTCTATAACATTTGTTTGTTACAGTCTGGCTGGTCAATACCTGTAGAAATTGTGATAGGACCAGATCTAGGCATATCCTACATGACACCTCGAGCACCTGTTGTAAGTATATAGTAGTACAGGGTCAACAGAAAAGATGAACCTGATTTTAAACTATTATAGTAAAAAAATATTCGAGCTAGGTTCTTATATTTGTTTTATGTTGTTTTTGTAAGAACAGAAAAGTATAAATCTTGTATACCTTATTTTTAACTCATTAAGAAAAAATAACTCATTGGTTGTGTGGTTCAAAAACACAGAGACTTGCTGGGCACTACATATTGTTCCGTTTTCAGCACTAACTTATTTTCCCAATAATACTCTCTTTTTCTCTATATATTTTTGGCAATTTGGCATGTCTTCTACTAGCTTTTGCTCTTCGAAAAGAGGAATATTTATATCTTATTTTACAGAAACATATATAAACCAATATTTTTCTTTAACTTGCATAATTTATGAGGGTACTATTTCCACTATGGTGTCATAAGGCACACAAAATCTCTCTGTAACATCAAATGGATCTATTGTAGAACATATAATTATCTTTTACTTTTGGAAATCTGATGCCCATAGTTATTGTTCATTTAACACCACCCAGAAATCAAATTTTAATAAAGAGTACGAGTCAATCTGAATTATTCTATTTTTATTACCATCCAAGCCAACCATCTCTCTCTCTCTCTCTCTCTCTCTCTCTCTCTCTCTCTCTCTCTCCCTATATCTCTCCCTCTCTCACTTCAAAATGTCCCATATTTTATAATTTACTAATGCAAAATTCTACTTTCATTTAATTTTCTGTTTATTTAAACTTAATTGTGTTCGTTTTACAGCCTACTCAGATGGCAGATTTTTCAAGTGTCCTCGGTTTACAAACTCTTGTAAGCGATTGCAATACCCACCGTAAAGCTATGTTACAGTTACGAGTAGCAGGAGCTGCAGAAACTCTTACCATCACATGTCCTACACTAGCAGAAGCAGAAAGTTTAGCAGATCTTATAGATGGTTATTGTAGGCTACATAACAATAATGATACATCACTTTGGAACAGAAAAGGTGAGATAAAATTAAGTCACCATTTAGCAAGCTAATGTATGTTTTATAAAATTGTATAATTAATTAGCTTATCCATTCATTAAATTACACGCTTAGATTTTAGACCATATTATAGTACGACAAAGTTAACTTCGAGAGCAAATTGAGATGCGTATTTGACGAGTTTGTGTATACTTGACATGACTGTTGGGAGTAGAGAGGAGTGGGAGCAAGTCTAACGGAATAACTTGGAAAGAGAGGGAGAGAAAACATGACTAACTCGTTGTATTAAACGACAGTAGTTGCATCAGATCTCTTTGTATTATAGAGTCAAAATAGTTTGTGGTATTTTGTTATAATCTGTTTGTTTATAATGCCTCAAATAGAATTCAATTTATTTATAATTGTAATTACAGAATTTAATAAATGTTAAAATATAAAATAAAAAGACAAAATGAAGACTTTTTCAACACTTGGAAAAACCCGTAGACGATTAATTAAAAAATTAAATATTGATAACTTTCAGAAAAGCACATTACGAAATATAGTTCATATTTTCCATTTAAAATATAACAAACTACCTTGTTTGAAATTACTAATGACAATTTTAAGAACACGCACGAGCAAAACAAGATTTAAAAAAATATATTATGTCTACGAAGCTCGCTAGGGCATAGCCGATTTCAAGAAAATAATGATATACACATTTAAGAATTTCAGAAAATGTGTGTAACAACTGTTTCAAACAAACTTACCCTATTGGATAAGACCCCCTTGATCTACCCATGAAACCAACTTTTGGTCATTACATTTAGAGGATCAGGATTGTATTACATTGTATGATCAGACTGGGTAAGTACCACGATGGTACCCTAAACTTATTTTAAATAGCACTAATTGTAAATAATTGTCACTAAATATAAAAAATATTAATTGTTGCATAATAATTGCCATTCCTTATATTTATCAATTGAGTCTGAATCAGCTGTTTAAAAATTGTATTAAGTTAACACAAAATGTACCCAACTACTACAAATTTACAAAATCTGTAAAATATAAAATCTTTATTTAAAATCGCACTAATTTTAATTTATAGATGTTAGCATCAATGTTAATATTTATGCTTTCAGAATGGTCAAAATTATTCTAACTCATAAATTACACCTCTCTTGGAAGTTGATCCAATCCATTAGTGTTAAAATCTTCTATTGGTAATCTTAAACTGATTTCCTTGTTGGTTACTATCTCCAAAATTCCTAAAAAGAAGTTCAGCTTTGTAAATGAGACTATTATTGTTCAATATAGATTTAGCATTATTTAAAATACTTAAGGTGCTTTATTCTTAAGAATTTATTTGAAATAAAATATTTAACCAAAAACGGTTCTGATTACTTTCCTTGATTAGCTAAGGCCTTCGGCTCTGTGGATAGAATAAAACTCTTTTTAAAATTCCTAGCGGTTACACACAAGTCAATATTCAAAACCGTCCTTAAAAAAAAAGAAGCAACAGTTAGTTACCCTTACTCTTTCACACTATTCTGAATTTCCCGAGTCCTAAACATTAAACAACTTTATATTTGAAATCTGTTGGTCTATGTCTGAATAATAAACACAACCATCTTTAAAGAACTCCTATACCCAATAATTTACAAAAACAAAACAATTTTTTTATATTATAATCATAATTGTGAAATCACAATTCATTACCACACAACTTTTCTTATCTTGCACATATGCTTTGTTGCTAATTACCTTCAGATATTTTAGGGAATTAACATGTTTTCAAGTATCTGGAGGTTTGTTATAAGTACCATACACTTAAACACACAACACATCCAGATAACTACCTACCACATGTCAAGTTCTTTTTATTTATTTTTTTATTAACTGAAACATTTGCTAATTTTATTCACTTGCCCCTCTATTAATCTTCATTGCTAGATATTTTGGTGATTTTAAAATTGTCTAAACTTACCTATCTCTCTAAATTTTTGGTAATTAATAAAATCTTTAACCTTGTTTTTTTTAATTTTTTTTATTTGTACTACTATTGTTGTTATCATATAATTTTGTTATATTTTTGATGACCGTTTGCTGATTGTCTTCACATTCAGAGGAAGGCTCTTTTGCGGGGATTTTTTCACATAGCTTTATGTATATAAATTGTATAAATTTATTGAAATTAAAAAAATAAATAATGTGTATATATTCTATTTTTTTAAAAAATGTACTTGCTTACAAGCTGCCATTTGGAAAAGATTTCCTTGTCCTTGCGCCTCAAAAGGTAAGTTTAATAAATAATAACAATTAAATCAGATGAGCATTTTCTTATTATTTATAAAAAGTTGTACACGTTTAGGAATTATAGATGCAAAATATGTTTGACAATTTCACCTCACTTATAATTTTTGTTTGTTTGTTTAAATAAGAATGAGAACCAAATATGTTGAATCTTGAATTTACCAAAAGTTTCTGTGTGGATTAAAAAATATTCTGATTAGATAATTTTGTTTTAAAATTTAATATTTTAATTCTGTGAGACCTATATTACTACACTAGACTTTGATTTTTACCTCAATGGAACATTGTAAAACTTGTTATAATATTAGATCATAAACAACCCTTTAAAATGGTTTTAAACTACATTTTAAATCAAAAACCAAGCAAATTAATAACGGTTAATCAAGTTGTACAATTATACTAACTTATTTTCGTAGATGTCCATTAAGGCGAAAGTCTAGTCCTATAAAATAGTCTAACATTTCCTATGGGTGGTGAATAACTGGAGACATGAAAGATAACAAAAATATTTATACCACTGAACTGAGGGTTGAAAATTATGTAAATCAAGTATCAATACTCCATTTTTAAAAAAATAACTCAAATTCAATACAGCAGATTAAAGATAGCTGCTGAAAATTTTAACACATGACAAAACATAATATAAGTAATTATACACAACTTCATTTATGTCAAAATCGATATGATGAAAACTTTTGAAAAAAGTAGGGGGGGGGGGTAAGAGACCTTAATTTCACTCTGTACACAATTTTAAATAATTAACTTTTATAAGATCATTATTTTGTAGTCTCAGTGTTTAAAAGTTCCAAAATGTAAACTTTTAGTTTATTTCAAATTTGTATGATATATCTTATCCCCTATGGTAAACTTATAATTTTAAATTAAATAAAAATTTGTTCAAAGAATCCTTAAAAACTCAGGAGAAAATTGTGATTTGCCTATTTAGGCTCTGATTTTCCCCTATTTGTGCATTCCTAGGTATAAAATGTTCTACAAATATCAGCGAGATATTTACAAAATTGTTCACATTAATGACTTGTTTGTACATGTTGTATAAGTTTTACAACAGGTCATTTTGTAGACCTTTAAATGACAACATATTTTCTAATATGAAAAACGAGAGTTTACAAAAACAATTTGGTTATCACAAACTCAAAATTATTTGAAAAATCTGCACTATTATCTAATAAATAGTTCATAGCTCTTATTTCGTACCTACTTAGGAAAGTAAGCAGCATAAAAATCAGATCTATGAACTTATTGTTTTAAAGGCAAAACCTCTGTTTTCATCACCTTATAAAAAAATTTTAATAAAACAAAAAAAAAAAAAAAAAAAAAAAAAAAAAGGAAGAAAAGAGCATAAAATAAAAACCCCTAGCCCTCTTATAGTCAGTTAGCATCAGGGTCAGAAATGAATAAGACTTGTCAAGAGAGGTCTAATTAAAAAGATGAAAGGAAGGGATCGAACTCAGGACTACGTGAGCAACTTTGTATATTCAGTTAGGTTTTACTATTTTCTTTAAATATGATTGAAATGGTTACAAAATTACTATAATTTTATAATTTAAAGTAGTCTTATGTAGGTCATACATGAGCTTATAATAACCCATTATGTACTGCATGGTGATCTGCCAAATACTTAGAGTGAGAATGTCAAATGAATAAATATAATCAAACCACCCATAGAAATTTGCATATTAACATTTCAATTGTATTAAATAGGGTCCACTTAAAAATGTTAATACTGTATCTCAAAGTTGCTTTAACTGTTTATTAATTTATATTTACATTCTTGATTATCTAGTTTTGATATGTTTCAAGTAGTAAATCAATATTTTCTTCATGACCCAAAGCTTTATAAACTGTTTATAATTTTAGTGTAATAATTAATAAAGATTACAAAACAATATTTTGATTATGTTGTATGATTTCAGCGGATGCATCAAAAAGTGATTTAGAAAAAAGTGACAACAACGGGACAATACTTTCTGAAGATTACGCAGAAATAGTTGATGAGGAAGGTGACTACTCAACTCCAGCAAGTAAGTAAAATTGTTATAGGTCAGTCATTATGATTCTTAATTATAATCTGGTAAACAGAATTCAAAGTGTCACCTTAAATAAGCTGCCCCATGTTTTTATATTTGTATACAAGTTGACACGCAGCAATGTAATTAATCAAAGGTTGCGAGCTTTCATTTGATCAAAACAAATTAATGAGTGCCCTGTTATTCGAACACACTCTTACTCATATATATCATAATTCTAATGTTTGTCACCTTCAGTATAGTCCCCATGTGCACTTACAGATTGATATAATTTTGTTTTCCATGGGTCCATCTGCCGAAAGAAAAATTCCTCATGGTGCCGAATCTGGAATATGTTCCAGTGTAATAATGTCTTTGTTGGTCAAAAAACTACTTGACAGGAAGTGTTGCGTGAGCAGACACATTGTCCTGAAGAATAATGGAACCATTTCTTTAGAATGAAACAGTTCTAGTCGAATTTTGTTTTTTCTTACTGTTTTTTCAGCATTATCAATACTTCTTTATAATAGTGCTAGTTAACTTATGTTTCTTCTTCCAAAATTATACCCTTAACATAAAAAACAAAATGAACATGACTTTGAATTTGGACTTGCTTTGACAAACTTTCTTTTATTCTTGGTGATAATAGTGCATGATATATTATCATCACTAGTAGATTTTTTTCTTTCCTTTTTTAATTTGGGGGTTGGGATCAAATTCCTGAAGCATGTTGACCCTATTTCCTTGTAGCATTATTTCTATTGATTCTAACGCTTATACATGTTTACAAAACTAGTTTTATCAATTAAATAATTATTTCAAGTGAAAAAAATATGACCTAGACTGGGAATCTAACCCAGGAACTTTACTTTACTCGCCAATGCTTTACCAACTGAGCTATCCTTAGTTGTTTACCAGTATTATATGTTGTTTTAACGAGGTAGTTGATCTAATAACACAAAATTCACTGTAAACAAAGTCAAGTGAGAAGTGTACGCACTATACTGGTAAGCGACTAAAATGATCTCAGTAGAACATTGGTGCATAAAGCTAAAGATGGTAGGTTCAATTCCCAATCTGAATTGTATATTTTGTGTTCTTTTTACTCTGGTGTGAGAACCTTAGTGACGATCTTGGTACAAACTTTTTTCATGTTAAGTTTGTAAAAATACTCACGCAAAATTTTACATGGAGTGTTTTTGTTATTGTTCATGGCATCTATTATTTGAACACTGAGTCTGCTGTTTTCTGAAACAATTTAGCTAATTTTTCTATATTTTTTAAAATTCTTTACGGAAGTTCATTCAGCGAGTGTGTCTCATCTTCCACATTCATTCAAGCTTTTTTTGGGCTAACTTAAACACTTGCATAAGACTTCCACCCGTAAGTCTCAGTAAACATTCTATTTGTGTTTTGTCCAATTTTACTGAAAATTTTAAAATGGCATGATGCTCAACTTTTAAACTTAGCATTATTCTGATACACAACTGCAGGTTTTTGCCATAGATCTTGGAATGAGTTCTCACTGCTTTCTCATCTTAGCTTCATCTAGAATTTTCTTTATGGTCTTTGGGTGTGATAGATTTCTTTCATTTTTCTATGAGATCTGTCATGACCAACTTTTGTTCTTTTCCAACCCTGACGCTATTAGAGTATTCGATGACTAGACTAAGGAGTCTATTTTATGCTCCTTTGTTCTTCTTTTTTATAAGACAATGATGTCCAAGTGGTTTTTTGTCTTTAATCAAAAATACTTTCTCCTAGAGGTAGAAACACAATCTTGTTATTTAACTCTGGAAGTGGTAACCGACTACAACGCACTACACATTTTCTTCCTGCAAGTGGCAACCGAATACATCGTACTATATTTGACATACATTTTACAATTCAACATTTCGTCCACTAAAAGTAGTCTAATCACAATAAATTTGGATCAAAAGCTAATGATCTGGTCTTTCATTTTCATTTAACTAAAATAGCAATATATAAAATGATTTTTTTAAATAGATAACGTTAGTGTTTCTCGTCACATCACTTTGCTAGCACTAGAGCGTAACCATTTTGTCCGAAACAAACGTCATTTTTGCTTATTTTTATCAGGTCAGAATTTCAGGTCTACTACACTTTCTAATAGTATTTTTCTTCCTATTTCCATCTATGTATTCCAAATTATCATGGCTTTTATACTTATTGAGATGTATACACTTTCTTTCAGTATCTCTACCGCATGTGTCATTCCACTATAATGGACTACACTCAACATAGATTTATAATTCAACATATCGCTCACTAAAAATAGTTCAATCGCAATACGATTGTTACTATTGTAAAGTTAATGACCTGAACTTTCATTTACATATAACTAAAGTAGCAAAAATAATAATATGTCACATAATTGAAATTGATAAAGTATCGTGTCTCACCACAAAAATTTGAAACACAAAACTCAGTCGAAGTGAATAACAAAATTTGTAACTTTTGTCTATTTTTTTAAAGTCATAATTCTGTTCTATCATGTTGCCATTCACACTATTTTAGAAGTAGTTTTCTCCTCTATTGATATATGCTTTACAAAATATCGTAACCATCATAGATTCCGAGTTATAGACATTATTTTATTGGTCTACCCAGTGTCACTGAAATTGAAGTGAAACTAGCATTTTTTTAATGACGTCAGAAGTTGTCACATATCAATTTGTAATATTTCGATTTCTGTTACGATTTGTACATGACTGAAAAGTAGACGTTCTGTGCATTCTTTTGATGTATAATCTATATATTAACTCTAGTTTTTACACGAGGAAGTTGCTTTTCTGAAGGAAAATCGTTCCTACATCGCCTTTTTGAAAGTTTAATGAACTTTCATCGCAGTCATTAAAACCCCAGTTTTAAATCAAATACGATTTACGAGAATATATGGTATAAGGGAACCAAGTTTAGGCCCCTATTTTTTAAAAATATAAATATTTGTTCAAATATAATGTCCCTAGTTCATTTTTATTTTTTGATTGACAAATATTTAACTAACATATTAGGTGATTATTAGTTTAAGTTTTGTTTTAATTTGGTATTAGGTATAGGTGAGTTAGGAAGTTTTTGCAGTATGTTTGTGCATTGTGTTTGGACCTTTTGTTTGATTTGATAACTCTCAAATCATATTTTTTGGAAATAACATTTATTTTAATATTTTATTGTAGAAATTAATTTAAAAATTATATCTTGGTGTCTTTGCCTCATTTATAACAATTTGCCAATTTATAACAAATATAATAATATGTTTGGAAGAGAATTAAGAAAATTGCATTTATCATTCTGTTTCAATTTTCAGATTATTAATTAACTTTCTTTACACTAGTCAATAAATTGCTCAACACAAACATTTTAACATTAATCATGATTTAGTTTTATTCCTAGATGATAAATTAACATTTGAATGGTCATATATATTTATATAGTCTTTTAATTATTATGCCTCGACTTAACTCATTCTTGGACTATGAGAAATTCAATATTACATATCACAATAGTTAAACACAAATTTATACAGTTCTGCAATTCAAAATAACATTTTGCATAGTCTATATTTTATCTCGGGTGGGGAATTCGTGCTGGCTGATTTAAATTAACCACTAAACGCATAACTATTTAAATTTGAAGAAGTTATATATGAAAAGAGGACTAAATAAAAAAAAATGGTGATCTCAAAATAATAATTTGAATTTAGGCTAATCTTTCCTGCCTCTTGTAATTGTTTTAAATTTGGATTCTTTTATATTTATGATTGTTTTCTTACTTAATGAAGTTTATACTACCATTTGTACATTTTTTAAATAACTTTCACTTTATTTGATCAAACGAAACTATATATAAAAATTCACACACGACAAATGTACATCTTCATCCTTTGGCTATCTGGATGCGTCTCTCTCCAAAAACTGACGCTTACGTTTCGCGGCTCCTTCATACCTCCCGGGACTTGCATATTCAATTTTGTTCCACGCCATCTTCCTCTTGTGATTGGTCGATTGTTGTCACGTGGTCTCGTTGTTTTTGTAAACCTTCTGGACTCGTACGTTCATTGGTTGAAGGATCTATTTCTTACGCTTTCCATCAACATTTACGATATTTAATCACATTTATGTAGACAGTTAAGTGCACTTTAGTATCTTATAGTTTTGTTTCAATTTTGAGATCATGGTTCAATTAAAATTTACTTTAACCTACAAATATTTGAAAATTGATATTTGAAAGTAATAGATTGTTTATGTACTATTCCGCGAATTTGCAAGATGGCTTTTTCTAAATATAATCTAACAGCTGTTCAAGTCTACAACTAGTTATTTACAAATTATTTATCATATTTCTATTTAAAAGTTTAGTGAACTCTTATTCTATTGTGTTTTTTATAAGTTTGTATAATACTAATTGTGACAGATATTATCGTGTTACATATCTATTAGTGAATATAATTCTGAGACAGTTTGTTTTTGGAATCGGTGTTTTGTAAATAATGAATGACGTGATCTAGATTTGGATTTAGTGTTTCCAATACATAGTGATTGTTTACAAGTGCTTTGCTGATATTCTGAACTTTACTTCTCTTATTATGTTAACTAAACATATATTTCTACATGTATTCAATTAGAATGGTTTTTAATAAAAGTGTTTTGTTTCTATTAATCTTGGCATACGATTTTCATTTAGCCTATTTGTAGGTTAGGCCTACTTTGCACATTCATTGCTAACAGTTTATAAATATTTTTTAAATATGGTGTTTACTACATTTGTTGGTTTCTACTTTTTGGTAAATTTATATTATCTAAAGTTTTGGTAACAATTTTTATAATTATTTGGCTAAATTCATCTGAACATTTGTTTACAATAGGTTAGGTATGACTTACTAATGGTAGGCTATGATTGTTTTTGTATGATAATCTTAAGATGGGATTTGGTACATTATAGAAATGTAAATGAATACTAAAAGCAGTAATAATATCAGTTTTCTTTTGTACATAAGTGTTTGATAAGTTAGAGCAATCTTGATGCTTCATTTATTTAAACTGAATAAAAAGTTTACATATCCTGGCCTAACATGATTGAAACATAGATTTGTAGATATTGAAAAGTTTACTTTTAACGTACAGTGGTTTGAATGAGTGACCCATCAGGGGCTCACTTGCAGTTAGTACAGGTGAGGCATCCTGAGGTTATCATAGTTAATTACACCTTTCTTCATTTAGTGTTGGGTTAGATCCATTTCTTTCATCTCTCTTGATCAACTTTTATTCTCTTTGAACCTTGACACTATTAGAGTATTTGAAGCTTGAGAGTCTCTTTTCTTTTATATCTTATCTTCTCAATTTGAAAAAACTTGTTAGTTTTGTGTAAGGAACGTTTTATACTTTGTTTTTGTTAAAGTGATAATGGTTGTGGTGGTTTTTCACTTTTAAGCCAAAAACAAAATAGTTTAATTGAAAGGGTGTAATTTTAATGACTCGGTACATATTCTTAGTTATCAATTTTCTATGAACTTTATTTTATATTTTGTTTTCAGCGAGAGACTATGAATTGCTCAGAACTCAAGTTGATTTGGGGGAAATCATTGGGGAAGGACAGTTTGGAGATGTTCATAAAGGTACATGTAAGATACGGGCAGGGAAAGATGCAAGTTCTGTGGCTGTTGCTGTCAAGACATGTAAGGCTGATGCTGATCTTGCGACTGCTGAAAAATTCCTTGAAGAAGCATGTAGGTTTTAATATACCAACTAAAACCTGATTTTTAAATATATCTAGTTTTTAGGACCTATGGAGTGCAAATGTGTTTGTATGTTTGTCACCAATCATTTCTCACAAATCATTTCAACGCCTAGTCATGTTTTGACTCATAATTAAAAAGCAAAATATAATCCCCTTAAATTAAAATCTGGTCACAACTGCCATAAAAAAATCACAAAAATTACATTTTTTACCAAACGATTTTAGTGAAATTTTACATGTTTCTCCTAAGTTCTTAAAAAACATATAGGTTGTAATCTCTTCAAACACTGGGTTGGGAGTTAAGGGTAAAAATTTGTCTATAAGTTGTAATAAAAGCCTAAACTATACTCCATGGCATAACAGGTTGTGAAGAGGAGACCGGCTACTCAGCACATGTGGTGATGTGGTTAGCATATCGAAATTCTCATCCCATAGTTCTACCACTTTCAACCAGAGTAGGTTACCAATATTCCTCAAGTTGCTGAGACAAAACCCTAAATATTTGAGCCTCCGTGGGGGTTAAACCCGGAACTTCTCATTGATTAAACAAGACCATTAATCACTAGACAAGAAATCCACTAACATACTTTTATCAAAATCTTTGTGATATATGAAGATTGCCTAAAGCACAAATGTTAGTAAAAAAATGTTTGGTCTGTTCAAGAAGAGGAGCACCACTCAACAGTGGCATCCAGAAAATTTCCTAACCTAACCAACTTCATACATGATATATATGAATGTACACTTTATTGTTCTGGGGTGCAGTATAAATCAATCTACTTCCAGATAGTGTCGAACAGATCTTCATCATTTTTCTTACGGCGCCACATGAATACACATAAAAGTAGGAATCAAACAAATCTCTACTAGTTCCACATTCTTTCTATTCCTGATAAAATACTCTTCTTAATGCATACCAATGTTTCAGCTGTTGTCACGTCAGGTTCTGTCTGCTCTATTTATATCAATAGAAAATTGTTTATGAGTGGTGGTCCTCTTTTTGAACAGACCTAAAAAGTTATTGTTCGTGAGTAATTAATTCATTATAGATATTTAAATTTTTATGAGTGTGCCCACAACTCATTTTCTCTTTTTTATCAATAACTTGCATTTTTGGAACAGTGATGATGTTCCATTAAAAAAAAAATTAATTAACTTTGGATTTGTTGTTATACAGCATTTACCCCAAATTTTAAGTTCAGAGATATGATGAAAATATACCCTTATAAAAACTAATTTTCAAAATCAGTCCAAGCGTTTAACCCTTTCAGGACTGGCCTCTTGTGCGTAAGTTTGGCCTAGAAATCTGGGAATTTTCTATAGTTTTGAGAACAAATTTTAATATAAAATAATATAATGAAGATAAATTAAAAGTACTATATAATATATCATTTTAAAGAACTAACTACTTTCTAAATAACAATAAAGGGTAGTAGATTTATGTTATTTACCAACTGAGTTGTTTCACATTAAAAATATCTTGAATTGTATTTGAAAAAACAAATTACAATGACAGAAGTAACATGTTTGTGAGTATAAATTATATTCAAATATGCAAATAAAATATTACAAATATATAACAAACACACACTTACAAATTTCAGTAAAAATTAAAACTGTATAATTTTTTTTTTAATGTAGCCTGTAGCTCAACAAATGACAAAGTGATAGCATTGTTCTGAAACCTGTGTCTGGTCTGTAACTCAAACTCATAAAATATTCACTAAACGGCGGTCTTAACACACATCAGTTGTTCAGAATACTACTACACTCGTTCCAGTAACCTAATAAAGAGTCTATAGCAGAACAAATTTTGTATAGTATTAATTAGCACAACCTGAGCTATGCTTGGGGGCTTCGGTCATTCGGACCAAGTGGGCAGTCAGTTTATATTTGGACTTAGGCTTGAAAGTGTTTAACTACAGGTAAAAGATTACAGGAACAATTTTTGTTGTATACAGGGATCCTCAAAAAGTATACATCTCAAAATATCTCAAAGTCAATTTTGTTTTGTCCATGTAAATAAAAGAAAGTGAACAATTAATAATCAAACAAAATTTCAAGGTTATCAAACATTTTATAATGAAAATTGAAAATCTTTCCTTAAAGAGTATTAGTATTATTTGTGATTTGTATTTTTTTAGTAAAGTATAAAATAATATATTTTTCATAAATATATTTAATATTTTGTGTAAACTTATCCTTGAATTAATTCAATTTCTTTAGTTTTATATTGATTTTTGTTGTTGTTTGTTTTAGATATAATGCAGCAATTTGATCATTCACACATAATAAAATTAATAGGAGTCTGTTCCGACTCACCAATATGGATTGTAATGGAGTTAGCTCGGTTAGGCGAGTTACGAGCTTACCTCCAAAGTAATAAACCTCGCTTAGATCTCGCCACATTATTACTTTACACATTCCAGTTAAGTACGGCATTGTCGTATTTAGAAAGCAAGAAATTTGTACATAGGTAAGTTCAATATAAAAATTGTAATATTGATTTGATTTGTCTTTTATACAAATTTGAACTTATATTTCAATAACTTTTTATGTGTAAAATTTGTATTATTATTAAAAGGACATTTGTCCTAATGTTTTCTTCTCTGCTGTTATAAAATTTTTTAACATCTTCAATGTTAATGTTGTGTTTCATTGTCATAAACATTAATATCAACATTAATCTTGGCGTTAGATTGGCCATATTGCCCCTTCTTAGGTCTTGGTGAATTTGGCGTTTTCATTGAAACTTGTTTTGTTTCCGGGTCATAACAATAACATCAAGACTCATCTCTCGTCACAACTTTAATAAGAAACTAGGTCATTTTTAACTTGTCCCTTCAAATTGTGACAAACAATTTTTTTTTATCCTTTATCATACTTGTTTCTGGAGTATGTAGAGGATAATTTATTTATATTAATTTTTTTAGAGGTTAATATGCAAGAGGGAAAAATGTATCCTCTATCACCAAATGAGGCCCAAATTTTGCGGAAAAGTATTCATATTCAAAATGTTCATTTGATTGTTGATTTGAACTTCCTAGCCACAGAAATCTCATAAATTTTCTCTGATTATGAAAAAAATCCTAATTTTCTCTTTTTTATGACAGCTACACCCAAAATTTGAGTTATCGAAAAGAAAAAAATAATCCTGACATATGGTCAAAAAGTACATATTATATCAAATTTGATTAAAATCATTCCACCCATTTGGGCTGTAGAACATTGCACAGATACCAGACAGATCGTAAATCCAAAAACCACTTTGGATTTGGGACTGATACATTTGCAAAAAACTCAACAATGATTTTTGACCTGACACATTTAAAACGAAGAACGCTTTGTCTATACTACATATATGTAAAATAATAAAATTAAAAATCACAAAACCAGAATAAATAGATCCCATATCTTTGTCTGTACCAATAAATTATAGTGCTACTAACAGTATTGGCAAGATGTTCCAAAAGTACCAAAGACCTCCCATGAAGTCAAAACTTTATCAAACCAATGCAAATTATAAATGTTGCATAATTAGACTACAATTTATGCTGAACAATTAGAAAAATAAACTCTGAGTTTGTAAACATAAGTGCAGTTTTAATGTATATACTTTTCCTTCCCACTAAAATGTTTATATTACTTTGATTCCAGAGATATAGCTGCAAGAAACGTATTAGTTTCATCACAACATTGTGTAAAATTAGCTGATTTTGGTCTGTCTCGTTGGGTTGAAGATCAAAGTTATTATAAAGCTTCAAAAGGCAAATTACCAATTAAATGGATGTCTCCGGAATCTATAAACTTTCGAAGGTTTACTACAGCTAGTGATGTTTGGATGTTTGGTGAGTGCTTATTCATTTCAATAATATCTTTAGTATTTATCAGTCACTCTCATGAAAGCTCAGACCCAAGACTAAGTTAAACTCTTGTCTTCACCAGAAAAATCAGTTGATACATTTTAAAATGTCAGCCATTAAGAAGCCCAGTTAGTTTGGGGACTAACTTCTCACCTGTAGGACCTGTAATGAACCAATTTAGCTTAATACAAGCAACATTAAAATCTCGATCCTGTTTACAGGGTCCTTCCTTGCAATTAACTGACCTTACAATCTATGTACAGTAGTACCTCGGATTAACCGGCCTATATCGTAGTGTACTGGTTGGATGAGAGTTTCCGAAAATAAATTGTAATTGAA
Organism: Aphrophora alni; assembly: GCA_963513935.1. Taxonomy (NCBI): domain Eukaryota; kingdom Metazoa; phylum Arthropoda; class Insecta; order Hemiptera; family Aphrophoridae; genus Aphrophora; species Aphrophora alni. The sequence goes on along the minus strand of OY740774.1, from coordinate 34,508,183 downwards.
ACACCAAAGCGGCGGCGAATCAAACGACTTTGTCGATAGCAGTATCCCATTGTCGGCGGCGTAAAAATACCACGGCATGGGCACCCGTCGATATAGCATAGATACAGCGGCAAAAACGTTTGATGGTCCGCTTTTTTTCCACGAATCAATTTAGTACACATTATGGAAAATATAACATTTCTTTTCAGTTTTCTTCTTGTCTTTTACTGGTTTTGATCTATGTACAGTATATACAGTAAATAAAAATGAGCGAGTTACAAAAAGGGAAGCGTGTGTTGGTTTCGTTTGAGACGTGGTTAAATGTGTCAAAAGACTTGACAGAGGGGAATCTGTAATAAAGCTTTGTAGTGTTTAATTTTTTCATGTTTGATGTATATAATACATAACATAATATATACAATACATTTATGTACAATAAAATGAGTTGCAATAACGTCTTAATTGCTTAATTCTTAGTGCTACCTGATAAAATAAGCTTTCTTTGAATTAAAACTGATTTTTCACGGGAACCTCGGGTTAACTGGCCAATCGGCCCGGGTGTCAGTCCCGACTAGACCGGTTAAGAGGGTTTTTTCCTCCAGAAGGTACTTGATTATACTTACCAGCTGGTGTAGAGCTGGCTACATTGGTTTTCCTAGGTTATATGGATGCAAATTACTACGAAGTATAACATTGCCTTTTACCTTGGTTACCTTTAGGATGTTGCTCAACAGGCTATAGTCTGACAGACTTGACTAGCATGTATGTTGTTTTTCCTTAGTTTGGGCAATAAAACTACTTGTCAGTTTTCAAGTCCATGATACACAGGTCAGTCACCAGCACATCAGTCAACTGTTTTACTCTTCTACAGATTTGAAACTCCTATTACCATTGCCACCTTAAATAATCCAAATTCCCCTACTACCCACCTTAGCAATCAAACACTCAATATCCTTCATGCTCACATATTTTCTGTTTAGATAATACACCTCCAACAGATGGGTCTCTTTCCAGGTTTCAGCATACCTCCCACCTTGGAGTAATAACACACCCATTTGTGGTATCAAATTACCTTCAGATACCTTCATTAACTTGCTATTTCAATCTGTGAGTTAACATCCTAATAATAATCCAGCTCGTGCCGCTATATTCTCCAAACTTTCCTTTTGAAATCTGTTCTTACTTATTCTTCTGTTAGACTATTAGAATGTTACCTTTTGGGAAAGCTCATCTTATAACATTCAGTAATCATCTTAATGCTTTTACATTCCTCATTTTTTACGTTTTGATTTTTATTAAGTTTTATATACTATAATGTACATTATACCTATTTATGTTTAAATATTAACTTTTTAACAATTTCTCTTCTTCTTTTTTATTCTTTTTTCTTTAATGTTTTGATGTGTTTACAGGTGTCTGCATGTGGGAGATTCTAATGCTAGGAGTTAAACCTTTCTTAGGAGTGAAGAACAACGATGTGATAGGCAAAATAGAAAATGGAGAGAGATTAGCGTTACCACCAAACTGTCCACCTCGGTTGTACAGTCTCATGTCACAGTGCTGGGCTTATGAGCCTTCTAAGAGGCCAACGTTTAAGGATATTAAAGAGTCCTTAAAGTAAGTAAAATTGTAGATTTTTTTTTGTAAATTTCCCTAAAAATAAAAAATCATTGCCGCAGCTTTTAAGACAAAGACCTGGGAGTATTGAATAAGTACTGATCCTGACTACTAAAACACATTTGAAAACTTTATACATTTGTTACTAAATACTTGCTTATACTTTATTTATTTATAAAATATCCTCTTTGCATCATGCACTTTTTCACACCCTTTGTTAAACTGTCATTGTGATAAACTCATTTTTTCACATTTCCATTACTCATTATACATTCACTATAGATTTCACTAATCTAGTGAGTCTCTGCTGTTTCACATTTTTAGCATAGAAAAAAAGGATAAAGTTTGTTGTTCACAGTGAACGTATCATTTTTCTGTCTGGAACATTTTAATCTTTTAAAACGAATTGAAAACAACAACTATCTTGAAAAAGCTCAGCATTCAAGAATCGTTGAATTAACCGAAGCATTCTAGCATTTTTTCATCTTAAAAACAGATTCTACTATTGGAGTATTTCTCCTTACCAAAAAATTAAAACAAACAAAAATAAATGGTTTAATGGTTGAAAAAAATTTCCACAAACTTTCTTACTCACTCATACCCAAAACCAAATAAAAATTATCCAAAACTCATCTTTTACCAAAAATATGAGTGCAGTAGTTGTTTATCAAAAATTGAAATGAACCATGGATGCTGCAGGATTTGCGACCAATCTATAGCTCTTTACTTTCCCCTATAATGGTGGGTCAACACTAGGATTCATTACCAAAAGTAGCTCCTTACTTTTTCTAATGATGATGGGACACTTGACAATTCACAAAGCAAGAACCCTAGCCACAAGACGATAAAGGCATTAATATGTGTGTAGAAGATTAAAAATCAGACCTTCTTGTAACAAGTTACGTATAAAATATTACTAATACTGGGAATAAAGTTTATAATTGCTGTTCATTAATTATAAATGGGGGAGGGGTCGAAATATTGTCCATGGTGTTGTTATAAAATATGTAATTTATCAAAATTGGGTCACCGATTTCAATCAATTTTAGCGAAATGTAAAGTTTAATGATCCACCTATCTCCAATATGGTAACTAAAACATATTATGGTCCAGAAATAATTAGAAAAAAACAAAAATAAACTTTGACCGCTGTCATTAAAAGCTCAATTTTAATCAAATACAATTTACATCGAGTGAAACAAGTTTAGGCCCTTATTTAAATATACAGTATAAATATGTTGGCAAGGACATTGTCCATGGTTTATTTTCACTTTTTGAACAACAACTACCAACTAACATTTTATAGTAATTATTAGTTTTATTTGGTTTTTATTTTGTTTATAGTAATATATTAAATTCGTAAGCTGACGACTTATTGTAGATATTGTATTACTGATGTCTTTAATTTACAGTGAAATCTTGTTGGAAGAACGGCATCAACAACAAGAAACGATGAGAAGAGAAAACAGACGAGTACAAGCAATGTCTTGGGGTGAGTTATAGGCATATAAATTTTAAGTTTATTAAATAATTTGTCTTCATTATTGTTAATTCAGTCATTTATGTAAAATACAATTTTTTTAAACTATGAATGAAACTTTATTATCAAGTGATAGCTCATCAAATTGAACCTATAAATACCATTCTGTTTACTAAATACTAAATTTACATTGTTAAATTTGTCTGTGATAGGCAGTACATTGGTAAGACAAAAAATCCCTAAAATAAACACAATTAAGTCTTATAGATAAACTGAAAAAAGCTGAACATATTAAATCGAATAAATTGTGGGAAAACATTACACAAACTGAGTTCCAGTAAAAAACTCAGGACATTGTCTCGGTGTTGTCCTGAATCCATTTTGAAATTCACTTTAGGCTAGTTGCATCCCAACTGACCTATGGAATTGCTTTACGGGGAAACTCCATAAACCAGATGACTCAGAGATCTTTCGGTTGTAGAAGCAACCAATTAAAGAGTCATAGCTCGTATGGGCTTTCTTGTAAAGATGTATTTAAGAGTTTGGGTGTCCTGACATTTTCATGCTTGTACACTCTAGAAATAATTGTACATTACAAATTTAATATTCATATTAGTAATGTCCATGTATATAACACCCGAAATAAATATGATTTCCATGGACAAATGGACAAAGTAAAAAAGCTCCTTCTAAAGCTGGAATGTAAAATTTCAGAAGTCACAATATTTACAAGCAAATTAAAAAAACTGCTTACAGTCATGCATTTTAGGGTCAATTGAGAAATTTTTTAAGCCACCCTATAATTTTAAAATCGTTAAGTGTATGTATTATTGAAATTGTTAAATTGTTATTGACTGATTATTTATATAATATGTGTGTATTGCTGTGATTATGTTTAACTATGTTGTAATCATTTTTGTTAGAGCTTAATTGTTAACATAATATGCTATAAATAAATATGTGAGAAAGTAAAATGATCAATTTAATTGGGAAGCAGTGAGAGAAGACCACATATCTGATTGAAGATCCGACGTGTTAGTAATTGTTAGTCTGAATTAGACTCAGGTTTGGTACTGAAAATGTTAATTAGTTCATAATTTGTGTTACAAGATAATAATGACTGAGAGGTTTTCACCTTTCACCAAAATTCAAAACAATTACATCAGAAGTGGATTTTTTAAAACAAAACTGTATTTTCCAATCGATTCATTATAATAGTGTTCTCTCTACCACTAAATCTCAACAATTAGGTAATAAATTAATGTTTGAAACATTCTTATCAAATTAAACATATAATAATTACAAAATATAAAATAAAAATATACTACCAGTAGTAAATTAATTCATGTATTAATCACAAATTCGTATTTTTTAAAATTAATCTATTGCTTTTTATTTTGTTAGGTTCTAGTGGTTCCGATGATCCACCGCCACCTAAACCATCAAGGTTTCCAAACTCCAATGATGTCAGTGCCTCCAATAGTTCCTTAGCTTCAACCGCAGTTCCTGGCAGTGATCGAGCAACAGTATCTACCTACATCGTTGCACAAAACCCAGAGGTTCTTGTCCACCTCTTACGGGAAAATGAATCTCGAGGACTTAATCCATCGGTATACACGACTCCAGCTTCAGCTTTCAACACATTAGCGGTAGATTTTAAAACTAAAGCTTGTACTGATGAATCAGATATTTTATCAGCTGGTAGTTCAACACAAAACCTTGTGTCTGATTTTAATAAAACTAGTTTATCTCAGAATTCACAGTCATCATCAGATTTAAATGCTATAACTTCATCTTCATGTACATCTACTCTAAACAAATCATTGCCTAGAAATTTTGGTGGCAAAATATGTAAAATGACTAAAACTAACATTGTTGGTGGTGGGAGAAAAATTTCAGGTTCATCAGAAGAGATGGGTGGTTCTAGTGAAGATGATTTGTCTAGCCTGAGTAGCCGCGAAGTGAAGGGAACTGCGACTACTGGGGAGAAGGTTGTTAAGCTTTCGTTATTTGCAGAATGCGATGTAGATAGGTGTTTGCATCGAATGGTTTGTTTTTAGCTGATGCTTTCATTTTGAAACAGTTTAGAAGATTTTTCTGCATACAATGGAATGTTTTCTTGCAATTTGTTAACTGCTTGAATTGGAACACACTTTATGTATTTTTATATACTTATTGAATTTTTAAATTTAAGATTTGTTTGTATTTTTATTAGAGCTCAATTACAGTGTTTCATTCTTTAGACATGGTGAAGTTTTTAACTTGTAACTAAAAACAGAATTTGTTATGAACAGTAGAATTGTGATACTTCAAATCTTTTTATGGAATAGAGCATCTTCAATAAGTTGAACACTTTAATAATCAACACTCTGTGTAGCCTATATGCACATGAATTTTCCGTCTCTATCCTTCCCTTTTACTGCAGTCTCCCTCTCTAACCGTCTTTGTTCATGTTAAGCCACGCGGAGGTAAGCATTTTTTCCATCCTGATTACGTGCCCAAGCAATTGCAAATGTTTCTATTTGATTTTTTTTTTCAGCAATTCAACCTTTAGCCTGACCTAAAGGTAATCTTTTGTAAAATTTTCTATTCCTCTCAAAACTCTACCTCAGTCTCCTCCAGTCTACTCAAATCTTAATTTTTCTACATCCATGTCCTCCGATCCATGTTAAAATTGGTTGATTTACCACATTGTAAAAATGACCACACTTCATATACTTTGTCCCATATCCTCTTTTATCTTAACATAGCAGTGATTGCTACCTAAGTAATGGAACTCGTCTACACTTTTGAGATCATTCTTTCCATTGTCACTTTTCTTATTGGTTCTTTATTTCTGTACACCTTCAATATCTTACTCTTCTCCAAATTTATATCCATTCCAGGCTTCTTTGACATCCTTACCCGTTTGGCTAGTTCTCTCTCCAAGTTGTCAAGTTTCCTCCCATGCCGTGACATCATCTGCATACGTCATCACCTCTCATCACTTATGGTTGTGTACTTGTATGATGATAACATAGGTAAATTTATATGCCTCATAAATATGTGAATTTATACTGAATCTCGCTGACTTTTCTTTGTTAACTTTGACTTCTAAACAGTTCTGTAACTCTTCCAGTTTCAACAGTTAGTTCTTATTTTTCTCGACAGATATATAGACTTTATTACAGTATAATGCTTGCCACAGATATATGCTTCTTAGTGTATTTTTTTCACATAAAAATGCTTTTAAAATGACTAATGCATTCAAATCATAACACTGCATGGACTTTGTGAGTTATGTTTGATTTGTATCGAACTTTTGTAGGAGATAAAGAATGTGTTAAAATAAATGATGTTCAGTGTATCTAAATAAAATACTTGTTGGTTGTATCATTAGAGAATGGTTAAAGAAATTCAGAGAACTGTAATTTTATGTTATTGCTTTTGTTTCATGTGTTGATTTTATGGTGGAGCGTTTTAATGGTGATGATGACTGCAATGGTTTTTCGCCTTAAAACCACAAAAACAACAAAAATAATTGTTTTAGCATAACAAAATATTAGTATTATTTAATAAGAGTCGTCTGCCCATACTTTAATAAATGGGAATTATGTAGAAGATGACGCCAATACATTTAAAAAAAAAAAAATTAATTCATTTTAGGAAGTACATTTGAGCAACATGTTATTAAATCGGTTTTTATCTATTCCAATGTTTGTGATTTTTAAATTTTTTTAAGCTAGACACTTTCAAATTTTGTGTTACAATGTGGATTATGTGTCAATTTCTATCAAAATTCAAGTTGATGGGTATAATCAAGGTACTTACCTAGCCCCATCATACAATGTTAATGTAAGCAGATCCTCTAAATGTAATACCCAAAAGTTAATTTCTTGAACCTTCTACGAAGTGTTAAATTATATTGGTAGATCAAGGTATCTTAACCAATTGGGTAAATTTGTTTAAACAGTTGTTACACAGGTTTTCAAAACCTCATAATTCTGTATATCACTACTTTCTTGACATTGGCTAGGCTCTAGCGAGCTTCTTAGATGCGTATATATAAAAACTCTCTACTCCTTTCGTTCTTGTTCATGTCTTGGTCCTAGCAGGCCTTGAAACTGTACGTCTGTTCAGGAGCCTCCACTCGCTAACTTCATATTGTTGATTCGACCATGGTGGATCTTGTAGCTATTTGAATATCACATTTTTCTTGGATGATCAGGGTTTGAAATCATTTGTTTACAATAACGTTGCTAGTTGTTGTCATTGTAGAAAAGTGTGATTGATACCATTACATGCACAATTGATATCTGTAAATTTTTTATCTTATTTAGTGTGTTATCAGTTAAATAATACACTAGATAGGAAAAAAAAACTTTTTAAAAAAAGATTGCCATTTTGAAATTTTTCAATACAACTTTTCTGAATTTAAATAGGGTTCTATACGAGCACACCATAATCCCCTATCAAGCCCTATCTTAATTTTGTGTCTGCTATCATGGTTATGTGCAGACAACAACAACAACGACAGACAGACGGTATATTAAAAATAATTTTTTGTGTTCTGAGGCCATGAAATCGTGAAGATCAGTCAAAACCAGAGATGGTCTAAATTTGTTGCATTTCCAAACTTACCCTACTATATCTCCTACACTGATTAAGTAAGAACATAACGCAATATACTAAAAACATCAATTGTCATGCCTGACAAAATATTAATGATTTTTCTATAGCTCCTCAATAAAATCATCCAGTTCCGTCATCAATGTTTTTTCATTTGGTGTTTTCAAGTACTTTATTTTCATCTTTTTCTCTCTTGACCTCATGATTGAACTATATTAAAGTATTTGGAGAAACTCCTAAATAACCAACACTTTATTGAAATTTATCACAACAACTTCCATTTTCAGCTTCTCTTTTCATGAACCCCTCTTCTCTACATAAATAACTTCATGAGTTTAACTTTTAATTATTTTCATTGGTAAATTATTCACATTGAAACTAATACAAAGACATAAGAAAGAATAAATAGTTTCATGCTGCAAAATATCATAACACAGTCTTTGGTACATGGAAGATGATCTACCATTTCACCCCGACAGGGTTAGTCATAGGGGGTGGGGTTATTAATTTGACAGACACATTCTTAACTTACACTATACGTACATTTAAGTTTCTTTACATACCTTCAAATTTATTGTGTTGTTTTGATTGATAAAAACAAACAGATCATTTTAGGTTCTAAGTATTAAAAGTTTGGTCACAATATGATCGGTTTTGTTTTCTGTTATTAAATTAATATAATTGTATTTAAGTGTTGTGTTTCAGCATGTTCAGTTTTGCTTTTAATATTTGTTGTGTTGTTTTTGTTTGTTTTAATATTTTTAAAGTGTGAATTGCATCACTAGATCTGTGTTGTTTGTTGCATGTTTGTTTTCTTTATCAATAGATTGTCATTTGTTTTTACCATATCAGAATTACAATAAGTACAGGCTTTAAAAATGTTCTAGTAATTTATAAGATTCAACATTTATAATTTACACAATTAATTTAAGTTTTGTGTATATAAAAAGAAAAGTTTATTATTTTTTCATTTTCAATTAGAAAATAGTTAATATGAACAGTTAAAAAACCAATATTAAATTCAAACTTTGTAATTTAAAAAAAAACATAAATATTATCAATTTTATTAATTAATTTAATTTAATTTGGGTTTAAAATTTTGAGGTTACAAGGGAGATTTATGCCAAATTAAAACACTAAGCTCCAAAAAAAATTATTACAAAATTCTTCAAAATTGAATTGTTAATAAATAGATTTTATAAATTTGTAACTATGCTCTATTAAAAACTCTCATTGCTTTAAATGTGTTTTACCAAAATATAATCATTGCATAGAACTACCATTGCATTAAACTACAAAATTGGTTTGGACCCGAGATAGGGGACAACTCCGACAAATTATAGGACTTATTACGAGACACTGTGGTCTAAGAGTGTACTTGCACAGGATAGGAGCTTATTATGGCGAAACTGGGTAATGTTTTACTGGGTGCCGAACATATGGGAGTTAATTCCTGGGAACCATCATTGGACAATAGCTAGTGGATTACTCAAACTCGTAAGGGGAACAAATCTGCTAAGCTAGAATAAGGAGGCTATAGTTGCTGCACAATAGGGCAACGATCGCAGTGCTAGAGATGGTTATAAAAAAGCCCTTTAAACTCCAAATCAATCAAGTGTGGAATGAAAACCAAAATAACACGTTTTATTTCAAAATTTAATTCCCTTTAATCATAAGCAATGGTTTTAAATAAAATTATGGCACAAATACATTTATTGAACTATATATGAGGGTTGTTCAAATATAAACAGGAATTTGTATGCTCTCTTGTAAAGAGTTGAAAGTAATGAAATACATTCATATTTGAACATGTCATTAGCTGTGCTAGTTCCATTTTCTATCGGTGCTCAGTTATAATGAACATGGCAGAACAAAAGGTACACAGTAAGCTTATTATCATTAGATTTTTGACAAATGAAGATGTCGTTCCATCTTAGATTTATTTGAGTCGTAAAAATCAGTCGTTAAGACCTTCAGAACATGGTTTGCCTAACACTGCTCCTTTGACGATAGAAATGTTGGAGAAACTCAAGATGTCTTACCTCATTCTCTATACAGTTCAGATTTAGCACAATTAGACTTTCACCTTTTTAGTCCATTTAAAGAATTTTTAGGAGGGACGAAATTCAACTCTAAATGGGGAGGTTATCGATGCTGTGCAAGGTTATTGATGCATACAGTCTTCTACTCTTCTGTAACTAAGAAACTTCCTGAATATTGGAACAACTGTATTGCAGTGGCAGGGGACTACATAAAAAAAAATATTGTATTCAATAAAATATAAAGCTTAGCTGATAAATTCCTGTTTCTATTTAAATGTCTCTCGGTACTAATCGCTTTTATTTGATTTTTTTAAAGACAAATAACAATGTGAAACAATTTGTTTAACAGGGTTCACCACCAATATATGGAGACATTATGATAGAAGATAGAGGAGCAGTCTCGGAAGATTGTGTAGATGAAGAACAACAGTTATTAGAGAGGAGGCTTAAACAACAGTTGAGAGAATCTGAGGAAGATAGCCGTTGGTTGGCCGAGGAAGAAACTAATTTGGTAAGAATATTTGATCGTCTTAATATGCTTTTAGCAACATTATATTTTGTTACCAGTAATTTATTGTTTTTTTAGTTATTGCATTTTAGTTACATTATTTTGAAAACAATTGTGGATTTTTTAATTCAAAACTAATATTTTTGGAAATTCTGAACATTTATTTTATGTTCACAAAACTTATTTATGTTATAGTGGAAAGAAAAACACTAGCAAAAGGATTCATCTGAGATTAAGATGACTCAATCCTTCATTTGCCAAAACCCTTAGCTATAAAAACATTGTAGCAGCTTAAAACTACGCTTATTTCAAACCACATACCATTATAAGAGAATGGGGGATAGATGGGAATAATCACAATTTTCTGTATCAATTTTCCGGAGAGTTCAACCTCTAAATTAATTGAAATATAGACTTATCTCTACCCTGATTATCTTTATCCATTATGTTCAATGGTTTACTGAACCCATTATTATTTATAACAAAAATTATTAAAATAAATTTCTTTTCAATTTAATTACAGTCTTTGTGTTATTTAGTATGTTAAAATTCAAAAGAAAACTATTTTATTTGAGGGAACACATTGCTTGCATTGCATGGTATTGTCATCATATAGCAGACCATGTTTAGTGGGGAGGGGGTGTAAGATGAAATAGCTAAATAACATGAACAAGTCGCTAATGAAAATTCAGCTATCTTTCTTGTGACAATTTATGCAAAATGTTTTTTTTACACACTGCACCACCTAAAAAATGTTTCAATGCAAATAATAATTTTATTATAATATATACTTATTATTTACAACATTGAATCTTTGTATGCTGATTTAAATAAAATATATTTCTAGTAGTTTTTGCTCATTAATTTTGATCAACTACCTACATTTTTTTTGTTATAACAAAATTATGTGAGTTTGTATATTTTTATCTAATGTTTTGGGGATAAGTGGTCATAAACTCTTACTTTTTTGTGGTTTAAAGGTAAAGTCCTTGTGGTTATCATCACTTTAAGAAAAGTAAAAAGAAAATATGAGCATTAAATACAGATACCTAGCCACCAAATATCCACAAGAGTTGGTCAAGAGAGACATGATAAGAAAGATAAACAGGGCGATCTAACCCAAGACTAGATGAAAAAAAAAATGTAGTTCCAGCTAGGATACCTTATGATTAAGAAAGGATTTAGATCCATCTAGTATACCGCAGGTATTAAGAAATATGAAAGAAGCTAACAGAGCTCTAACCCAAGACTAGATGAAAAAGATGTAGATCCAGCTAGGGGTACCTCAGGATTGCCACATCTGAACTCGCTATAAACAAGTCCCTGAGGGGGTCAACTCTTACTAATAAATCACTACTGTATCAACTCTTCGTTTATATTATGACATTTCTTTTTTTTTGCAATTTACCACGTAGTTAAAAAAAGGTGTAATAACAACATTATAACAAATTCTAGCTATTATAATCTCACTTTAGAACATCTAGATATAATATATTAGATAATATATATTATATATTTTTATATATGAAGTACTATAGTTAAAAAAATAAAATAAAAACCATTTTCAAAAATGTTTGATTGTTTGTGTACACAACACTAAAGTAAGAAGTAATTTTCCACCACAGTTCTTCTTAGTTAGAAAAAGACAAATAAATGGTGCAAAACATTGCACAAACTTTCTCACTTGCCCATCCACAAATCAAATAAAATCAAAATAAATTCAGTGAATCCAGTTACAAGTATAAGTCCATAATTGGTGAGTAGCAATAAAATATTTGTTTTTGTTCCAGAAGAAGAGGTTATCAATAGCACCAAGTTTATCTGACACAGAATCATTAGAAGGTGGTTGTTGCACTCCTCCAGGTCCTGCTCCTAGTCATAACTCTTTAGAAAGAGAGAGGAGATCCAGTGAAGCCACGTCTTCTTCTGAGGAACGCATTGTGATTGTTAAGGTTAGTAATTCTCGATGTATTGTATAGTGATATCGAATTCAAATTAATTTTGAGATTTTTAACTTTTAATACAAAATTTGAGAATAAATTAAGTAGGGAATTTAAATTTAAATTTGGAACCTTTTTGTAACTGTAAAGTATTGTGAAGAATATTTTTATTGAGTAGTATATTAAGTAAATAAATGTAACATATCGATTGTTTTACAAAATTGTTAACATCATTAAAATCTGTTTCTTGCAGAAAATGGAGCCAACACCGACAGCAGATTTAGATCGTTCCAATGACAAAGTGTATGACTGTACTACAAATGTAGTGAAAGCTGTTATGTCTTTATCACAAGGTAACTAGTTCTGTTTTATAGGAAGGTTTTAAAAAACACAATTTCTTACATCTTTGGTATGTTAATTTTGTAGACCATTCTCTGTTAACTCATTTAGTTTTTCTCATTTTGTACCGAAAGAAAGTTTTATTGTGGGAAAAATTAGTATAATGGTGTTGAAATTTTCATATATACTTCTATTTTGTCTCCCTGAGTTCACCTAAGTTCACAAAAAAATGTTTTTTGCTAAATACATGACTGTATGTCAAAAAAATTTATTAAACGTTCAACTAATTTTAATCAAGTTATGTCAAATTTAATCTCTGTAAATCATAATTTGAGGTACTTGTTGCCATAAGAGAAGGAAAAAAAAAACACACAAAAGTTTCTTTTCTTAAAAATGGCTCATTGATTTTGATCAAATTTTGCTCAAATGCAAGCACAAATTAAATGTATTGGTCACCATCTTCTTAAAAATATTAATTTAGGACGATTGAGTTTAATAAATAAAAGTGAAAGATTGACACTGTTTTAAAAGATGGAATCAATTGTTTGTTAATTAAATGCAAATGTTTATGACTGAAACATTGTACTAAAAGCCGCCATGTAAAAACAACTTGGTTCTCAGTGAGTAAATAATTTTGTCTGTTCATTTTGATATTTTGTGAAGTGTAATTTTCTTTTACAAATTCAATACTTCTGTTTAGATCATAAAGCATCACATTTTATGAAAAATACTAAACAGATTTCCAGTTATTTGTTATTCAAGACGGTCATAGTTCATTTTCAATTTTAATAACTCTTGAATTGATAAATTGTTGGTGAAGGTGACAAATAATATGTTTTTGTTGTTACAAAATTTGTCCAATTTACCATTTATTATACTTTGTATTTTCTAACAGTATATTTTATATATTCCAGGTGTTCAACAAGCTCAAGCAGAGCAATACTTGCCAATGGTAAGGCGAGTGGGACTAGAGTTACGAGCTTTACTAACTAGTGTGGATACTTTAGTGCAATACTTTCCTTCAACTGCGCATAGAGAAGTGAGTGATCCTAACCTTCCACTCTCATATTAACTACATTAACAAAAACTATAATAATAAATTTACAAAGTTTACTGTTTCTACAATATAAATTAAATGATTTGTTGTGTAGTTTGTAAAAATTACTATTTGTGTTTTATAATACTGTTTCTTCTTCTTCATCTTCCATCATTGTGACAACTCTTTGTTGGTTTTGGTCTCCTTGACAATTTTCCTCCATACATGTTTCTCATGTATGCAGCAGCCATTCATCAGTTACTCACTTTTAAGTGTATGGACATCCTCTTTAACAATTTTTAAAAACAAATTTGTGCTTAAATTATCAAATACCCTCATAGTAAACACAAGGGATCTCAAGGCCAAGCCTGTGTTGGATCTAACATCAATCATCTATACTATCAGAGCTAACTAAAATAATATACATATGAAAAAATAAACTTTCTTCTGAATGGTCTATATACAAAATACAAATGTATTCAATTCTCAGTTTCACAGTTTATGGTCTGTTAAATAGATACCTTTAGTCAAACCTAAAGACATATACAAAAGAAAAAAATCTAACAAACATAAGGATAAAAAAGGACTTAAAAAACTCCTCAACATTCTCAAAAGATAAATCCAATTTTTCAGCAGTTTGCAAAAATGTTTCAGTGATGTTACTAATTTTACGTTATCAAGTAATTTGTTATAGAATTTTGGAGCTGTATAAAGATAATAATGTTTAAAAGCCATTTTATATGGGTGTGGTATCTTACAATTTTACTTTATATGAAAACAGATTTGATATTTTACTTCCACTCATAACAAAGAATAATCTGAAAATTAAAAAAAAATATACAAATACTGTAGTGTCAGTAGCACAAGCTGTTTAAAAAGAGGAAAATAATGCATGGTTTTATATTATCAAAATATGTGCCACCCCAGCTGGATCCCCATACTGGATTCTACATTCAACTAGAGCACAGTAAATCAATTTTATCCAAATTGGACACACTTTTTGTAAAAAAGAAACAAAATTTAAGTAAACATTTTATTCTTTTTAAACATTAATATAGGTACTGAAAGTAAACAACTCCGACTCTTCTGTGGTCTTCCTTTCATCCTATTTCCTGTGTTGGTGTCTACTTGTATATTTTCATGACATCTCTTTCGGAACCATTCTTTGGATATGTTTTAATTTAAGTAACATTTGCGACTTTACAAATCTCACAATATCTCCCTTTCCAATCAGGTATTGCTAATTTTTGTTCTGGTTGCTTCTAGTTTTTACATTGCTTCGTTTAGGCCTATTTACATTCTGTCCTTCATCATCACTATCCTCTGGCTTTTAACACTTTTGTTCCAATTTGAAAGAAATGATTCTGAAGATGAAGGTTCTTCAGGATTAAATGTGGGATCAATGTCACTATCATCTCCAAAAAGATCGATAGAATCCTCGGATTCCAATTCCCTATCTTATCGTAGGGGTTGTTTGAAAGAGTTAAAAAATATTACACATGGAAAAATTAATAACTATAATTTACCATACTCGGAAAACATCTGATATAGAAGGAATCTCCATTTGACTCTTAAAACAATGTTTTAAGAAGAACTTACTGAACCACTTATCACTGTTGTCAATTCATCCTTTTTGGAAGGATTATTCCCTGATGAGTTAAAAGTGATTTTAAAAAAGGGGACAGAAAGGATGTTAGTAATTACAGACCCATTGCCATAAGTTCGCTTTTTTATTTATATATTTCTTAATTATATAATACATTTCTATTTAAATATAATATTTTTTATTATTACATTTTAACTAAATTATTATTTATTTATTATTGATTGGTTGGAAAATGTCTCATGCTTACACATATATATCTGATGAGGACAATGAAAAAATTTGGTACTGTAAACATAATAGACGTTATGGCCTATTGTGTGCTCATTTTTCCTCATTTATATTATGGACTTTCCAGGGAACTCAACAAGTAATAATGTAAAATGAGTATTTACGTTACAAAAAAGACCTGAAACTTATTGCAGGCTTAATCCAAATGAAATTTTGCAAACAGGCATTTAAGAAGCTGTCAAGATTGACTTTCCCATGTATGTACTACAACGGAAAAACTTGCAATTTGGCATTTGGTGCAAGTTAGGAAGCATGTGATTTCCCTTAAATTACTTATCACGCACTATCCTCAAACCTTGAAAGAAGAAAATGTTTTTCTTTTCTTTCCAGATCTGTTTACGCGAGCAAAAGAATAGATTGTCAATTTCCCTGGAAGTATGGGCTTTGTAAGACTTTGTCTCGCCGAAAACTGACCAATCTCTTCAACAGTTAAGCGTAAGCCTAACTATCGGAACCCCCTTATTTTTAATCTTCCAGTTTTATATTTAATATTTCGTCCCTAGCTCAGGGAGAACGCAAACAAAATTTTGAATTATTTATCTCAAGTAATGAGTTATTAAAGTACTATGTTTAAATACTATATCCTACCTTTATGGTTCCATGTAGCGATCATAACCTGTAATTCCATGTCTGTGTGTGGATAATTAATAAAAAAACTGCTCAAGACTTTAAACTGAATTTAATGACACTAACTTTTTCCTTTAAATCAAAACATCTTTAAATATTTTTTCTTTCGAAAACTTTTTACAAATATAACACAAAAATAACATTTTACAAAATCACAAATTATAATATCTAATATCTACGAGCAGAAAGGACTTATTTTGAAATTAAATTTTTTGCTGAATAACCAATTTCTCAGTTTACTTTCTTGCAACTGGTTATCAGACTATTACGTATTATTATATTTCTTTTCTGTTTACAACAATGGTTAATTTGACACTCAATAAAGATTTTAAATCCACACACTTAATTTAACTTATCCTAAACATGGTTATTTTAAACTAAACAGAGATATTAAAAGTAAAAGTATTCCCAGGAGATTTGTTTGGTAATTATTTATAACAAAAACTTTAATAACTGACTTTAATTTAATTTCTTTTTTAACCTTCACTTTTTAACTGATGATAATTTGTTGAATTGGTCAAACCTGGATTTTGAAGAGTGTCCTGAGAAGTTCTCTGGTGACTCGATCCTTGCCGTTAATAATAATGTCCTGTAGCCATTGGTTTCATCAATCTGGTGTTGGTTGAGATTAGATGGAATTTCTCATTTAACTGCACTATTGCACTATATTCACACTACACAAACCAACTTCACCATTAGGCTTTTTACTTGCCTTTTTTCATTTAAATTTTTACTTCACCTTTTAATGATATGCTAACTTTTTACAATTTATAAATTTAAACTCATTACGTCGATGGGCATAGGTTACCCTGGCTCGACACTCCCGAATTTTTTTTTTTTTTTTTTTACCGAGCGTTCCTCTCTAAGAGTATATGCTACTCTATTTATAGCCAAAATATTCCCTTTCTTCATACCAATTTATTTCCCTCTCATGGTATGTGGGAATTTTATGTTATTTTATAATTGCTTTGGTTTTTTATACTTAATTTAATATGTGAGTGTTTCTCAATCCTGTTTGCAACTTAAACAATTTAACAATCCGTCATTTAATTTTTTTTTTAGCATCTTTCGTTGTTTTAGTATGGATTTATTTTTTTTTTAGTTGGCAACCGTAGATTCTTTCCCATCCGACGTCAGGATCTCTGGACCTTGTTCGATTACCGTTTCAAGCCTGCCTTTGTAAAATTCCCCATTGTTTTCCTTAATTTCTTTATAACTTCTTTTCCCTTTGTCTTTCTCATTTTTTAATTAATACCTTCCATAGGCGATCTTTTTAGGTGTCGTTTCCAGCTTGAATGATGCTCGTACTCCGCTTGGTGCTTACGTAATCACGTGTCAAAGATTTGCATTATTTCTAATTTTTACTTTCATTGTTTTTAACACTTTTTTCTTCAGATTTTAGTATTACGTAGCGCACTTGGTACAAGTTTCATGGCCGAGAAAGAATTTTTGTCCGCATTCTTTTCCACTACGTAATTCACAATTTTATTCACACCTTTTGGATTTTTAATTATTTACCAAACAAATTTCTCGAAATTTACATATATTGTTTATCATATTTATTTATTGTCTTGCTTGAAAGTTTTAACTCTTCAATTGTTTTAGATTTCACACTAAGGTGTGAAATCTATATCCTTTAGAATTTTATTTAGATTTCACTTTTTATTTTTATTACTAACTTTACTATTACTTAACTTTATTATTTAACTTACTTGTATTCCTTATTTCATTAAATTTTATTTTATTCTAGCTTTTATTCAACTGTGAACTTTGTCACTTTACTAAAACTTTTTATATATTGCTATATAATCAATTTTTCTCTCAGAACAATTTATCTTTATTTTTCTTTCTTATTTACACAAAACATTTATTTTCAAAATTTGAATGCATTTTGAAAATTTTCCGATTTTGGTTCCTTGCGTAAGTTGGTCTGTGTCAATTTCTACGAAATACTCGTAACAGATCTGAATTGCATACTACTTGTACTACAATTACATATCTTTAAACAAAATATTTCGTAGTTTTACAAACTTCATCAAATTTGAATTTTAACATTTCAATCTAGCATGGTTAGGAATTGCCACTTTAACATGTAGGTCAATCTGGATTTTGCCCCTTACACAGCCGAAGGCTAGTCTCCCATGTTAAAACAGCCAACTAGTCTACAACTAGAACATTTAATTGCATTGAGATGGAAATTTCCGATTTTTTGTCTTTTTTCAAAAATCTCCCCCTCATTGAATGAAATTTCCGTTGCAGTATATATTTGTAGTCATTGTATAATAAATGCATCCTATCAAAAACAAGTGCAGCGATATAGACACCAGAAAAACAAATGAAATCCAATGGAGGTGGCACTGCTTGAAAGGCACAAAAAACTGCTAAGTCAAGTTGGTGTTATCCTTATGAATAAGCTCTCTAATAATTTAATACAAATTCAGGAATAAAGCCCTTTCAAAACAGTCTGAGGAAGTTATTATTTTCTGGAATCTTTTTCTCGGTGAAGGAGTTTCTCAGCCACAACTGGGGAAATAACAATTATTAATGCCATGAATTGTATTGTTGTACTATTGTTAAAATTTTAGGAATAGAGTAATAATTGTAATGCATTGTTGTTTATGTTCTGTTTATTTTTAAAAGTTTATTGTTAGGTCTTGTTTCAGTCGGAGCAGTTAATTTTTTTTAATATTTGTAAACATGAATTGTTTTCATCATCATTTCGATATTGTTCATCAATAAAAATTTTCATTATTTAATTAAAATTGTGTTTTAATTAATTATTTCTAATTGTATTGTTTTATGTGTTGACTTGTTATTACATTTTAGTTAGTTATTTGTATTTATATTATAATGTAATTATATCTATGTCCATACAAATTAAATTTGTCAATGACTATAATAATAATAATAAGTCAAACAAATAACTAAACAAGACAGTAATATTTATTGTTTTCATTTTGTGTAGGTGGAAATGGCGCATCAAGTACTGAGCAAGGACATGGGTGAACTAGTTAATTCAATGAGATTAGCTCAACATTATAGCACAACTACGCTTGATGGCGTTTACAGAAAGTAAGTTAAATGTATTTACTTTTTAGTATGTTTAAAAAAGACAACAAAATTTGTAAAAGTTTCACTTTGAACAATAACTGTACTTAGTTGTGTATTTTGCACTCTTAAAAATTGTATTATATTCCAAAAAGTATAGTGAGAATGTATCCTTAAAACAGGAAGGTTAGATAATTTTTGGTCTCTTTCAAATCTTAAACATTTAAACATCTTACTTTAATCTTTTTCAATCTTATTTTAAAAGTTTTTTAATCTATTTAAGATATTTTTCATTAGAAACTACAGTAAACCAAATAATACATATAATAAATACAATTTTAAAGTGTAATATAATACCTGTACCATGACCTAAACTTAAGTAATCATTCTGTATTTATAATGCTCCCAATTTTAAAGTACTTGTAAGTTTAAAATATTGAATCTTATCCCAGTTTTAAAGTTACAGTAGAACCCCTCTAATCCGCCCTCGGGTGGTCCGTTACTCCGGTTAATCCGACCGTGATAAAGCTCGCGATATATGCCGACTTGCCAACTTGTCGATGACTCAAGGCCCGTCTGGCCATTCTTTTGGGTTTGTTATCGCTTTCCTGCTTCAGTGCTGTGTCATCCTGCATCAGTGCTGTGTCATCTCTCGTGTTGTTTCTATTGATTTGCTATAGTACTTGCAGAGTTTATATATAGACTTTATTATATAGACTTTTAAAAGTTTATATATCACTTTTTTCACTTTTAAAAAATCTCTTTATATAATATGTAATAAATATTGACTTTTTTCGGATAATCCGACCTTTTTTGCGTTCCGACCATGCCCCCAGTCCCGAAGATGACGGATTAGAGGGGTTCTTCTGTATTTGATAATTATGGATTGTTCATATTATTAATATGGTTTAATCGAACATTTGCCATCATTTCTATAAACATATAGATATAAACTAATGCATGACATTTCGAGAGTATAAACCAACTCCCGTTACTAAATGATACATTTAAAACATGATAAAACACCAACACATCCTAGGAGTAGGTTGGAAACTTTAACTTCCAAATTAAACTCAGGCCAAGCCAGAGCAGTCAAAATTAAGACTAAATACAAACGTAATCAGAATAATAGTGTAGTGTATAAACGTTGTGCAGTGAGGCCCTGTGCCTTGTAGTTTTTCATGATGATGTTTGTATTTCATCTTAGTTTTAACCCATTGGCCTAGCCTCTTTCGGAAACTTTGCTTGACCCTAATCTAGCAATTAAAATGGCTGATTTTGTACATTATTAGAAAAATATAAATAACTTTTGATTCGTAATTGTGATTTTAGTTCTGTTTTCACCATTTTATTCTAAATTAAATTCTCTCTATAACAAAATATAAGTTACGTACAATAACGATTTTCTATAATTTTTATTTACGAAACACAGCACAACGTAAGTATTCACTAAAACAGTAAACAAAACAAATGTTTATAACCTAAACAGAACACAGAAATCATCTGTTTATTTGATACGTTGCTTACAAGTGTTGCCAACATCAAGTAATCTAAATATTCTAAAAATATAATAATAAACTGAATAAATCTAGCTTATATCACACACGTCGTAAGGTTTCACTGGGACTGCGCATGAACACTGCTCATAAAAAAGTGCAATTTAATTACATTTTAATCGTAATTTTACATTAAAATGCAAAGAAACCATTCTCAGTGGACCCTGCTGTCATCTAACACATTTATTCGAAACTATGTCTATTAGTGGGCCGCTCGGGGACTATATGGAACAGTTCCGTATGTCTAGGCCAATGGGTTAACTGCTCAGCCCTACCACAAGGCCTGGGTTCCTTTGGGAGTTTTAGTTTTTAGCTTCATAAATAGCCTTAGACTAATTTATTTTTAATTTATTTATTTTTTTTACACTTTTATGTTATTGGTCACTTAATAACAGGAGTTGATTATACTTTTAAAATATCATGTATTAGTTTTCATGTACGCAAATGATGACAAAAGTTCGATTAAACTATATTAATAATTTAATGTTATATGAAATAATAAATTGATACTACTTGCAAATGAAATAATTTGTGTACATGTGTATGTATTTGTTTTTAAATTCAGAATGCAAGTGTATCTATGTATTATAGTATTCATGTGAATGTTGAAAGCGTATTGTGTACAAATCTTACTTTTCTGTAAAATATTATTAGTTTTATTGGGTTTTTTCAACTACAATAACTTAAGGCAGACGGAATTCTTCTAATTTTCATTTTCTCCCCCCTAGTCATATGATGTCCCAAATAGACAATGTCTAAGTTTAATTACCTACCATATATAAAATGTCGTAACTTTTCTTTTAAATTTGTTTTGTAATACAAGGTGCGGCAAAAAAACCGATCTATTTTCTGCGGCGCACCATTCAGCGACAGGCCGTCTGAGGATGGTGGGGGTAGGCTTGTTGGAAAGCCACACGACGCCATTGTCAGTAGTCATGGAGTAGTGGTCGCCTGAGCAACGCACATTTGTTATCGAGGCGTATTTTAAAAGTGGCGATTCAATCATTGCTACTCAGCGGCAGTTCCGTGCGTTCTTTCAATTAGGTCGACAGGGAGAAGTTCCGTCGCATAGCACAATTTTATGCGGTGGGTTACTAACTTTAGAACAACGGGTTCTGCGTTGAAAAAGAAGCCGACAGGCCGTCAAAGGTCAACTCGGACGCCAAAGAACATCGATAGAGTTCGTGCTGCTGTGGAAAACAGTCCTCGTAGGCCCGCCCGTAAACAAGCTGCTGCTTTGAACATGTCTGACCGCTCGGTTCGTATGGCTTCAATTGCTGCACAATAGCCAATTTGTATGGATGAAAATTCAGATCGAACCGCAAAATTTGACCTAATTGAAAGAACGCACGGAACTGCCGCTGAGTAGCAATGATTGAATCGCCACTTTTAAAATACGCCTCGATAACAAACGCGCGTTGCTCAGGCGACCACTGCTCTATGACTACTGACAATGGCGTCGTGTAGGCTTTCCAACAAGCCTACCCCCACCACCTTCAGACGTCCTGTCGCTGAACGTTGCGCCGCAGAAAATAGATTGGTTTTATTGCCGCACCTTGTATTATAAATTTTTATTTGTTCCTTTTTGTATTAAATATGGTGAATAAATTTATTATTTGAACAAAATAAAAATAGTATTACCTTTAATATATTATAAAAGATGGTTTACACATCAGCATAAAAAATAGCTGTCTCCTGAGTATAATTAAATAGTTATAACAATTAAATTAAAATTTATTTCTTACAGAAATATGCTATCTGCGGCTCATGTACTAGCAATGGATGCTAAAAATCTACTCGATGTCGTAGACTCAATCCGTATACGTTACCCAGAAGTAGACTCGTTAATTTGTTCACCACCAGATGAATCCGCTACTGTAACAAAGACAGTCATGGACGATCAACCTACATCAGATATAAAAGAAAAGCAAAACACAACGAATGTTGATGGAGTCGTTGAGAATGATTCAGGGATTGTAAATCATTCCGTTGTAGCCAACAGCTAGCCTTTAAGTTAACTAAATAATACAAGCATTAAACCAAATCAATAGTTAAGAGATCGTAACAGCTCATTTATTGTTGTGAGGACTTATAGGTTAAGGCAGTTGTTTTATTTAAATTGCCATTAATTTCTTTAATATAAGCAGATGTGTTTTTTGGGATAGTTGGACACTTTTGAAGAAGAGTTCAAGTAATGGTGTAATGTGGTGATTATTAAGTATTATGTGGATTTTAAAAAGAAACAAACAATATTGTAAACCCGATACTAATAATTTGTACGTTATATTATATGGAAGTATGGTTTTGTATGACGAATGACAAAGTTCATGATTTAATAATTAGAGCTTACTCAAACTCATGTAGACAAATTGAGTATAACTTGTAAAACAATTAGAGTATTTGTTTGTGCTCACAAATTATTGGAGACCATCCTAAGCCAGCTCAAACAACAACAAATTGCAACCCAGATTCAACTAAATGAGAATATTTAAAAAATATAGATTGTTTTATTTTCAAATTATACTTTATTGAATACTATTCATGGCAACTATATGTTAAAAATTAATCGGAAAAGTAAATGTTAATTTTCATTTTGTTTTTATGGTAGAACTAAATTTATAACTTTCAGGAGAATTTTTCTGTAAGAACAAAAAAATTACCTTTTCCAATTGAAACTTTTGAGATCAGGAGACTAGATAGAAAGTATATAAAAGTGCTAACAGCTGTTACTTATTGTATATGAACCACTTCTATTTTACTACCAATTTAACCTGGTAATCATTTTATCTAAAATACTCAAGGGATTTTGTAGATTCTGTAGGCATATTTTTCATATTATGTTCATTGTGTTTTTTTCTGTAGCTGATTTCTATTACTGTTCTACACTTATATAAACCATGGATAAAAAGTGTTATGTTATTTTATTTAGAAAACTCTAAATAACATATTTGTGTAACAATTAAAAAAATTACTTTTTTATATGAATATTAGAAGGGTTTTTTTTTTTCAGGTGAGAGAAAATTTGCATATAATTTAATAAAATGTTTTTTATACATAATATAAAAAATGGCATCAGCTAAAAAATGAAACCTACTATTTTATACCATTGACATCTTTTGAAAAACATTATATTTAGATTTTTTTTTTTTTTTAATGACTAGCGATGCGTAAAATAAATATAAAAATCTTTGCTATAGATTGTCATCAAATAAGAGAGTATATTGGGAGAAAGTTGTAAACTCTATCACTTCTGTAAACTTCTACATATGCATCGCAATTGCAAAGTAATCAGTTTGAGAAGAGCAAATTAAGTCATAATTGTTCCTTTACTTGTTTTGATTTTAAATGACAGTTCCTACAGAAAAATTCTTCAGTTTTTATTATTTTCATGTATTGTTTTGAAGTGTATTTACAAAATAGGTTTGTTTGGTAAAGATATCAATGATGTTGGAATATTTTTTCCACATCTAACTATTTAGAGCACTGTTAATTATAGTCAGCATACGAATTGAAGAATTGATGTAGTGTACAATTAATAAACAGCAAATTTTTGAATATTTTTTAAAAATATATTATATATTAATTTTCTAAATATACATTCTTAGATTGTGTATTAAACTAACACAACATTAGGCTGTTTATTTACCACAATGTAATAAATAGTTCATTATTATATCATGACATAATTATGGTGCCACCGTTGCGTAAATAGAACTTTTGGAATTGTGTATACATGTTTATTTAATTATTTATTTTTTAAGGCTGTGTTTATATTAATCTATTGTTAACCAAACCTATTTAAATAGAATATGAAATATGCAATCAAAGGTACAGGACATATTGAGGTCTAATTTTTACTTATTTATATTTCTTAACCTTTTTTTAAATGTATTTGTACTTTGTTTAATATTATTAACCAAAGTAAAACCAATGCTAACTAAATTTAGTGCACAATTTAAAAATGTCTATTAACAAAAACTAAACCTTCTAGATGGTCAGGTGGTTTTTGGGTCATTGAAAACAACTGTTTTTATATATATATTGGAAAACTAAAATTATCGTTGAGATTAACTGTGCTGATATACCCAAATCTTGTATATTGTCCCTTATTAAATGATTAGGTAAGATTATATTCAGTTAGATTAATTTTAAAGCTAAAAGTACCTATGTACAATAACGAGAATTTCATTCTGCAATGAGTAAACCTGTCACAGATATAAATGGTCATATATCTATACTTCATTCAGTGAGTGTTGAAAGTGAAGCGCCGCCCACTAAGGCACTGACATCAGGGTCAGGCCGATTCACAAACAGCCCTTATGAGCGCGGCGGGGTTGTTGTGTTTTAATGACCCCTTACATCGGACACCTAACTCAATGAACTAACTAAAGCATTCGAGAACAGGCAGTCGACTGGGGTATGACTGTGAATTGAGGGCACATTCCATGTGACGTCTTTTCCCGATATTGGCTTGAGCTCTATGTCCCGTTAGGGGATGGGCGGCGCTTCACTCTCAACACTCACTGAATGAAGTATAGATATATATAGCAAACTCGTACTTGTTTTTGGAATAAATTTAATTGATTCTGTAGTTTTAAAATAACTAATTATGAGATGTAGCTATAATAACTGGATTGAAGTTTTGACATTTTTCTAATCACTTCACTTCCTTCTTTAAATCTTTTAAACCAATCAAAAACATCAATATGTGATAGACCCAATTACCTTAAACTTCTTTCAACTAATTGTTTCTTTAGTGGATTTTCCAGTTGTTTTATTAAGAATTTCAAACTGACAAGTTATTCTATGTTAGTACTTAATGCTATTTCAATAGAGTTCAGATCCTAGATCACTTCTAACAGAGGTTACTGCTGAACTCATGATCACACCTGGTTGAACAATTTAATAGTAGATGAAGGGACGAGCACAGGTCCCCTCCCCTATACCTGTTTGCTATTGCCAGTCACAGAAAATAGCAAAATCAAATCAGTCCGATTAATTTATAATCCATCCTTGCATTGCCACTCTTCTCCAATAAAACAAATGACAAATGTTTTTCTCTGATAGCTATGTTTCATATCTTAGTTATGAGTCTGTAAGCTCTTTCTGAACATATGTCAATTGGAAAGAACTATTATCTTCCCAGACATTGAAGCTACATACGTTATCTTTACGAAAGATGGACCAATGTTGTTCAATTATTTAAGATGTGGGTCTCGCTTGCTACCGTTCAAGCTTACTAATTGTCAATGGTTGTCCAGGTTAATAACATTGGATTTTTCAATGTTACTTTCCTTCCGTATTGTCATTAATCTAACAAGCATAAAGGAAAGATGTTACCCATAAAAAAAAAGTGTTTCACAAATTTAAATTGAGGATACAGGAAAGACTTGAGTCTGGTACTTTTTATTTATATTGTCTAACAGTGTAACCTAGAGAAGGAAGTCGATTTCTATTTCACAACTGATACCTGAATTTTTGTAGACGTATCAGTCTGATATCATGAACGTGGAAAACCAATATCTGTAAATTGTTAATGTAGTAATAGTATTAATGAACAAATTTCTTTCTCTATGTTGTCAAGTAATCAAATTATGCTTTAAACAGAGATGAATGTAATATGTTTACAACTAACTAATTATGTTTCTTTTTTCAGTAATTTTTATAAGAAGATAATAAAGTATGAATCATCTCATTTATTAACCCTAGAAGTGTCATTAGAATATCCATAGTATTCCAGCATTTTCTGGCAATTTGGAGAACTATTTTTTTAAAGTGTCAAAAATCATTCTTCTTAAATATATACAAATTGTATACCATTTTTGTCAGAATAATATGAATATTTAAATTGTTCAATATTTTTTTAGAGTACATTCTTTGTAAATATAAGCTACATTTTATTTTAAAAGAAAGTTTTTTTGAAGTTTTAGGGTATATAAGGAAAAGTTTTTAATATTATATAAAAAGTAAGATATACAAATTATATTGAAGTTTATAAAAATAAAATATTTTACATCAACAAAAGTTTTTTGCCATTTCTTGAATTTTGTTCTGGATAAAACAAATTTTTTTGTACATTTGCATCTTATTTGTAAAAAATGTTGAAAAATTCTTTTTTAAAAATCTTTACAATAACTGTTCATCAAAGTATCTTTACAAGTAATTAAGTATTTATTTGACTTGACTACATTGCTTGTTTCAGAATGATGGAGAGAACCAAAATATATAAAATTTTAATTGTCTAGAAAGTGTTTTCAATGAGTAGGCAACTTGTAGTAGTTTTAAATATAAAATGGATTGTTAAAATAAAATTTGATGAATGATATCCCTTGCTAGAGTGACTATTATTGTATGATAATTTGTAGAGTACATTTTCTTCTACAGTTGCATACCAACAAGCAGCTGGGAAACAATACAATTCTACTGCACTGAATAAAAATTAGAATGAAAGCAATCAATTAGTGCAATTAGTAAATGTCTAAAAGTTTTGACTGTGATATTGGTTTCATGTACGTTGATGACACTACAGAAGCATATACATCACTGGACACTTCTAGGGTTAAAATCTTAATTTGAAATTTATGTGTGATTTTGTAATTTTTAATTTAATAACCAAAAATATAGACTCAGAAGAGAAGATTTCTTAATAACAACTTAATATGACACATGTAAAATACTACTAATATAAAAATTAAGAGCTTGCAACATAAAATACAGCACATCGATTTTTACTACCTTTTTAATAATGATCTCTATTCTTTATTTTAAACCTCACTCAAATATTATTTAATTCATGGCCTCTTTTCTCATGTAACCTTTTCTTTCCTCCTAGATACCATCACTTTCCATCCGTTATATTTGAATATTGCACATTTTAATATGACAGAAGATAGAACTTTGTATTATACAACAAATCTTGTTTACATTTTTAGATTCAATACTAGTTAGTATTACGCAAGCATTCATGACTCAATAACTTTCTCAGTCAATAACAATTAAATATTTTCAACTTATTAATCACAATTGAAGAAAAATCACCAAATATAAGCTACTTTACGAATAGTGGACTCTTACCAATTTAGCAGCGTCCTAAATCATTAACTGCTTTTCAGCTGTAGCTAACGTCAAAGTTTAACACAGATACGATTGTGGTAACATAATTTACCATAGGATTTTAACAAAATTTAAATACTTTTACCAATGTATATAGTGTATTTTTCATATAGTGTAGATTTTCATATTTTGTTAAGAATTAGGGAGCAGTCAAGTGTTTTAAAGGTGGAGCATTTAGTAAAACTTATTTTTTTATTAGTTTATAAGAATGTTATTACATAATAAATAAATTGTATAACTTGTCATTATATCATTACATTCTATTTTAAATCTGTTTTAAACAATTCACTACTTCTTAAGTAAAACTGAAAATGAAACTGCCAACTGTTTGTTTTTAGCTTTTTATGTTTGATAGCTATAGAATTAAGCTGTCGTATGATATACTTGTACAACATGCCGAAAAGTTTTTTGTGGGTTGGTAGACTTATATAATTGTGGTCATTGTTTTTTTGTAGCTGATTTCTATTACTGTTTTAATTTTTTATAAATTTACTATTTTTGTTTAATTTTGTATATAATAAAATCGAATTTGGGTAATATTTGTAGAAACTGTGTTGACTTTTTCTTTCTTTTTTTTCTAAAGGTAAAACAAATTTTTTGTTACTATCCCATAAAAAAAAAAAATTAGTTTATACTTAGTAAAACTGTATACAAACATTTTATAGTTTTAATACATTTTCAACATACGACAAATATGTGTGCGTAACACAAAAAACTAACAGACAGTTGGGAAATCTAACCTTCATTTCAAGGATTTAAAAAAAAAAGTTTAATTGTAAGTTGGAATATGTATTATTGATTTTATGTCGTTAACCTGATTTAAAAAAATAATAATAAACAACAAAAAAGTCTTATTTATTAAGAGGAAAACAAAACTCAACTACTGTTTCTTTAAAGTGGGCCTCTCCTCTACCCTTCAAAATTAATTGTACAAAAAACCTGTGTTCTAAATGTCATTCAGATTCACACCATTGTGCAATTCTTTAACCATTATACAATGGAAACATGCTAAAATAGTAAGTCTTTAAAATGATCTGTCACATGCAAATGTGATATTGTGAAAATGTAACTGATGAACATAACCGTCAAAAGTTTAATAGATTAATATTTCTTTCTAATCTTTATAGAGTACATTTTAATTGTATAAATGGATGTAAATAATATGAGACATTTATTTTCATCCCCAAAGAAACTTTGTAATGTAGTTAAATTTTTGTATTTTTAGTTATCCAAAATTTATAGTAGTGCTACTGTTTGTTTTTAATAAAACTTTACATAATCAAATTTTGTAGTTAATTATCTTTGAAAAAATATTGTTTTTGCACATCTGTCTTTATGTTAGAATACAAATTAAATTTTATTATATAACTTTAAAATGTACTTAAAGGATTAAAAACTATTATAAGGATTGTTATTTATATTATTGCAATATTTCCTTACAACATTTTTATTGTTACACCTTGATTTTAAAATTAAATACTCGTAAAATTTTTGTTCAAATCATGATCATTCACGTCATAGGATTTTACAAAATTTGCGCTCATTTGTAAGTTTTAAATTAATCTTTGAACCATACATTAGGATTTAAATTAAATCATGGTATCTCACAAAAAGAAAACAAAGTGGATTTTGTATTACAAATTGTATATCTATTTTCTGTAAATAAAATAACTGATAATTGTCAAATCTAGATTATCTCTTTACGTTTTATCTATGCTAAGGGAGCTTTCCATCCTCTTCAGCCTAGTCAGTACACACAGACGTAAAGAAAAACCTAAATGCTCACCTCTGGTACATTACTGTGAACTAAAACACATTATTCCATATTGTACAAACTGTGAAAGAAAATTTGTACTTCATTTATTTTTAATTTGACATTTAGTAAATTAAAATTTGTATTGTTTAGTGTATTAGTATTTTTTGTATATTTTTTAGAGGGTGCTTTATAATTTAATTTTTAAGTTGTTTGTATTGTGTAATTGTGAATTGTAAATTATGGCAATATTGTAATCCATGTATTGTAATTTCAAATAAGATTTTAACATAAAATAATTATATATAAATTATATTTCAACAAAAATGTTATGTGCATTTTTATTTTGCTTGGTTTCTACTGTTTGAAGATAATGCTCAATTAGTAATTGACCGATTGAAACGAGATCTTGTTTTAAATCAAACTTCGGTATTTCATCTGTAAATTTATGTGTTTGTTATGCAGTTACTGCCAAACGTGTCTACCTATCATTATGAAATTCAGAAATAAGATTCTTTACAAATAGATCGTTGTATGTACAATTTAAAAAAAAAAGATATTACATACTATTTAAAGTGGCAGATCAAATAATTTACTAACAGTTTTAAAGACATGGTTGACGGTTAAAGAATGATCTTTGAAATATTATATTGTAATAATGTAAACGAGACATAACAAGCCACCTTACAAAGGAACTTCATATGAAATTTGAACAGTTTGTAAAACTTTCCTACTGAACAAGAAACTTCATTAACTACTTGTTTTAATATTTTCATTTACAAAAATTTTAACCTATCTGATATTTATAAATATCAAATAAATAAATATTTACATAACATATACACGTTTGGAACTCTGATTTTCTTCTGAAACGTGATATATATTTATTTTTAACTGTTGTCCTAATTGTATATATGTATCAATGTAAATACGAGAGCAGTTCGTAAAGTAAGTTCAGTTTTGTGATAAAACCGACACCAATACAATTAGAGATGTTTTATTATACACAAATTAAAGTTATAACTCTTACCTTTCCACATAATTTCAACAAATATAAGGATTTATATAGAGTATATCTTATGCAAGGCGGGTACAACGTAATATTTACTTCCACTATGATAGCAGTGAATGGTAAATCATAATACAAGTATACAATAGATGTGGTATTATTTACAATTACTACTTGGCCTATGAATATGTGTCATGTCACATGCTGACAGAAGTCATTTAGATTTACAAAAATAGCTTCTTGAATCAATTAAAACTTCTAAGGTGTTGGATGTCCTGTTAACAGAACTAATATAACAAGTGAAAGTTTTATCTGACTCAAAAGAAATGAAGTTATGTAAATTCATAGCTGGCTCATTATTTCTCAGCTGGTTTACATATTATAAAAATCTCAAGTCTGATCAATAAAATTTGAAGGTGTCATTACATGTTGATCGTTTCCCTAATTTTGTAGATAAATTGTACAATTCGTCTTCTAATCAATAAATATACTTTAGAAATGTTGTACGAACATAAGAATTATAGTTCATCATCATTTGCTCATGCGGCTAATTTTCCAATAGAAATGAAAATCATGAAAGATACTGCAATTATGTTGAGGGTCTCTATAATCATGCAACAAACAAAAAAAATAAATGTTTCAAGAGTTTTCACCATTTATATGTTAGGGCGGAAATGTAGGCTAAACAAGTTATTGTCTTAGAAAGTGTGTATTTTTTAAATTTTGGAGAATGTAAAACCAAATATCTGGCTTAATGGTGCCCAATCAAAGAAGTAAAAACAAATATCTCAATATTTAAAGTTTCACATAGCCTACAGCAATCTAAGCTCTTGGTAGCTTAGAAAATGTTACAATATCAATATCTTTTTATCTCTTACTCTAAAATAGATATTAACCAAAATCTAATCAACCAAACCACTCATTCTCTAAGTAATAAGTGACAATTATTTTTTACTCTCACCCTATTTTCCATATTTTAAATACCCACATTGAATTTTAATTTGAATTCAATAGAAACAGCCGTACATATGATATGGTGTGATAACATATAGACAGAGAGACAAATTTTAAGTATGCCTTGATATATCCTTATAAAAGTCAAAAACATTGCAGCGATATTTTAACACCACCACAATTTGTATATTCGTAATTGAAAAATAAATAAATGGTGCAAAAACATTGCACAACCTTTCTCACCGCCTATCCCTAAAACCAAAACTGTTTGCACCAAAAATATTAGTTCAGAGTTCTCAGTCAAAAAGTGAAGATTGTGTCTGTGAAAAATATTTATATATTGACATAACGGCCTATACTTGGTTTGCTTGTGTCATAAAACGTCATCAGTGTAAATTGAATTTTATTAAAATCGTTCTTTTAATGATTGTGGTCAAAAATCTTTTTTCCTCTATTATACCTGAACTGTAATATTTTTGGGATTTTGGCACACACGTTTGAATCATAAAATTTCACATTTCACTAAAATTTGAACTAATTAGTTAAAGTCGATTTTACTAAATTTGAACTAATTAGTTAAAGCCGATTTTACTAAATTTCAACTTATTAGTTAAAGGCAATTTTGTGAAATATATTTTGCAACAACCCAATTGCAATTTTTTAAATTTCTTCTGATAACTCCTGAACCTGCATATTTGAAGATGACGTAACCATGTGTCTTGTTTGGTTACATTAGTAAAACTTGATCAAAATCATTAGAGACGATTTTGAGAAATTGTAATTTGGGTTTTGTTTTATGGCAGGTAAACCAACGGTAAAATATGTCCACATACCAAATTTGATTAATAATAGTCCACACGTTTTGGCTGTAGAGCACTTCACACATGGCATATGACAGGACACAGACAACACAGAGAATAATTCAAAAAAAATTTTTTTCAGTGAACCTCTAAACTGATATATCCGCAAAAAACTCAATGTAGATTTTTTGACATCACTTAACTTTCTTTATACAGGAACAAACACAGGATATAACTTTGAAACTTTGATGATATTATTTATAGCCCAAACACCAAAATAGACCTGTCATGCAAATTACTTTGGAGACTGTATTGCATGACAATTGAATTGCTATTGTAATGGAGGGTTAATTAGATCACCATCTTAAATCTTTGAAAACATTGAATTTTAGTGGGGGCCGAATAAAATTGATAGCCTAAATCTTCTAAGAGTCTGAATGTAGGCCTAATGATGGTTGATTACTAACGAAAATATTTGAAGAAATTGTAATGGAGGATTAATTATATCACTTTCTTAAATCTATTAAAACACTGATTTTTAATGGGGGTGGCGAATAAGATTGATCACGTAAATCTTCTAAGAGTCTGAATTGTAAAGGAAACCGAATTAGATGACTAGCGTGAATCTTCGAAGAGTTTGAATTGTAATGGCAGGTGAATTAGATCGTATGCGTACTTATTCAAAGAGTCTAATTTATAATTGAGGCCGAATTAGATGACTATTGTAATCTTCAAAGAGTCAGAATTGTAATTGAAACCGTATTAGATCGCTAGTGTAAATCTTTGAAGAGTTGAGTTGTAATGGCAGCCGAATTAGATTGCTAGCTTAATTGTTCTAAGTGATTGTAATAAAGGGTTAATTAGATCACTATCTTGAATCTTTGAAGACACTGCATTTTTAGTGGGGACCAAATAAGATTGATCGAATAAATATCTTTTCAAGCATTTGAAATATAATGGCAGCTGGACTACATAGCTAGTATAAATATTCGAAGAATGGATTATAATG
Source organism: Aphrophora alni (assembly GCA_963513935.1). Classification (NCBI taxonomy): domain Eukaryota; kingdom Metazoa; phylum Arthropoda; class Insecta; order Hemiptera; family Aphrophoridae; genus Aphrophora; species Aphrophora alni. Next base: position 34,474,871 of record OY740774.1, on the reverse strand, counting down.
GAGGCCAAAGTAGATAGCTAGTCTAAATCTTCAAAGAATCTGAATTGTATTGGATGCAGAATTAGGTTTTTAGGGAAATTTTTGAAAAGTCACGATTGTAATGAAGGCCGAATTACATCGCTGGTGTAAATATTAGAAGAGTCAGAATTGTAATGGAGTTTGAATGGGATCAGTATTGTAATATTCAAAGAGGCTGAATTAGTCCGCTAGCATAAAGCTTTGAAGAGTTTGAATTGTAATGGAAGCCAAATTCAATTACTAGCGTAAATATTCAGTGAGTCAGAATTATAATGGAGGCCTAATAAGATCGATTGTGTAAATATTCCAAGAATCTGAATTGTAATTAAGGCCAAATTAGATAGCTAGCATAAATCTTTGAAGAGTTTGAATTGTAATGGAAGCTGAATTAGATCGTTAAAGTAAATATATAAATATTTTGTTATATGGCATCATCCCCTTAACAAAGTCAAAGGAACCTCAATAAAAAAAAAATCTTTTTTTTTCAAATTAAGAAAATGAGGTGTAAAAAAAAGATATCAAACCCACGAAAACTGTAATAGCATCAGGGACGGAAGAGCACAACAGTTGGTCAAGAGAAACCTGATAGGAAAGATGGAAGGAAATTCAAAACTAGATGAAGAAAAGTAGATTCAGTTGAAAAGAGATGCCCCTGTACTAACTGGCTAAGTGATCATGAGAAAGCAAAGACAGAAAAAAAACTCAAACACAATATCTCACAAAAATTATGTTATTTAATCAAACACGTTTCAACGACAAAGTCGCCATCCTCAGTGATACATGAGCTACATAAGTTGTCGTTGAAACACATTTGAATAAATAAATGCAATTTTTGTGAGATATTGTGTTCGAGTTTTTTATCTATCTAATATTATTTCACTAGTCAAGCTCAATATTTATTTATGAGAAGACAAAATTTAATAAAAAATCATTTATAAAATTATAAGTTTCTAATATAGGTATTTAATAAAATAATTGATTTAAAAATTACATTTTAAATAAATATTATTATAATGTATAATAATTAAAATAATATACTCAAAGTGATGTAAAGTTTCAGTTAAAATAAATATGTCTCTTCCTTATTTATCCTTGACTACACATCCAAACTCCTGCATCATGAACGAGAAGGCGCGGCAACGAGGGCATTGATCCAAGTCAAAGAGGAAAATTGTCTAGAAAGGAAATGATTTTGTAAAATAAATGTAATATTATATATATTTGTAAATTAGGCCTAAATACCTTGAAAGTAAAGTGATAGCCTACACTCATAAACTACAAAATCATGGTAATTACCCAGAACTATCTTCCAAACCAAACGTACAAACTTTACTGACATTCTTAACAATTCATATCTTTTCATAGTTAAGAAAGGTGTAGATCCAGCTTGAATACCTCAGGATTGCTACATTAATTAGAATATGAAAAGGGTTGTATGAATCATGAAACTTTTCCAAGTTTAATAAGGGTATACAAATATTAATTAAATTATTGTTTCCATATCAAATACCGAACACTGTTTAGTCCCCTGAAATTTCTTGTGAGAAGTGATACAGTATAACTTGTATCAATCTGTATGAATAACAGTATCAATCTGAAGGAGTGTAAAATATAAATAAAAATCAGAACGTTTACGCTTTCAAATAATTGGGTCACTAGCCATCAAAGCCCACAGTAGTTAGTGGGGATAAAAAGTTCATTTCTAAATAAGATGATAACCATTCAATGGATAGATATTAATATTTTTAGTATCACTGTGAACCGAAAAATAAATCACAGTCACAATGAAACAAGTAAGTCATCCAAAAGCATTAATTTACATTTTGTTATTTCTCTCTATGAGTATTGTTTTGTTAAAATGTACAGCAGCTGTATGTATTGCTACTTCTTGATCTGTATGTCATGTCAATCGCTAGGCAGTATAACAAAGTATTAATCGAGCATCCATTGAACAAAGCTTACTATTTACAAAATCCCTAGTCTAAATATAACAGAAACACTTACGTTGGGATGTTTCGGGCAATGGACCCTTATTCTTCCAACTATCATCAATCCACAAATATTGCAAAGGACATTCTTCTTGGGTCGTTCACAGTTACATTTTGTAGGTGGATCCCTCAGGATGATCCCTCTTCCTGTGCCTTCATCGCCCATCAATGCTGGGCTTAAAATATTCAGTGATGATGCAAACATGTTTGGTATACTAAACATTAGATAAAATTATGGATACTTTGATAGGATACATTCTTAAGAGTTATAATTAAATAAGACTAGGATGTCAGCGGATACACTGACTTTGTATCAATAAATGAGTTATTATTTGTTAATTTAGAGTTCTACAGGTAAAAGAAACTAACTGTTTTAAATGGTCATCATTTTGAAATTTGGTTTGGGACATTAACCTTCACATTTCACCAAAATTTTTTTGGTTTTTACCAATAACACAAATTGGGATTTTTTATGAGAGGGCGACCAATACATTTTGTTTGGGAACTTAGGAGTTTCATTTTAGTAAAATTTAATCAAAACTCTTAAAACCGATTTTGATAAAATTGAATTTTGTGTTTTTGTTTATGACAAGTATCCACAAATTTTATGTTATCAAATTCTGTTTTTAATTTTGAGATATGACCAAAATATGGACACTTAAAGTACCAAATTTGATTAATATCGAACTAATCCATATTGCTGAAGCGCACTCTACAGACACACAGATATAATTTTGACAACCACTTTTTAGACTGGCGTGGAAGAGAGCAAGAGTTGGTCAAGAGATAGGCTACCTGTAGGAAGATGAAAGAGGGAGACCTAAAAAATAAAACTAAGAAAGGTATAGATCAAATAAATAAGGTACCATACCTCAGATGGCCACATAAAATTACAAGAGTTATAATTAAAATGAAAATCGTTAAAATATAAAAGCAAAATTTATAAAAATCAACAACAAAATATCTTTCGTTTTCCCAGTAAAAATACAATTATTCATTTTATTATAATTTGTTATCAGTATCATTATAATTTGGTTTTGTATTAGGCCTATTTACCCAGTATAGGGTAAGTTTAGTAATTGTCAAAAATTTCGATCTCTCTATTTTTTTTTTTATTTTCACATTTCATGACTTCAGGAAACAAAAAAAGTTATTTTCGACATGCCATTAGTCTGCCTTCATGGTGTTGTCTTTACAAATAAAAATATGAATATGAAATTTGGTGTATGGGACTATAGTGTGCTTTACAGAAAAATCGAATTATTTTTTTTAATGCCAGTAATTTTTTTTTTTTTTTTTTCATTTCTCATGTGATATTCAACTAATGAACACACTAAATTAAATAAAAAGTAGTAGAGGTTAATTTTGTATCCAATGGTACCAACCTGACCTCTCTAAAAGGACAAATAGCTAAGTTATTGTCAAAATATAATTTCGAACTATAACCTAACAAGAAACTGTAATATTCGTATAATTCATATGAGATCCCAGCAAGGCCGAGTCACCGACACAAGCGTAGCGAGCAGAGGTTCCTTCACATATTATGTACAGCTTCCAGTCCAGCTAAGGCCCAGACACTGAGCGATGCGAGTACGCGAGTAGAGACTTTTTAATGCGTACTAGGCGGGTCAGGGCCTAGCCGACGTCGAGAAAGCAGTGACAGGCTACATACACAATTTATGTAGGTAGACTACAGTAATTTATGTACCGGTAGGTAGTTATCTAGGAATGGGTTGTACCGTCAAGTCAGGCTAGGGTAGCAAGTAGAAGGGAGGACACGCGACACGCCCCTTACACCAGAAACACTCCTAGTTTGAGGATACTGTACCAATATAATTGAACATTTCCTACAAGGCCTAAGAAACCTGTTTTAGAGCATTATTTAGAGGATCTGCTTATATTAAATTGTATGATGTAGCTGGGTAAATACTATGATAGCATCCATCAACTTGTTTATTATTACTATCATAATAATTTGTAATATATACAGGGTGATTCACGAAGATATGCAGAAACTTCGGGAGCTCATTCTACAGGTAAAAGTAAAGAAAAAAGTTATATAACATGGGTCCGGAAATGCGTCGTTAGCGAGTTACGGCTAGCGAAAGATTTCGCCCAGAATTTTGTACTCTTAGTTAAATAAGGGCCTCCAGGAATTCTGGGAAGGTATATTAAAAGGCAAATTCAATTGTTAATTATGGTTTTTGACCTGACAAACTGAATAAAATAGGACCCAGAACTGTAAGTTAAGTAGTTTTTGAGAAAACCAGTGTAAAATTCAAAAATTGGAGTCAATTTTTTTTTTTACATTTGGCCAACAATAACTTTGTTATTTTACCAATAAACAGATCAAATTTTACAACGAAAATTGTAGAATATTTAATTTTGAACAAAACAGTGCAAAAAGGTGTACAGAAAGTGAATTAAAAAGTGTGAGATGTTCGATTAAATTAATTTTTATTTAAAATAGTGCAAAGTAAAATCAAACAGAAAACCCTTAATCTAAACCTATTCAATAAAATTACAATAAATTCTCAAAAGGCTCTCCATCAACTTCAATGCATTTTTCTGCTCGTTTAAGAATTGCTCTTGTTGCTTTTCGTAGTTTCTAAAGGGCTTTCCTTTTAATGACTAAGAATGAGCTCCCGAAGTTTCTGCATATCTTCGTGAATCACCCTGTATATATATATTTCTTTTTATTAATCCAACAATAAGAGTGTATGTATTCTGGCAGTATACTAAGCCTAGTGGAACTAAATGTGAATTTGGGTAAGGTGATCTGCGATTAGTCAGCGTTTGTCCTCTAATAAAAAGATGTTTTTAAATTGTCACTGAAACGCGAAAACGTTTTGAGCGATTGAAAACTTCCTTATTTTATATACGAACATTTATGGGGAGATTACACCAAATACGTTTTGATTTTGAGTATGAGGAAGATTTTGAAAGCTCACTATATAGTCTATACTCTATTTATTACTGTAATAGGAAAACCTGGATTAGAAAATACAAGTTTTAATATAAGTTATAGATGAACTCTATTTAATAACCTAATAAGGTCTAGTCTACATTTTTAAATAAATCATTATTTTAAGATTAATCAATACAAATAAAATATTTAAAAAATATCTCAACTATAATACTTACTTTAATTATAAAAATCGTATAAAAATTCCATATAGGTTATGAATTAAAATTGGTTAAATCCAACCAACTTCTTTTTCAAATTCCCAATAAAAACTAATAGGGAATGGCATGTCTTGAAATCAAAGCCTAGTAAATAGTTGATCATACTAAATTGTTGTAAATTCAGAAAATATTTCTTCTTCCTCATAATATCATTTGAAACATTTACAAAATATAATATACAGGTTGCCTAAAATGTTACAATTTTGATTATTATACTGTTATCTTTATCATATATTTTTTTTATTGCGTCACTGTTTTGATTATTATACTCAAAACATTGATTTCTTTCATATTAAAAAAAAAAAAAAATTGTTACTGTTTTGATTATTATACTCTTTTATCGTTAAACATTAATAATTTCTATCTTCATTTTATTTACTGTACTAGGTCTACTGTTTTGTTTATTGTACTGCTATTGTTACAGATTAATTTCTATTTTCATTTTATTTATTGTACTACTGTTTTGTTTACTGTACTGCTATTGTTACAGATTAATTTCTATCTTCATTTTATTTATTGTGTTTTTGTTTTGATTACTATACTGCTATCGTACACATTCATTTCTTTCCTCATTTTTTATTGTGCTACTGTTTTGAATATTATACTGCTATTGTTATTAAATATTAATTTCTTTCGTCATTTTTAATTAAGTTAACCCTCGGTATTAATTAAGAAAAAACTGTTTGAAATTACATGCATTTAAAAAAATTTAATTCGATTTTTCTGTAAAGCACACTATAGTCCCATATACCAAATTTCATATTTATATTTTTATTTGTAAAGACAACACCACGAAGACGGACTAATGGCATGTCGAAAATAACATTTTTTTGTTTCCTGAAGTCATGAAATGTGATAATAAAAAAAAATAGAGAGATCGAAATTTTTGACAATTACTAAACTTACCCTATACTGGGTAAATAGGCCTAATACAAAACCAAATTATAATGATACTGATAACAAATAATTGTATTTTTACTGGGAAAACGAAATATATTTTGTTGTTGATTTTATATAAATTTTGCTTTTATATTTTAACGGTTTTCATTTTAATTATAACTCTCGTAATTTTATGTGACAATCTGAGGTACCTTATTTATTTGATCTATACCTTTCTTCTAGTTTTAGGTTAGGTCTCCCTCTTTCATCTTCCTACAGGTAGTCTATCTCTTGACCAACTCTTGCTCTCTTCCACCCCAGTCTAAAAAGTGGTTGTCAAAATTATGTCTGTGTGTGTCATGTGTGTCTATAGAGTGTGCTTCAGCAATATGGATTGGATCGATATTAATCAAATTTGGTACGTTAAGTGCCCATATTTTGGTCATATCTCAAAATTAAAAAAAAAAATTGATAACAAAATTTGTGGATACTTGTCATAAACAAAAACACAAAATTCAATTTTATCAAAATTGGTTTTGAGAGTTTTGATTAAATTTTGCTAAAATGAAACTCCTAAGTTCCCAAACAAAAAGTATTGGTCGCCCTCTCTTAAAAAATCCCAATTTGTGTTATTGGTAAAAACCAAAAAAAAATTGGTGAAATGTGAAGGTTAATGTCCCAAACCAAATTTCAAAATGATGACTATTTAAAGCAGTTAGTTTCTTTTACCTGTAGAACTCTAATTAGCAAATAATAATTCATTTATTGATACAAAGTCAGTGTATCCGCTGACATCCTAGTCTTATTTTATTATAACTCTTAAGAATGTATCCTATCAAAGTATCCATAATTTTATCTAATGTTTAGTATACCAAACATGTTTGCATCATCACTGAATATTTTAAGCCCAGCATTGATGGGCGATGAAGGCACAGGAAGAGGGATCATCCTGAGGGATGCACCTACAAAATGTAACTGTGAACGACCCAAGAAGAATGTCCTTGCAATATTTGTGGATTGATGATAGTTGGAAGAATAAGCGTCCATTGCCCGAAACATCCCAACGTAAGTGTTTCTGTTATATTTAGACTAGGGCTTTTGTAAATACGTAGTAAGCTTTGTTCAATGGATGCTCGATTAATACTTTTATTATACTGCCTAGCGATTGCCATGACATACAGATCAAGAAGTAGTAATACAGCTGCTGTACATTATAACAAAACATCACTCATACAATAAACACACTTGCTGATATTCATATATATATATACATTTTTATTCCTCACAAGACCTCACAAGAATAGAACAGGAGATGGATCAAGGTGATCTAGATGGAACAAGAGACCTGATAGGAAAGGTGAAAGAGAAGTATCTAACCCAAGACTAAATGAAGAATGGTGTACATCCAACTTGAGTATCTCAGGATTTCCACTTATAAAGGAGCCCTTGTGTGTAAGTGAGGTGACATCTGTGATGTCAAAACAACCTCGGCTTCATGATAAATCTAGGCCTTTTTTTAAAACAGTCCAATCTATGTCATATGAAAAACTCACCACTCAAGGCATGAGTGATTGTATGTACTTGAAAAATTTAGTGCGGTAATCTAAAGTAGTAAAAAACACATCACCATAATTGTTCATTTTCTTGTAGACTTCTTCTGTCTTGGAACATGTGATCAAGATAATGCTTGAACAAAAAATGTTAAGAAGGATTTATTTAAAGAGGGTGAGAGATAGAGATCAAACAGTGAGATCTACAGAAGAATAAACATCATGATATTTTTGAAGTCCGGACACCTGAACAAACGGCTGAGGAAAGGATACCAAGGAAGCTGGATGAAGGGAAAGGTAAACATAGGAGACTGATGATAGATTGTTACAAATTTGAAAGAAAATCTGAGATCTATGCCAATCAGTAAGTGATGGGAGAAAGTGGAGAATAAAAAGACATGGAAAAGAGGAGTCATGAAGGCCAAAGAACAAGTCTAAGCTGTTTTTAGTACCAAGGAAGGAAATATATTCCAATTTAAATGTCAATTAAAAAGCGTTTTCATACATTTAAATAATATAATTTATTTACGAACAAAATTTGATTTTTAATGAGGAGCATCGTTGTTGATTCTTGTATTTATTGAAATTGTATTATTGATACTAAATATTTTACCTCTTATACAGATTATGTGAGAATGCTTTGGTTTTTATTGACAAACTAACTACTGTTTACATGAAATATCATATAAACCAACCATTAAAAAAAAAGAAAAAGTTGTTTGAAAGTAATACCAAATTACTTGATATTTAGGTAGAGATTACAATAAACAAATAGAACCCTTTCAGGACCAACTTATCAATAAATTAGAAAAACTAATTTTTCCTCCCTTTTTTCGGGTTAAATTGGTTCATTTTAGGTAGGATATTTTTTATATAATTTACAAATATTTATTAATATACTTTTTTGACGTGGTACTTTAAAGTACCGACAGTCCTTTATGGCCATTAAAGATTGTTTCCTTATGGTACAAATAAGTAACGCCAGAACTCATTGGATTAAATAGTTTATATTAGATTTATAAAGCAAAATAAAACAATGTAACTTGGCAAAACTTTTAAAAATATCTAGAAAAAAAGTATTAAAAGAATTATTTCATGAAGATAAAATACAGTGTAGATGACGGTTGACCCTCTAGAAGAGAACTTCATGGAAGTTGGCAAAACAGTTTTTCTTGTCATTGATACATAAAAACACTTTACAATGGCTGCATTTACTGTGAGGCCTAGACTGAATCTTTTTCTTGCTGCAAACTTCACAGGGCCCACGCTTGTTGTCGAACGTTGCCAGTGGACCCCTTTGTTTCCCAGACGAACGTCTCTTGGGACGGAGAACTCACTTTTCCTTCGCTTTACAGAAGGAGGGTCTACAGCAATGTCCTCAATTGATCTTCTCTTCGTTTTTGTTGTAGTGTAACTCATTAGGCCCTTTGCAACCATCCGTCTAAATTCTAGAACTGTAGTTTTTTCAAACATAATTCCATAAATGACGTACGAATTCACAAATGTAATGTCCATCAAACCTCATAACAATCTATGCCACCACTTGACAGATTTTCTATTTACATTGTAGAGAGCTCTGTAGCGATCAGCAAGATCTACCCCTCCCATCAGGTTGTTGTAATCCTTTACAACCTGTGGGCATTTCACATCTATTCTAGAGCCATTTTTTTGAGTTCCGTTTTACTTTAGTTTCTTCTGTTCCATGGTAATTTGAAATAAGTAAAACCGACTTGCTATCTTTCCACTTAAAAATACCAACATCTGCACTTGAATAGCGGTGGTCCCAAGATCTTCTTTCTAAATGGGCATCTGATTTCATGTCAGGTATCCCTGCTCGGTCACTTCTTAGCGTTGCACAAGACAAAACTTGTTCATTTTTCAGCCTCTCTAAAAGAGGAATATAGATGAAAAGTAGTTATCAAAAATAACTATATGTCCCTTACCCCATTGATCTTCAGTTAGTGACAGTACTATACGTTCGCCCAAACCGTATTCCTTAAATTCATTTTCCACAGTTTCATTTTTCCCCTGGTAAACTTCGAAATTTAATATATAGCGTTTTTGGTCACCTAAGCACCATAACTTGTAGCCTCGTTTTATGGGCATTTTAGGATTATACTGTTTTAGTGAACTGCGCCCTTTGAAAAGGATCATTATTCGTCAATACTGAGTTCACGTGTACCATTCCCCTATACAGAGTTTTGAATTTTTTGTTGATCATATCTATAAATGGTCTCAGCTTGTGCAATTTGTCTTTTGTTTGAGGAGTAATGGTACTGTTGTCATTTATGTGAAGGTTTGATAAAATTTCAACAAATCTTGTCCTACTCATAGCGGATGATACAGGTCTCACATTTAAATCATCTGATGTTGACCAATAGTTCTTTACTGACGGCAGTTCATGGTATCCCATAAGAAAGCTAATACCGATGAAAACTAGAAGTTCTTCTTCTTTTAAATTAAGGTTCTATCCTCTTTCAGTAGCATATAAGTTGGATTGGAAAACAAGGTGTCTTACGATGTGTTTATCGAAGAACTTTAAAAACACGTCTGTGGCTGTTAGGCATCCTTCAACAGGGCCTGGAAAGGAACAGAAAATTTAGGTCCTATTAATTAAGAGTATTTATTTTATAGCATTTATTTTCTATTACTATTATAAAAACTTTGTTATACACAAAAAGTATAGGTAATTATATAGCAGAGTAGCCTCACTTCAAAATCAATTTTTATGTGTTTTATTCGTCAAATAAATGTTGGAAAAATATTTTATTATCAAAAAAAGTGTCGGAAAGATGATTACATAATATAATTACACAAGTTGTTTTTTCGTGAAAAAATTAACTCTGTGTTATCTTTCATACTCATGACATTCACTTCAATAAACGTACGGAAGGTTTGGCCAGGTGGTTTTATATATATATATATATATATATATATATATATATATAGCAACCTGGCCAAACCTTTCGTGACATATAATAATACAGCCCTACATATTTACAGCAAAGAAAACATTATTTATTCTTATGAAGTAAGGTATGTAGTAAAGGATAAAAAAATAAAACGAAGAAAATACGGCGCCACCTTAACCTCCTAAGACCCAGAGGTGAACTAGTTTATAGGGCTAATAGCCTGATGTACTTTTTCCGACACTTTTTTCCGATAATAAAATATTTTTCCAACATTTATTAGACGAATAAAACCCATAAAAATTGATTTTGAAGTGAGGCTACTCTGCTATATAATTACCAAAGTATATATTAGGCTAAGCCTTTATAAAATTAGTAGTAGTAAGTAATGAAAATGTTCTCACCTTCACTGTCATTATAAGTAGGAACCGTTGTAGTTAGGTCCTTTTTCTTCCATTTGCGGTTGATGTCATCTCTTTTTGCTTTCTTTTTCTGGTTGTTATCATCTTTCTTAGATTTAGGCTTACTTTTAGTTTTCTTCTGGTCTTTCAGCCCTTTTTTTGGATTGATTTTCGATCCTACTATTCTTATTGGTTTTATTATGGCCAGGCTTTTTTTCTTCAAGATTGTTAAAGCTACTTGCAATGCTTGTGGGTTCACTGGGCTCAATCAAAACTATTATTTGATTGTTGTCAGGATTTTCAACATTTTCATACTCGCCTATAGCCATCATGTCATTAAATAGGCCTACTTATGTCAAAATTATTCACAGATGATTGGCCTAGGCCTAAAACATTGGTTTCTTCATTACGGTCTGCGGTGGTTGCCTGATCGTCACTGTTAGTACTGATCTCTTCCAATTCATTGTTATTTGTCTTAGGTCCTTTTAGGCTAGGGATGCTATTCCGGATTAAATTATGTTCATTTATAGGCCTAACTAATGTCTCCAGTACCTGTACATAACCATTTATCTTCATCATAACACTCATCATCACTGACATCTGAAAGCACATTCACGTCAGGCATCTCTTCAATAAGGATGTTTTCAATATCTTCGTCAGTCAAAATATCTCGAACCATGATTAACCACTACTTGAATAACACTGTTACTCACAGTACTCACACTAATTTTTATTCACACAAAAATAACCTACAATAGAAGAAAATCTGAACAGCTGTTTATAGCTGTTGCCATAGAGACCTGAAGGTACCAAAAAGTACCACTTACAATTAATTTTAGTTTGTAAATATTGCCACCAACCTGTACAGGGCTAAATAAAATATGGATAGACTACATAAATGTATAAGGAATTCAAATTTTTAAGAACAATGACAAAAAGTTAATTGTATCATAATATATTACAAAAAATTATAAAAATTGGGTTTGTAAATTAGTTGGTTACCATAGACACAGCTTCAGTTAGTGCTACAATCTGTTGGCAAACATTGAAAATACTAGCAGAAATTTATATTTTAGAGGATAGTAGTAGTACTCTGAAGTACCATGAGTCCTGAAAGGGTTAGGTAGAGATTACAATAAACAAATAGCTGATACTGTATTACTTTTGAATGCCACAATTGAGTAGTGAAACCAAGATTACTTAGTCAAGTAGATACATTATTTTATGGTCATTGGTTTAGAACACTGAGTACAACTCGCGCACTATAAGTCCCGCTCTGACCGCCGTATGGCGAGTGATGGCGCGCAGGGGTGAGGGGAGGAAAATCAATGCTGTCTTGAAAACATTTTGTATCTCATTACTTATGTATACAATAAACTTCCCCGTAACTAGAAGTCCTATCGAAAATGTTTTCAAATGTTTTTTAAAGATTAACTAAGTAGCTATAACTTTCTCGCTGGAAGTTTGTTTCTACCTCAAAAATAAAAAGAATTCTCGATTAGTGACTTTGTCATGTCATGCTGTAACAACTTTCTAAAACTTTTCATTAATAAAAATTATACATAAATTTAAACAAAAATATATTTATACCATTGGACGAGGCAATTCATGCAGAAAAGAAATATATAAGTTTCATTGTAGTTTTATTATTCTTAAGAGTTCCAGGAGCGTGTAAACAACAACGCACTCATCGCTCGGGATGCCTCTCCGTTTTGCCGTCCTTCACATAGTATGTTAGGCTAGTTGCACACACACCGATTTTGGACGACCGATTTTTTACCGACCGTCCAAATTCCAATAGTGAACCACTGAAGGGAACGGAACCTGGCACACACGCTGACCGCTGATCGGTGCCGGTAAAATGACGCCGAGCAGCCGGCCACTGCCACTGCAAAGGGTCGGTGCCGGGGAAGTACCGGCGACACAGTGGAGTACGTGACTAAATACACGCTTGCACACACACCGATTATTTACCGACCGACCTCTGTAGTTCTCGCTGCGACATTTCCATTCCAACCGACTGCTCTGTTGATATAGGACTACATTTTGGTAGTGCGTGCTAATTATAACGGATATTGTAACGTTTGAAATGGATGACCTGATAGACAATGATGTTCTTATTTCGTTAGTGGAGGCAAGACTTGTTTTGTGGGATAAAACTTCTGACACCTTTAAAGACAGAAATCTGACTAGGGATGCGTGGAGTGAAGTCTGCTGCGCTCTGAAAAACGATTTTGAGGATATGAATAATAAAATGAAATTAATATTGAAAAAATAAGTTTTGTGTTTATTTGTTCTCCATAATTTTATTACATTTCTTAACATCTAGAATTAGCTTCAAAAATTAGTTCCAAAATAATGGAGAAAAAATATCAGAATTGTTTTGGACTTGTTTTATTGTGATAGGAATCTTCTGGTTATATTTCTTTAATAATATTAAGTACATTGGGAACATTAATAAAAAGAGCCAGGTATATATTTTATTACTTCCCTCAATGTTAGAGCAAGCCTTTCTCGTGAAGGAATAGAGTTTCTCATTTTCGTATTTTGATGTTGGATTTCTTTTTTCAACTTCTCATGAAGTTCGTCAAAGGATGCAATAGACATTCTGAAGAAGTTGAAAAACTTACTTCCATCTAGCCTTAGTAATTCAAAAAGAGTGTAGAATGTTCCTGTGGTTTCTCTATTTTGATTGATAGGGTGTATCCTACGGCGCTTAATACGGCGATACAATAACCACATAGAAACAACTCGTTTAGGATTCATTATTCAATAATCTCGGGTCACCAACTGATTATTTGACTGGTATGTCTGCAAGCACCTGCTACCGATAAAATATCGCCCGATTTTTTACCGACTGTCCAAAATCGGTGTGTGTGCAACTAGCCTTACGCAGACTGGCTATTAGCTGCCGGCCAAGAGTGGGACTTAACCCAAGCTAAGTAAAAAGGATCCAATATAAATAATTCCAAAATAATGCTATAGTTTAATTTAATAAGATATTTTATTACAACATAATTTTTATTTTGTCTTTACAGAGGAATCATTTTTATTTACATTTCTTTACTTGAATTTAGAAATAAAATTGACTGTGTGACTAATAGTTTTTTTTTTTTTTACACTTTATTGAATGCAGTAATCAAGCATCCCCAATTTTTGGAAGGATTTGTTGATTTTGTAAAGCTGCTTTCTGACGTTGACGAGTGGCATTTTCTGCATTTGATACTCTGCGGAAAGGTCTTGGAATAAATCCTTTGGTAGGATATAAAGATTCATTTGATTTTTGAGCTGTAAAAAAAGAAAAAGAAATACAAATAAAGCAATTTTTTAACATTTCCTAACGTCGGTAAGTTTAGTTGGTAAAATTGTATATATATATATATGAATATCAGCAACTGTGTTTATTGTCTGATAGAGGAGTCGACATAAGGGAAAGCCTTAGTGTTTTGGGAAAAGGATCAGGATATGTAGGGCTCAGGATCAGTCATGAGAAAACTAAGACTCTGTGATTAAATTAAACAACTTGTGATTTATTCCAACTCTGAAATGAAATAGAGGATATATGCAAAACTTTACATATCTGAATAGCTATGTGACCTGGAATTCCAGGAATATAAGAGTAACCCAAACAACATGCTTAATGACAAACTAACCTTTCATCCAACCTAATCTAACATAATAGCCAAACTGAAATAAAAGCACAAATAATTACCCAGTGGACAGATTTCGAACCTTCAATACAATAAATCAAACATCGTAGTAAATACCTATGCAGTTTTCTACCAGTCACAGGATAGATCAAAATAGTTTATCTATGTGGCCATAGACAATTTTATTAATTAATATGTATAATGAAGAGCTCAACTTGGGATATTTTTAAGTGTTAAGTGTTTGTTTTATGTGTTTGTATAGTACCTGACGAAGCCGACTGTGTTCAGTGAGATAGTGCTGTAGCAACGTTTAAAACTAACAGACTGTGGACAACTAATAAGCTATTTATAGTATAAAAAATAGAAGTTCAGATAAGAAAAAAGTAAAGATAGGCTACATTTTGAGCAAAACCCAAAAGCTGTGGAGTGGAAAGTGTTGGAGTAGAACTCACAGGATATGAAGAGCCCTGGAAAAACCTAGAACGAATCGGAGAAGAACAGTGAAGTAGGGTACAAACTGTGGAATAAAGTGAAGATCTTGGTGACTAATAGTCCGGTTTTGCTACTTCGTAGTAGCCCTATTTTCCAATGCTGGCTCTAAAAGTAACTATGTGTTTTTTTTTATCTTGACCAAGAGCTTCTAGCTGATGTTGATATTTCGATGTCTCTCAACTTTGCCATTTTGCAGAGTTGTCACTAGAACATCCAGTAGGAACTATGTAAATTCTTTCAAAATTAAATTTAAGCTAGTTTAAAATTAATAAGTTTTTAGAGTTTCGTAGAACTTTTATGTTTTCACAACATAAACAGTGTCTTTCTAGTTATCTGTTTAGAAGAAATTGTAAATAAACATTAAAGTAACATCTGTAGGTACAAAATATACCTTATATTTATGCTGTTAAATTCCTCACTAGCAGGTTTATCACGCTCATCTATCAATCAATAATCATTGCCCCAATTTTCAAATTTGAGGAAAAGAAACACTGGTAAAGTGAGAGGTAAAGTCTGAAATCTTCTCTAAACTCCATAAATTATCTCTGACAAAAAAGAACAGTGTATCAACAGGATAGTAAGATTTTTGTGAAAGGTATGTCAAACAAACAGGTGCTATATCACCATACTACTGAGGGGAGATATGTCAAGGTAACTGAACAGAAAAATAATTTTTCCTACTTTGGTGCTGCCTTGCTCTGTGATTAAACTACTCTTTCTTAATTTCTTTTAGTCTGTCGTGAATGATTCAGTTTAAAAAACCTATTGTGATCGTAGTGCAACCAGACTGCTATTTCACCCTTACAAACAATGTTATTATGTAGAGATTGCTGATAACACATGATAACAATTTTTTAAATAAAAATATTTGGAAAGAATTCATGCAATAAGATTTTTTTTTACCAATCCCATTAATGCAATAACAATTTTCTAACTGATGATGTATAGGGAAGACATTTTACATTTTTGTTTTAATCTGTAACGAATAACACATTTAGTATAATGAATAAATATTTCTATTATTAAGTAATCAACGAAACTATTTGTGTGTGATATTTCACAATAATTGACTGATAACATCAGCAAATAACATCATAAAATATAATATCTACATTGCAAAAGGTTAATTGGTAATCTTGTTTATTGAGGAATGGATAAGGAGATCAAAACAGATTATAGAAAGCAAAAGTTGGATTTTCTGTACCGAAACCAATATGGAGATGTACCTTTCATGTTTATATTTTTGTTACTGTATGAAAGCAAAGGCATGGGGACAGCTAGTATTTTATAAAATGACAAAAACCTGAGGATGGGATTTATTTCTGATACAGCTATAATGTAATAAATAAATAAAACCAAAAACTGTTATTCCACACTGAACGTAATTAATAATAGTTTACAATAAATTAGACAGATTAGAAATGATTTATTTCACAATGCAAATGGTATTATTGGAACTCCAATCAGCCACTGCATAAATGTGAAATTAGGTGGTTAATTTAAAATGTAGTACAGAAATTAATTTTAGATTTTTTTTTTTGTTTTACTTACTTAGTTCATTGTTGTAAGTATTTGACAATGAATAACAAATGAAGTAATTGACATCACAAGTATGGTTTTAAAGTACTATTTTAATATAAACGAGTCATTTCCAGTTAAGAATTTAAACAGCTTTGAATAACTATAAGCCATGTAAACCATTTATTTTTGCTAGATGTAAGCAATAAATCAAAAATAAAGTAACCACTATACAGTATTTACAGTTAATTTATTAACTTTGGTATATATATATATATATATATATATATATATATATATTCAGACCCAATTATCACTGATAAACTTTTAGTTTTGCGAAATGTAAACAATCAATGACAACACAACATGAATCCTTACAAATAAAGTATCCACTATATATGTAAAACCTAAAAATAATTTAAAACTGCTGTTATAAATTCTTAAATAAAATAAAAATAATGGTGTTTGCCATTATGCTTTTTAATTAATGGTTCAAATGAGTGCTAAATTCACGTGGTATACTTGTGTTTCTTATTCTTTTTTACTATTCGAGTCTTATTCTTTATGACTTTTTACCCATAACAGGCATATTATTTAAATAATAAATTTACTACAGAATAAGTTTTTCCAAAGAAAATGAATCATTTTCAGCAAATTCGCAGGTAGCACTATATAATTTGACATTGTAATCATCAAAATCGGCCCTATAATAAAGAAATATGTGACTGGTGCAGAAATTACTTAGCGAATTAAATATAAAATAAATCAGACGAACAAGCTCTTGTTAGAGGGACACATAATTTATTCAATTTTACCTGGTTTGTTGATCTCGCTTGATAATGATAGTGTTAAATTGGTTGTTCTGGGCTGCATTTCTTCATCACTTCCTTTTGAAATGGACGGTCTTAAACTAAGTGGAAGATGTTGGGTCAAGCCTACAAAATAATAATAATAATAATAAATTAATTAATTAAAATAATTATATTGTTGGGTTTAATCAATACAACAATTAATTTCTATTTAGGTTTATTTATAAAGATATCTATAAAAATTAACTCTATATGACAATGTGTCGTAAACAATATATTTGAACATGGAAGTACTAAAGAACGTTTTAAAAGTAAGGCCACTACAAAATAATGATGTTAGTAACAGAAAGACCATATCTTAAACTACTTTTCCACTAATATTAAGATATTTGTCGTGGTGTAGAACCAATTATTCTAAATATCCTCTTGATAAAATAATGCTGCCTGTGAAGACAGTAAATTATTACACAGCCCTTTTGACATCTACATCATCATCATTTCTCTGATTAACAATAAACTGCTACAAATGCAGAACAAGTGAAAGTCACATGGTGCTAAATCTGGCCTTTTTACAGGGGATGATTATGGAGCCAAATGATGTGATAAGTTCTTGGGTTAGAGCTGTAATATATGGAGCCTAACATTATTGTGAGGCAATACAATGCGTCAACTAAGCATGTCGTACCTTTTGTTTTGATTGCACAACACATTTCCTTTCAGGTCTTGCAATATATGCAGCATTTATTGTTGAACCATGTGGTAAGAAATCAACAAGCAAAAATCCTTTACTATCCCAAAAAATATTTAACATGATTTCTAGGTGGAAATTGTTTGCTTTTAATTTCTTCTTTGTCTGAGATCTGATGTGCCTCTACTTCTTGGATTGATTTAATTCTGGCGTAATATGAAACACTCATATCATATCACCAGTGACAATGTGGTTTTAAAAAATTACCATTTTTATCTCTGTATGATGTAAGCAACATGGGAGCACCCCCAATTCGCATGTTTTTGTGTTTTATAGTAAGCACTTTTGGGACCCAGTGTGAGTATAACTTCTGATAATTTAAATGATATGACACAATTTTATACAGAACAGTTTGTGAAATTCACAAGAAAAAAATCATAAACTATCTATTCTGATGATTTTTTTTTTTGTTTACGGACTGTATTAAATCATCATTAATAACAGATGACCACCTATTTCATCCTCATCATTCACGTTTCCACTGTCCACACCCTTCAAAAATTGTGTAATCTATTGCCTAACTATTTCACCACTCATAGTTTTCTTACCGTAACTTCACTAATGTGGTGATGAATCTCTGTTGGTTTCACATTTCTTGCATTTAAAGATATCAGTCTATAGTTTACAGTTGGCATGTCTTTCAATTGTCTTAAAAATTTGAATCATATAAAGTACATTCTAATAACAACTACTTTCCCCACAATGGTGTCTGTAGCTCAGCAGACATACACACTGAGATAACCGAAGGACTCTAGTGATCACATTTGGAAGTGGTACTGACTTTCAAAAAATACCTTGTATGTATAATATAAAATTTAAACGGTACACATAAGGAAACTTATGTATATTCTTAATTTTCTACAGTGCTTTTGAACTGCTTAATTTTAATTATTGTAAATATCAAAAGCATTAGTTTTTAAAAACTAAATGTTATGATTCCACATTTTTAAGTTTGTAGATTACATTAAAACCATTGCAGGCAAAAAAACAAGCACCGTCCATTCTAGGGATACACCAATAGTATTGTCTGAAGATATGCAACACCCATAGTTAATTTTTACTTATCAATTCTATATGTTCTATAACAGATATCATAATAGGTATGTTATATAAGAAATGTGTTTTTCTAAGTTTTATTTTCTCACATACATGTAGTATAGAAAAAGATATATAATGGGTCAAAAAATCGATATTAAGTTGTTAGTGGATATACCAGTTTTGTGGTTCTTTGAATCCGATAAAGTAGTTTTTGTATGATTTCTTTCTGTCTGTCATCGGTCGTATGTACAGTGTTCTAGAGCCCAAATGAGTGGATCAATTTTATATACGCTACAGATCATCACCACCCACATCCAGCATGGAATCAGAACTCATAGTGATACTTACAGCTGTCCAACACTGTAAGCACCTCCCATTAAAAAGGAACTGTGTACTCATGTATTATAAATCTACCTTGGGGGAGGGGCAATAGCTGGATATAAGACTATATCACTCTTTTACTCCACCCACAAAAAAAGTTCATTACTGCACAGAAATAAGACCATAAGAGTGTACATTGCATGTGTCATGAATAGATACAGAAAAGCTAGCGGATTTGAACCAACAGGGGTGTTTTGAGCCATACATCAACTACTGTGAACTTAGACGTTACATCCTGCTGTTCTTCTGGAGAATGTACCCTTACCCAAGGAACCATCAGTGTTTGTATTTGTGTTCATGTCCTCCTTTGTCTTTTTGTTGCACGAGAAGTTGTTGTGTGTGAAAGTCCTGGTTAACAGGATCAATTTGTGTAGGTAGAAGTGTTCATGGAATTTCAGAAGTGTCAAAGCCAATGAAAGGTTCACCGTTAGAGAATTGCAAATCATCAGTTACTTGGACAACTTCAACCAAAGAAGAATCAGAGTAATCAGTCCAACTGTCATCAGAATCACTGTCTTCAGGCATATCGTCTGCAGACAGGTCTTCTTCAGTACAGACCTTACTCTCTTGATTTTTCTTAGAATGAGATGTTGTAATAACCCCCCCCCCCCAATTCATCTTCTCCATCTGAAGAATCTGGATCTAAAAGCATTCCCTCCAGTTGCATCCCTATAGTTTTGTCTGAATGTCGTGTTTATAAGTTCTTACAATATACAACACTATTCTTTGACATTTCCGTATTTTCTTCTACAATCTTTTTAAAGACATTTACAAAATTATGCTTACTTTGACTTCGTACTGTTACTCCCTGGTCTAGTCGATTAATTGATCTAGGTTGAAGCATTATAAACAAACAGAATATAACAAAAGACCACACACTATTTTGGCTCTATAATCCAAATATCTAATGCAACGATATTTGGATTATAATGCTCAAATATCTAGTGATATACAACGAGTCAGTCATGCTTTCTCTCTCTCTCTCTCTCTCTCTCTCTCTCTCTCTCTCTCTCTCTCTCTCTCTCTCTCTCTCTCTCTCTCTCTCTCTCTCTCTCTCTCTCTCTCTCTCTCTCTCTCTCTCTCTCTCTCTCTCTCTCTCTCTCTCTCTCTCTCTCTCTCTCTCTCTCTCTCTCTCTCTCTCTCTCTCTCTCTCTCTCTCTTTCCAAGCTATTCTATTAGACTTGCCTACTTCTCTCTACTCCCAACAGTCATGTCAAGTATACACAAACTAGTCAACTGTGCATCTCAATGTTCCTCGAAGTTAACTTTGTCCTACTATACCAAAAACCTATAATCATTGTTGTACAAATGCACAACGGTTTTGAGGTTGAACAACATAAAGTACAAAATGATTGCATAAAAGGCACATTATTATATCACCTGAAAGGCAAATATTATTTATTCAATACTTTGACTTTGCTCAAATTATAGGAAGTAATTTGCAAATTGTTGAAACAGTATCAATATTTATTTTAGAAATGAAATAAAAAACTATTTGCCTAGCATTAGAAATAGTACGCTGTACACTTACATGTGATTTCAGGACTGAATAGAGCCTTTTTTGACTTTTGTTTTTCCATTAGATGTCTTCTTTCTTCTTTAAACATTTCAAAACTCAGGAGAAAACATCTTGTCACATCTTTTATCTCTTTTCCATCCAGAATTCCTATCCAAAGGAACATAATAAATATATATTATTTTAAAGTTAATTATTATAATACATAAAATAATGAAAATGACAATTCATTCAAGGCTGTCAAATTTGATAGGTTTTGCAATGTAATGGAGGAGAAAAAGATTGGGTTAATGTTTTGAAATATCTAGTGGTATTGACCTAAAAAATATTTCCTTTTAAATAAAAACTAGACAAAATATTTCTCAAAAGTAGCATTTTCTAGAGACACATGGATTTTTATCTTACATATAATTCAACAGTGCCTAAATATGTTCGCTAAACATTTTCTCTGCACCCATTCATCCTACAGAGATTGGAATGGTCTCATTGTAACGCTTAACACATACGCTGTGGCGGGTCCACCGGAGGACCCCGTGTGCCGTAGGTGAGCGGCGGGGGTCCGCCGGTGGACCTGCACGCAATGCTGTAAATATAGGCTCAGTGTTGTTCAGCCACTCGTAGGAGCAGGTTGATCTGTTGTCG
This sequence comes from Aphrophora alni, assembly GCA_963513935.1. Taxonomy (NCBI): domain Eukaryota; kingdom Metazoa; phylum Arthropoda; class Insecta; order Hemiptera; family Aphrophoridae; genus Aphrophora; species Aphrophora alni. Next base: position 34,453,146 of record OY740774.1, on the reverse strand, counting down.
CAGTTTAGTTGTGGTCCGTGTGCGTCTTGTAATATACTTGGTTCGAGTTTCGCCACCATGCTAGGGGTCCGCCTGTGACGCCCAGTTTTGTGCTATTGTTTTTTTAATTTTGGTGTGTATATAAATATTTTAGTGTATATAATAGTGTTATTTAGTGTATTAGTGATAAGTAAAATGGATCTTTCGATCCCTGGACCTTCGAGAATTGTCCCACAAGCTGCCAACGTCGAGGAACAACCCAAAAATGAAGAAGATGTTGACGATCACGACCCAGTACAACGCGTTGCGGATGGCGAATCGGGTGATGATTCAGACGAAGTATGGTCGGAAAATGATGACGATGACGATCCAGATGTTTACATAACAGCCCCACAATGGACAATAACAACATCTGGTATGAGACCCCTACAGTTTACACGGACGGACACTTTACTTGTTCCAATTCCAGGAGACTATTCAAACCGGAATTGACTCCAAAGTCTAGAATCAATAAATTTGTAAACCTAACGGTACTTGAATTGAGATCATTTATTGGTTTAGTGTTACATATGAGTACAATAAGACTGAATAGACTGCAACACTACTGGAAGACTGACCCACTTTTTGATTTAAAAATTTTTAGAAACATTATGTCTAGAGATAGATTTTTGAACATCCTTCGTTGCTTGCATTTCAACAAGAACACAAAAGATACAGAAATTAAGCAGTCCATAAAAAAAAATTGTACCGGTTGTGGATTACTTCAACAGCAAAATGGCGATGATTTATTATCCATAGAAAGAGCTTTCCATTGACGAGGCTATGGTATTGTGGCGTGGTAGGTTGTATTTCCGCCAATATATCAAAGGCAAACGTCACAAATATGGTATAAAACTCTACTCTCTCTGTAAACATCAAGGCCTCATCTTGAAGTTCTTGGTATATGCAGGTTCTGAAGATGAACAAGTAGGTGGAAAAGGCCACACAGAGAAGGTAGTTATGTACCTATTGCAAGAAAAACTCGGAAATGGTCATGCTATTTACATGGACAACTCTACTATAAAAGTGGCTTGTCATCAAGACTTTTGGCAAACAAGACCTATTCGACTGGCACCCTGAGGGCAAACCGTAAAATTATTCCAAATGAAGTGAAATCAGCAGCGTTGAGGAAAGGAGAAACTATTGCCAGGTATAGCAATAGTATTATGATAGGTAAATGGAAGGACAAACTAACTGTCCTATATATATCATCGGAACATGAAAATGATATGATTGACTTTATTGATAAAAAAAATAAGGTCAAACAAAAACCACTACCAATTGTGAAGTACAACTAGTTAGTGTACTTATTAAAAAGAGGTGGTTTTTAGTTAGTGAGAATCTTACACTATTGGGAGTACCGGAATCTCTTTGCCTATGTAAGATTGTCCAAATCTTCCATTACTAAAAGTACTAAATTAATTTCTCGGTTACAATCTTGTCTCAATTACAAAATAACTGAATGTTAACTCATAAACCTACCTAACTTGTTTGTATAGAGAATTACTTTATCTCTATACTTTGGTTGGACAATAACTTTATTCATTCTTAAATCCATTTCCTTCAAAAAGTTCCAATATTTTACAGTCTCACACACATCATAAACATCTGTTAATAGATTATTGGTTGCATCCAGTTTTTCAATAAATTTCAATGGCCACAAATCTCTGAGGGCTGTCAATTTGTTTCCAGATACATTAAGTACTCTCAGGCTTTCCTGTAAACAATAAAATAGGTCTAATGAATATGGAAAATGAATAATACATTTATACTAAGAGTCGCTACTTATTAATTAGTGAAAAGGTGAGAAAATTGTATTCTATAGCCACTTATAGAAAATTGTCTTGTATATACTTTGAATTAATGTCTACCTATTTTGTTGGAATGTATACTAATGATGACCTGTACATAAAGATAGAGAGACATGAAGTTGTTTACGTCAAGTAGCCATTGATTCTACTGTCTACTCAACACATTAAGCTATTACACAATTGCTAAAAACACACATAACTCAAGTAGTGCTTGTATTGTGTAACCATCCTATTCAACAAGCCATTCCCTGACTATATTTGAGCAGTGTTGGTTTCTACTGGATCAATACATAAACAGACAAGTTGTGTCATTGCATTTCTCTTAACCGTATTTTTCCTAACTAATTGCCCTATTATTTTATTTAATAATTAATTCATCTAAATAGGTTTCACAATCTTGTAAAATTATTGAATTTTTCACTATATTGGGGGTCCTAAAAGATAGTAAATTCTTCCATCCTATGAGTACATACAATTGTATGAAATTACTTTCATCTATTTTTTTTTCTTCATCCCTTGTACCTTTATATTGGTAGGAGGTGGTTTATTAGAATAACAACCATAGAATTTATTATGCATTCATCATTGGTGTACATATTTTGAAACTGACTAGTAACTGTAGAAACTGTCTAGGAAGTCAATTCACTTTTAAGAGCCAAATGCAGCATTGAGGTGTTGGTGTTAAGTCAACCAGATGTCAAAGAATGCTTCTATATTCTGTATTCTAGTATTTTTATAGTCAAATTTGTCACATTAGTTTATAACGAACACTGTAGTAGTGTACATTTTTGAATTTGAATAGAGCGGGAGCATCGAGTAACAAATTTGAATTTGTTACTTGATCTTTTTTGATTAATAAAACACAATGTCTTATATTTTTAAATAAAATTAATATGTAAAAGTCTTCTTTAAAGAGACCAACAATTAGAGAGTATTTGTTTTTTGTAAAGAACATACTTTTATAATAATTCAATTTCTTTTTAAGAGAAGTAAGATTTAATTCCATTTTTAATTAGGAAGTTGCAACTGAAATTTAAATTTAATAAAACTTAATTTTCTTTCGTTACGTTGAGTCTTGAATATAATAGAATAACTGTGTAGGATGCATTAACTTAAAATATTTTACAGGAACTTGATATTTTTTACATGTACTCTTATTATGGTTTGTTTTGTATAAATAAATAACATGTACATTTCAGCATAAAAAAGGACTTCAATTCTTTCTATCCAATATTCCATTGAGTACACTGTTTCAAAAGAACTTATGACCCTAGAGATTTTAATATTCATTTTTTAAATTTTAAATCTAAATTTTTATTTTTATTTATTTTTGTAATTATTAAATTACAAATGGCTCCCAACTAGATAAGAACATAGCATTTTTTATAAAAACAAAACCCTCGTATTTCATATTATTACAACTTACCTCATATGTTTCTACCCTAAAGGGTTTGTAATAAGAGTACATTACATAGTAATCATGATGTGTAAAGACATCCAACCAGTTACAGTTTTTAAAGTGATTTAGTTTAATTTGTTATGTGTTAATATATTTTGAAAAGAGATTCTAACTGAATTGTATATGTTGGGGGGGGGGGGTTAGGTCGTACTCTAATGATTCAAATTTACTGTGAAATACAAAGTAGATGAACCTTTCTGAGATCCATCTATAATGGTAACCATATCACCACATGTGGTCTAGTAGTTTGTCCCAATGACCTTTACATTATTGCAAAGGAAAGCACTACCAGCTTTTTTATTATTTCGCTGTAAATGGTAAATTTCCAAGTAACAACTTCCAAGTTTACTGGGTTTTATGAGAAATAAAATGAATCTCTCTTTCCTTAAACCTGATTAAAATATTAAACTTCCTCTTCAGAGTTCTGTATCCTGAACAGTACTGAGAACAGACCTTGAAATAATTCAAAAATTCTTTTAAGTTATTTTTATAATGATTATTTGATAAAGTTGGGCGCCATTTTGTAATGTTTTATTACAAAAAATTAATTATTAATTATTTCAAAAAAAATTATTACTCTTGAAGAGAGTGTAAAGTATCTCTGAGGTCGCAAGTTCTTTTGAAAAAGTTTACTATGTAGAATATTAAATAAAGTACTGAATCCTTTCTTCTGAAATATACATTTTATTATTGATAAATATAATACAACATAATAACATCAGAATTCATACAAATCAATTATCACCTCTAAAGATAGAATTATATAATATAATATAACATCCTACATAATAAATTAATCAAAATTAGTTCATAAAAATTTTGTTTATTATTATTTTTTATAGTTGCAACCTACTTTAAAATTAAAATTTTTATGTATTCAGAAAGCTAATATTTTTTCATCAAACATAATTATTTTCATAAAACTTAAATTCTTTTTTAAGTTCAAAACATCAAATTCAAAAAATTAAACAAGGAAAATCTTTTATTTATAAAAGATTTATAAAATTATACTCCAATAACATATCATCACTCTTTACAAAAAACATGAGACGATTATAGACACACTATTCAAATTTCAACAACAAATCACAAGTTTCAATTAATTATATTTCTTAGTTTATATAGAAAATAGTTTAGGCATGTTATACCAGACATGCATTCACTCATAAAAGTTAAATTGAACGTTTTACATGGAACTTTTAATTTAAAACACTTCATTTCCGGGTTGAAGCCACATGGCATCGTTTCACTGATCTCGTCTCTTGTTTTAAAATTAACATTTTTAGTTTTATATTTCACTTTTTATGAATGTAACAATTAATTGTTTACTTTATCGTTAGTTCAAAACATTCTATTTAAGTTATTTAGTTTTTCTTTAAAACACAGTTATTTGTTCCTTTTATACACGGTTTTTCGGCTTGCATAATGCACATTGTCTATTGTTGCACCATATTTCATAATCACGACTTTTCACTTTCAAAAGTTTATTTTTTAGCAAATAGAAACTAACTTACATTATTATATTACAGTAGTTTTAAAACAACTCTTAATTTCTCAAGAAAACACTTTCTTTCTATATTTCCACATTGTCTAAGCAAACATATTTATCTTCTGAGCGTACTGTCCCTTTGAATGTTAAGCTTGGACTGAAATGCTCCGGTTAGTAACAGCTTTCGTTTTTTGTGTTCGAATCATTAACGTTGCAATTTTCTCACAACTAAATTTATACCTGTTTTAAAATTAATATTAACATACATATAATAAATTTCTCAGATCATTCTGTACTAATTATTTTCTTTATTCTTTATTCATTTTATTCACAAAACTAAATACATTTCCTGTTTGTTGCATTGAGTCCAACGTATACCCCATTCTATTAAAGATCACCTAACTAAAAATGTACACTATTACAACCTTGTTTCCTGTGAGATGAGTCACTGAAATCCTAAGAAGGGGTAAAATTGAGAGTTGATGGGAATAAAGACATGGTTAAAGCACAGATAAGACACAGATTGCCAAGATTAATAACTGTGAGCTTCACATTACCTTATTTTCGTTGCAGTCTCAAATAATAGACTGAATGTAAACTGACTGGAGATCAACAAGGGGCAATAACTGAAGAGTGAATAACTCTTATCAATTGACCATAGCTCAGCAGATAAAATCAAAAAGATGGATATTTACATTAGTTTTAAATTTGAAAATATGCCACTTAAAACAGAATCATATTTTTCACTGAGCAGGTGGAATTATATGTATGTCAGCTCTGTTTCTACAAAACAGAGATGGCATAATATCTTCTGTGTGAGTGTAGATGATTACATAACTGAAATTATTTAGCATACTTGGAAAGGAATTGTAGGACCTAAAATGTTTAAGTGAACTGATCCCAAGGTTCTTGTAGGTTTTGTAAGTTGACCACGTTAATTTGAGAGGAATCTTAGTTGGATCATATATACATATATATTTTCCCCTTACATAACATCTTTACTTTAGGCACATTAGATTAATGAAGAAGGGGGAGTAGGTAACAACACAAGGAAAAAATACAATGCTATCAACTAGTCTCAAACTTCCTTTGATGGTTGGTTCACTAATAAGAATTGTGGTGAGATAAGTTGCTAATGAGTTACGTCACTTCCTTATAAGTTATATCGGTGTTGATTATCCAAATTATTTGCCACCATTAGTAGTTCAGATGGCCGATTTGTTCGGATTATTTGTTGGTGGTCCACAAAAAATTTCATGTTGATGAGCCCTAAGACAAAGTATGGATATTTAATACCTCTAGGAAGATTTTCTTTTCAAACCAATTGAAGTATCACGATCCAGCGTGCGGAAAGGTTGGGGATTGTAAATGCCCAGAAATTGAGCAGGTAAGGGACATTAAATATTTGGGTTTGTTTTTGGATTCTGGATTAACATGGAGGGTACACATTCATTATTTATTTGAAGAGTAAGCTAATCATATATATCAGAACCTTTTATCTATTGAAATCAGTACCTATGTAAACTTCAATTTTTGAAATCTATTTATTTTGCTTTAATAAACTCCAAGCTGGGATATGGTATTGCGGTTTGGGGAGGTGCATATCACACTACTCTAAAGCCAGTTATTTCTTTGCAGAAACATTTTATCCGCATTATGCTAAACAAGTCCAGAATGATACATGCTGCACCTTTATTCAGAACTTTAAATATTTTACCACTTAAAAGTTTATACATTTATAAAGTTTTGAGAATTTTTTTGATAAAAGTGGGGAAAGCAAAAATCATTTAGGACCAAAAAGAGGAAAATTACGTAATTACTTAAATGTGTTTATACCTAAACCGAATCTAACAGTTTTTAAGAAATTTTACTCATATCTCGCTCCTAAGTTTTTTAACGCAATGCCAGATTATATTAAAGGTTGTAGGAATAAAAAGAGATTCTGTAGGTTCGTTAGGGAAATTCTGATTAACCAAGTTGATGTGTTGCTGAATTTAGCACATTGCAATGAAGTATAATTTTGGAAATGTATTGCATTGTTTTGTGGTTGAAGATTAGAAATGTATGTATGTATGATGTGTATGTGTGCATGTATGTGTGTATGTATGTATATGTATGTGTATGTGTATGTATGTATGTGTATATGTATGTATGTGTATATGTATATGTATATGTATATGTATGTATATGTGTATATATGTATGTGTGTGTATGTGTGTGGATAAAATATATGTGTATGTATATGTTTGTATATGTATATGTATGTATATGTGTATATATGTATGTGTGTGTATGTGTGTGGATAAAATATATGTGTATGTATATGTTTATATATGTACATGTAGTGGTTGGTGTATGTATGTGTTTGCATGGATATATATGGCTTTATTCCAAATTCCATTCCTTATTAGATTGTTTAAGTTAAAGCTGTAATTGTATATATAAAACTGATGTAATGTGTGATTTCTATTCAAATTTCTTGTGGTGGTTTGTAAGTTTATATTTGTATTTAATTTGGAAGCCATTATTGTAACTTCACGCTAAGACCGATGTAGTGTGTAAGATTCGGAGGAGTGCGGTTGGTTGCCGGGTTTTTCTTTCATTCCGAGTATTTTAAGTTGTTATGTTTAAGTGCTTTTCTTTTTTTATATACATCCCAAACAGGTTTTAACCTAGGGATGTTATTATTGTTTCCCTTATATGTAAGGTTGTATATATACTTGTATGTATAAAGATAAGGAGCAATAAATATCATTTCATTTCATTATCAAATATAAAAAAATAATAATAATAATTCGAATTTTGGTTAGGGGCAAATTCGAATTATTATTGTGAATTTCACCACAGTGCTCAACAAGATTGTATCATAAAAAAAATAGGCTAACAAGGTTTAAAAAAAAAACATAAAAACATTTTTTTTAACATGAATGAAGAAACCACACTCTTACACAATAACACACAAGATTTTAAATAAAATTTGAAGCAAACAAAAAAAGGTATGAAAAGTTATAAAATAAAAACTTTAAATAATATGGACCTATTGTACTACATAAGCCATTGTGAGAATTTTTTTTTTTAAACACTATTTACAGTCAAATGTTTCAACTGATTAGTGAGATCCAAATATATTTATATATAATCTCTCTTTTTTTTAAAATATATATATATATATATATATATATATATATATATATATATATATATATATATATATATATATGTAACTGTTTTGTCTTTATTGCAGTCTTTCACAATTATGCACAGTTAACTTTGTATAAACCACATATTTATTTAGGTAAACCAAAAGGAAACATAAAACTTGAATTAACTTGGATACAATAAACATATTGCAACTGCAATATGATCTAGAAATTTTTTTTTACATTGTAAGCTTTGAACCATCCGTACTAGATTAATAATCATGTAATATTTTTAAATAAGTTAACACTTGCAGTGAATTTTAATACCGTTGGAAGCAACTTTCATGTATATTTCTAACCAGTTTGAACTGCTCAAATGATCTTAATAATAATACCCAAATATAATTATTATCATAAGTCATTCAAACAATTTAAGCTAAATTGCAAGTATTGATTTTTCATTTCTAAATTTTTTTGAAAATTGGTTTGAATAATTGACATTTTGGTTATTTGATGTTTGGATGATCGGCGCCCTACTTTACATATTACATTAGTGATGCACAATAGTGATTAAGATATAAGTGTTAACATGACCAAATCAAATTTTACAAGATTTACAATATAATTTGATAGAAGAATATCTTTTTACCCATCATTAGACAATTAATTATTGTATTCATATTACACTAACATTAATCATACATTTCATTTAATTGTTTACGAAAGTATTAAGTTGTTATGTTAAATGTGAATAGAGACCTACTGCAATATTAGCCAATGTCAATGGATCAAATGAAAATATTTTGTCAGGGTTTAAAACCTGGTCCTCGATGTGTAACTCTTCCAAAGTTGTATTTTCATTCAATCCTTCCACTACTGAGATTCGATTTTTGGCAAGATACCTGGAAATCATAATTACACAAACCAAATAATTTCTAAACTCTCTAAAATATATATCTTTATAGAAATGTGTTATATAAAAAAAAAAAAAAATTGTCACAATTGACAAGTGTGAGAGAAGAAAGGAATGTATCAAACTCAACCACAACGCACTGTTTTGAAAGTTTTCCAACATTATTTCGAGCAAAAGTATGACTAAGGTAAATTTCAGGGTATAATAATTTTAAATAATAAAATACCAACTATAGAATTATATACTTGATATTTTGAGCTAAATCTCTATTACAACAACAAAATACACTATTTATTTCCTTCACTTTATTGGATACAAATCTATGTACAATAACTAATAAAAAGAATTAGTGTACAATTTGTAAGGGTGAATGATCGTTTGGAGGCTATTTCAGTAACTGACATTGATTGATAGACTAACACTACTAAAAAGTATCAAAGATACAGAATTGCATATAGATATATTTTACGTTTCGCTGTCAAGAGAATCATGTGAATAGTTAAAGAACACTGGAAATCATAGATTGGACGATAGATTAGGAACGTTGTTCTATGAGAGAAATCTTTCCATATCTGAAAAATCAACTAAACTTTACTCAGAAGAGGTATTTCTTTTTCCACCTAAGTCATCTTGTTATAAAGTCTGAAATGGTTATGATCTTGCAGTCTTGGGTCTATAGGTTTTAGAATTCTTTTTATCTATTTTATTAAGGGTAAACAATAAAATAATAATTGAATATAATACAAATATATGTTTTCTATATACATACAGTTTCTTCAATTTTTTCAAATGGTTTAAATTTTCAATCTTCTCTATAGAATTCTTCTGCAAGTATAAATGTGTTAGGCAGGTTGCTGACTCCAAGTTGTCAAGTTTTGTTATGTTATTGTTGTGAAGATACAATACAGAAAGTCCCTTGGCTTGTGAAATATCACCCTGAAATGAGTAAATGAAGAAATAACTACAAACAAATATAGGATAAATATAGCATTGAAAAATAATCAATAAAATGTGTAATAATCATCTGATTGGGATTATCTTTTTAAAAACTCCAGTTGGTTTCTAAAGCATCTTTTATTAATTTAACTGAAAGACTAAATATGAAATTTGTAAAACCAAATAGACTCTTTCTACGTATTATTATAAGTAATAATTTATAGATCTAAACAATTAATTATTTTTAATCAGATTTAAAACTTTGACTGCATCAATAAACTATTTAGAAAACCAAGTGTGTCTATCTATGGCAATGAAAACACAGTCCATTAATTTAAACAAAATATATATCGTCACCTAGAGGTGGTGCCTTAGTTCAGGTGTTAAAGGAACTAGAATGTCTGGTTATAAGGAATCATCCAAGACGGGCAGAAATAAATTATATGAAGGTGAGTTGAGGAAAATGTGATTTTTCGCAGGATGTAGAATAACTGAAATTTAGCATACGTGAAAAGGAATTGTAGGACCTAAAATGTTTAAGTGAACTGATCCCAAGGTATATCTTTACTTTAGGCACATTAGATTAATGAAGAAGGGGGAGTAGGTAACAACACAAGGAAAAATACAATGCTATCAACTAGTCTCAAACTTCCTTTGATGGTTGGTTCACTAGTAAGTGAACTTCCTATAATGATGTAAGTCACTTTATTGTAGTACACCATTGGTTCCTAATCTATTTCACCCTTAATGTATCAGGATTGTTACACAGTGCCCAGTCAGAAAACAGGCCAACCTAATCGTTACAGTGTACAGGTTAGGTTAGGTGGAAAGGGTCGTTAAATAAAAAATGAAACACTTATTTCAAATTATGCAACAAGGAAGCAAATCTATAGGGTGGAGGTTGCAAAATGTTGTTTAATTATACAACTATGAAGCAGATTATTTGTCTGAACTGATAATATTAACAAGTGGTCACTTAAAAAAAAAAAAATTACACTTGTTACAGCAAGTAAAATGATACTGGAACATAAAACATATTTTAAGTAATGTGAGTAGAGAGACCAAAATCAGGAAAATAAAGAAGCTAAGTTTAATGCAGAAATAAAAATTAAAGAAATCTTCGTTGGGAAAATGTGAAACTGATGACTGGCGAAGAACCTAGGCTGCGTTTGCAGTCCTCTTTATAACTGAATGCTGTCAGAAATCAACTCTAAATTTAAAAAATCTCTTTTAATAAAGTCAATTTTTGAAAAAAAAGAAAAAAAACAAAAAAAACAGGGCTTTGAATAAAAGAACTTTATTAAATTCTCACTCTTCTTTTCTTACACAATTTTGTCCTAAATCTAATTATTCTTTGAAACACTAACCTCATATAAAACTTTAAAATTTGAAATCAACCACAGCCTATTCTTGTGAAAATGTCTAAAACATCCCAGAATGTTCAACAGATATTTTACCGAAAATGACCTTAATACATTTCTAGTGTACAAAACATCAAATATAATTGAATTTTAGCACCATCACAATACTTTTCTTAATTTGAAATTGAAAATAAAAACCAGGCTTTGATAAAAACAAAAAAGTTACATTAAACGTAAAAATGATGATATATTTGAATTGAAGAACATTTTGAGGTACTTTGTGTAAAAAGCTTTTATGTAGTATATAATATTCTATGTAAAAAAAAAAAAAACCTTCCATCCTTAAACTATTATTATTTTTCTGCACCAATGACAGATTTAGATAGCCTATTGTAGAGAAAAATGTGTACCAGAATTGTATTATTTGGTAATAGGCTAACATTAGTTCCAATTTTTGTTTTATGAGGTAAGCCTACCAATCCTGCATTAGTAGCATATAACTACATATCTGATAAACCCCAATGCCCAAAGGAAACCACCTGTAAAACAAACTGTACACCAATAATAATTCTTTAAAAACCAAAGAAACTTTAACCTAAAAACTAGTTTTTAATACTTAATTACAATTGTGTCAATGGACTTGTCATTTAAGCAAAGGTGAGTTAATTTCTGCAATGGGGGTTTTTCCTTAGGTTTGTTTAACTTTACTTCCAATTTACTCTCTGAACTTTTTACTGTTTTCAGTTTATAAAACGATTTAACTATAAAATCATTTGTTAATATCACCATTATTAAGATTTTAAAACAATATAAAGAAATCTGACTAGTTTACGCTGATAAACTTTATTGTATACTAAGATAACATTGGCTTGTTCAAGAAAGTTAACTGTTAAACTATCACCATGACAACAAAGAAAGAAGTAGGCCTAAGCATTTCAACAACAAAGAGATATAAACTGTTCAATAACATTAAGCATCAAAATTATAAAAGTATGAATATATAAACTTACGGTGTGAAGTTAATACATTTTAAAAGTAAAAGAAAGCATTATTCAATCTAAATTATTCATTAAAAAATTATAATTCCTGTTATTTTGTGTTAACTTTTATACTGTTTACACATTTTAAAGTAAGCGCAACCTATTGTCAAAATGAACAACTAATAAAGTAAAGACTCAATCATGTGCTGCTCTCCACGAGTAAAACCATAAACAAATTATTAGAATTAATTATGTACTTGCTATACTGTAGTGTTTTGACCATTTTATTCCTAATTAGGATGAGAATGACAAATTGCTTATATTAACCAAATGAATTAATTTCTAATAGTTATTCCACATAACTATTATAAAACTTAAACCATTTAACTAATATTCATACAATTACATTGCATTATTTTAATCCTGCTAAGCTAGGCTTAGTTAGTGTTTTTTGGTTTCGAGGCTATTTAGCCTCTTGTCACTGGGACCCAAATAGATCTTTTGTAAAAAAACATTATTTTAATCCATAAATAGTTTGTTATTTTTCGGTTGATTTTCGTTCTGAAATGGTGTTATTACATTCTATCTACCTTTTTGGCTAAAAAATTGGTGTACCTAGGTTTAAAAATATTTTTTAAGGCTATTTTTATTTATCACTTTCACTTACTGGGTGATAAAGTAAATAACCTAAATGGCCTCGTACAGTAGTTGTTAATTTTCCTTTCTCACATAATACGTAATTACATAATACAATGTACAAAGAAAGTTATGTGATATATCAAAAAACGATACCAAACATCTGTCACCTTTGCAGTATTCTACAGCCCAAAATAGTGGATAAATTATAACCAAATTTGGCATGTGATTATAACCTAAAGTTATAGTTTAGTGTAGTTCATGGTATCACCGAGGATGGCGACTTTGTCGTTGAAACACGTTTGATTAAGTAAACGTAATTTTTGTGAGATCTTGTGTTCGAGTTTTACATTGTTAAGAAACAATGTTAAAAGTTAACAACTATTAAATTAATATCATTCATTACATACAAGTTAACAAAATTATTATATTGCATTAAACAAGATATATAAGTCTTCGAATATTGTAAAACTTGCCCTTAACCTCAATTTCATTTAGGTTTTTTAAAACTGTGGAATAAAAACAGCTGATTGTCTAAACAGTTGATTGTCTAAACAGCTGTTGTAAAGTAAATTGGATATAAAGGGCGTAGGGCAAGTCCCTAAACACATAGGTGATACAATCGATTGAATCGGAAAGCCAACAAAAGCTTCTCTAACCTACACAAAATCTTAATTAAATAAAAACCTTTCCGCGATGTCTCTAAGGTCATCGGAGAATTTATGATAATCCAATCGTACACCAACGTCTCATCGGAAATTAACTAATGACGTAGGAATTTTCTTAAGCGAATTTCGAATGTAGACAATTTAAGTTATTACGATTTCATTAGTAGCCTAGAAACGTCATTTGAGATTATGAAATGTCTACCGATCCAACCCATAGGAGTAATATGAAACCATATTTACTCACTGGAAAAATATATAGTTGTTTTTGAGGTATAACGCTCTTGAGGTTACAATTTTGTTGAAATTTATTGTACAGACTAGGTTTTACGAGCCAAAAAAATTACTCGGTAAATTTTAAAATAGCGGCCTATTTTTCTTATTTTTTGCATCATTAAACTCTGTATCTTCAAAGTCTAACCATTTTTTCTACAATAAAAAAATATAAGTTATAAACTAAAAATTAAAATTAGAAGAAAAAAATCAGCAATCGTTAGGCCATCCTTTAGTAGTTTGTATTTTAGTAAAATTTATCAAGAAAGCTAGTTTTTAGTAAACATTGAGTATTTTACTGAAAAAATGGTGGACAAATTTTCAAAAGGTGGCAATTTGAAACGATTTGTTATTTTAATTTATCACATATTGGTTAGGTTAGGTTAGGTTAGGTTAAATTAGGTTAGGTTAGATTAGGTTAGGTTAGGTTAGATTAGGTTTGGTTAGATTAGGTTAGATTAGGTTAGGTTAGGTTAGGTTAGATTAGGTTAGGTTAGGTTAAGTTAGGTTAGATTAGATTAATAGCCTATACAAAAAATTATGAGCTGTGAAAAATATTACGAGTTTTTTGCAGATATAAGTTATAATCTATTTTGAGATTCCGTAAATTCCAAACATGATTTTTGGAAAGAGATTTTTATGGCGTTTAACTAAATAACTCAAGGAAGAGATTTATAAAAATCGGCTCCACTGTATATTCAATAGAAACAATAAATCTGGACGTCTGAACATATTCCAATTACTTATGAATTTGGTCTTATCTAAAACTAAAAACTATCATGTTTTGTTTGAAATTTTAACTATAAATATAAACATTAACCGATAACATTTTACTATATAATATTGTCGCTACTAAAAAAAAGAAAAGTTAAATTAATTGGTATACATATTTAAATGTGGACATATTCAACTTTAACATTTGCTCTTTAGAAAAAAAGTGAAAGTATGTTTTAAGGTAAAGTTTAAGTTCACTATATTGCATTTAAAGTTTCTATAGTCCGAGGTAACTGTATTCATTTAGCAACCTTTTCAATCTTATTTGAGGAGTAGTTTTTCCAAACTTCGAGTTCTGTATCTACAAGTTGATGAGAACTTACTCATCATAGCCTACAATGTAATTGCAACAGATCCTGTAAATTTAATGCAAACATGTTGGTTTCCTAGGTCTTATATTATAGGAAACGTTAAATTGTATTGGTTAGGTTTAACCTAACCTATCCTAACCTAACCTAACCTAATCTAACATAACCTAACTTATCCTAACATAACCTAACCTAATTTAACTTAACCAAACCTAACCTAGGCGTCTTATCCCACTTCCACCATTAAAAACAGTTGTTACACAGGTTTTCTGAACCTCGTAATTGTATATTACCTTCTTGACGTCGGCTAGGCCCTAACGGCCTCCAATATATGTCTGTGTTTAAAAGTCAACACTCGCTTCTTACGGGCTTCGAAGCTATACATAGTAAGGGTCCTGTACTTTAAACGTTCGTGTCGATACACGAATATGTTATTTTTTGTGAGGTCAATGTTCAAAATTATATTTTTGACAATAACTTTGTTATTTGTTATCGTATGAGATGCTGTTGAAACCATTAGATTAGACGAAGAATTAACATCTGAAAATTTGTATCTAATTTAGTACAAGTTAAATAAATAACAAGATATGGACAAAAACTTTTAAAAATGGACGCCATTTTGACATTTTCAATTATATTTTTATGAATTTCAATAGGGTTCTAAATGAGCACACTAGGCCTATAATCCCCTAAACCTAATATCTTACTTTTTGTGGCCGCTATCAATGACGGAATTCACAAAATAACTTTTCAAGTTTTCTGAGGCCATAAAACCTGAAGATTAATAAAAAAACAGAGATCAATTTTTTTGCGATTACCAAATACCCTATGCTTGATAAGTAAAAAACATGCTAATATAGATCTGCAGATAAGAAAACATTTTTCTAAAAACCGAATCAAAAGGTAATTTAAATCAGCTGAAATTTGACAACTTATTTTTGAGTAACAATCACACAGGGTGGCACACGTATTTTGCCATTTATTCATGTCTAAACAACAGCTGTTAGAATAATTAAACTTGTAAACTAGTACTGTAGTTCGTGGAA
This sequence comes from Aphrophora alni, assembly GCA_963513935.1. Classification (NCBI taxonomy): domain Eukaryota; kingdom Metazoa; phylum Arthropoda; class Insecta; order Hemiptera; family Aphrophoridae; genus Aphrophora; species Aphrophora alni. Next base: position 34,437,337 of record OY740774.1, on the reverse strand, counting down.
ATAAATCTAGGTAGCACTGCAACTGTTTATTTCGTTGTTGCTATGACTACAAGTCGGTAAATACAATGACTGAGAATAAAATTACGACGCAAAAGTTAAAAGTAGTCAAAATAACAGACTGGAGGAAGTTTTGTAGTTTTGTTTCTAAATGAACAATTTATACAAACATAAAACACCTCAAGAACTAAAAGTTTTCATTTATCAAATAAACAATGAAACGTAGGTTAACATTCAGATAAAGTAGCCTAATCTATTAAACTCTTGTGAGAGTTTGTGTGAACAAATTTTTACCGTAATTTTGCCATCTAATGGAGGGAAAACAACACTAGGTCTATATTATAATATATGACTAAACACAAATAATATATATATATATATATATATATATAATATAATGATGAAATTTTCTGTTAAATTGGTTAATCTAATCTTAAATTGATTTTATGCTTATTCTAATGAATCAGCTGCTTTTAAATTTGTAAAATTGGTTGTTATAGTAACCAATGTTGAAATTATTTACAATTTCAAGAAACAAACAACTCATTTTAAAATTCCTAAAGGCTCAGTACGTTTGAAATTTTTGATCATACACGACTTCGTCTCGTCATGATAGTAAATTTAAGAATGTCGTCACGTCATTGTAAAGGTCTAATTATTATTATGTCCACAAAAAAAAAAAAAACATGTCTGAGATACAGAGTTTGAAACATTTAGGTTACAATTCTGCGAAGAATGGGTTGCTCCAATGATTAGAAACTTGTTCAAGAAGAATCACATAGATAATGAAAAAATGCAGAGAGTATTTCAGATTTATTATAGAATAACCTTTGTTTTCGTTTTTACAGACATTTCGAAAGAAAAAGAAATTGTTGTTGAAGATAACTAGCTTTTTTGTGCTATCTTGATCATTTGTATACAGACTATTTGTTCAAAGACTAATAGTAGACTATTTCCAAGACACGTATTATGAATCTATTTGGATTGTAACCTATCACTACGCTAAAAAAACTATGAATGAAAATATTGTGTCACAATTGGCTCTGGGATGGTGATTATAGACATATTATATTTATAGGTTTTACACATTCCTGCCACCACTTTTCTATATACGTGTTATGCAAAACTGACATGATGAAGAGGGATTTTTTTTAAAATGTTCGCCATTTTGAAATTTTCTAATAGTTTTTTCATATCATAATTATTCAACTAAGATACTGAAATGCAATCAAAATTTCTGTTACTAGAGGTATTATTGATTTTGTTTTTAAATTTAAGGTTATGTTTGAAACAATTCAAAACAACTTATTTTTATGTAGTTTTAAAGCTACACGAAATGAAATATTTTGAAAATATGTAAGACGTTGTTTTTTGAATTTAAAATCAGCCGCCATTTTGAAATGGCGGCAATATACTGACAATATTTCTGGTTAACGAATTTGTCAGATTTTTCGTAAAACAGAGCTTACAAATTTGACCAAAATCGGATAAAAAAGTAACCTTTAGCTTGTTTAATAACATAGATATAAAAGCTTACAGTAATTGCTAAAATATTGTAAAATAAAATAATTCTTATAGGTAGGATTGGTGGACATTTCATGATATCTGGTTTTCATGAAAGAGAAGGCAAGCTAGAATTTCTATATTCTTGTTCTTTAAAAAGTAAAATAATCCCTATATTTTATTCTGCATACACCAAGGTTTATCCAGACAACGTCGACATAACCTCTAAAGTTAGGCCTAAATTTAACCACCATCAAACAATATTTTGTTTTAATATTGAAAGATCGAAAGTTTATCTTAAAGTCAAACCGATACGAGAAGAAAACATTCCATATTGCCGCTTTCTTTATCTTCCATCACAATTTTGTTTTCGTTTTAAAAATATGTTTTCTTCTTGCCCTTTAATGACGTCTGTATCAATGGCGCGATGTTTATTTACAACCAACTTCTGTCAAAAGTATTTTAATATCTTAAAAAAAGATTATATTAATAATGCTGATTAGATTTAGATTAATTTGTTTTTCATCGACGAGCCTTCTATTTGCGTGGCAGTGGAGTAAAGGCTAATATATCTACGTCAATGGGTAGGCTTAGAATGTATTTGATTTATAGATGTCCTGCTAACATTACAAATACAGGGTGGACTAAATTTGTTACACACACTATGCAAAACCGATTACCGTAAACGATTTAGCGTAATGTTAAAGTGTTTTATTATATATATATATATATATATATATATATATATATATATATATATAATATATATATAAAGAGAGAGAGAGAGAGGGGGGTAATTTTTTTCAATTTTTCAACGTAATCCCCCCCATACATTTATACACTTTTCCCATCGTCATAAAAGCTTTTTTATGCGAAAAATTCTTTATTTTGACGTCGAAGCCAGACTTGCACAACTGTCTCCACATCTTCATTGTTTTCAAATCTCTTACCTCGCAAAAATTCTTTCATAAGTCCATATAAGTGAAAATCTAATGGAGCCAAATCAGGACTATATATAAGGAGGGTGGGGTAGGACTTCCCAGTTCAACCTTTCATTAGTTTCCAGTGTTTCATACGTTTTGTGCGGGCGAGCAATGTCTTGGAGAAAAAGGACTCCTTTACTCTGCAAACCCCCCGCCCCCGTCTCTTACTCAGAATTTCTGGCTTCACTTTTGCTTCCAGTTCTACCCTGTAGTACTCTCCATTAACAGTGCGCTGAGTTTCCAGGTAGTCATCGAAAATGGGACCTTTAAAATCCCAAAAAATGGTAAGCATGACTTTTCCAGCTTTTGGTTGGGGTTTGAATTTTTCCTAACAGGAGATGACGCATGTTTCCACTCCGTGCTTAGGCGCTTGGACTCGGGCTCAAAGTGATGTATCCAAGTTTCATCACAAGTGACAATTCTTTCCAAAAAAGCTTCTCCTTCTTCCTAATAACGTATTTCAGTTCCTGGCAGATTTGAAGCCTGACATTTTTGTGGTTGTCTGTCAACAGTTTTGGAACCCAACGTGCGCATGTTTTGCGGTATTTCAACTTGTCTTCAATGATTGAGTGGACGGTTCCTACACTTGTATGACAAGTTTCAGCTATTTGAGCCACTGTAATTCTTCAGTCTTCCTGAATAATAGTTTCGATTCGGTTTTCCATCAAAGCATTTGAAACCTCAAACGGTCGGCCCGAACGTTGCACCATCACTCACAATTATTCGCCAAAGTTTGTACCGATCTATCCACTTATACAAGTTTGCACGTTTTATACAACTTTTCCCATATTGTCTTTTCATTCTTGAATAAATTTCAGATGGTTTTGTTCCTTCAGAAAACAAAAATCTAATAACAGCTTGTTGCTCTTCCAAAGTGAAATCTTCAAGAGAACTTGCCATTTTCAAAACATTGCAAAAATAAACAAACGTTCAACAATGACAAAATAGCTGTATTAGAATGATGGCAGTGTTGCCAACACACAATATTGATAGTTATAAAATTTCCCAGGTGATTGTTTTGAACCTGGAAAGGTTTGTCTCTACTTATTGAACGCCCCTCGTAAATTATATTTCAGGAATTGTAACTAACATTCTACTTACAAATTATTTTTTTGAATTCTTACTTGGTGAGGAAACATATAAACATACTCGACAAAGCTAAAGAATGTATGACCTAGAAATAAGGTTATTTTATGAGGAGCATAATGCTGGAATGTTGCTTATTGAAAGGCAAAGAAAAATGGTTGAAAGATTGGACCTTCGTATAGAAAGTTTGAGGGAACTCCGTCAAAAAGTTCTTCTGAAATAAATGATCAAAAATATAGAACAAAAGTGATGTTTTTCTAAATAACTTTACCTATATTGGAAGTTCAAGCAATGATAACCGAGTGGTTTTTACCTTTAAACAACAAGAAAAAATCCATGGGAAGTTTATTAAAATACAATCTTTTTGAGCAATGTGGTGAATTCACAATAATAGTTTGAATATACTCCTAACCATAATCACTAGGAACAATAAATAAAACACAATTATTGTACTTTATTTTGTTTATTCCTCTAACAAAATAAAGTATAATAATTGTGTTTTATTTGTTGTTACTAGTGATTGTGGTTAGGAGTTTATTCAAACCATTATAGTTTATAAAATGCAAGAATTAATTATTATCTAACTGTTAGGCTACTTTTGTTAATTTACGATAAAAATTGACATTCTTTTAATTTTAACCACTTAATAAAAATATTTGTATATTGTACAGACAATCACTGTCAGATTGGGAGCAAATTTATATTTTACTTATTTTCCTTTTAAAAAATACACAATATATGAAAATATTAACAATAGAACAAGAATGATATTTAACTAGTCAATAATTAGAGCTCTTCTAACTAGATTGTCACGTTCTTTTGCTACTTCTACGTCATACAGTTCATTTTAGTCAACCTCATCTAATTATCCACCATCTAGATACCAAAGTTTATAAAACATGTGAAGCGATTAGAACATTCCAACACTTGACTGAATTAAATCATATTTCCATAGTAAGAATTTGAATACGTTTTCAAAGATTCCCTTCTGCTATGTTCCTAAGTTAAAAACTGAGCATTATGTCGTTTATGATCCGTTAACAACGCTCTAAAAATATCTTACACAAGTTGAAGGTTACATTTCTCCTCCAATTTTATCATTGATCCGTATTTTTTTTCTAGTTCAAAATAGAGTAACATAAACAGTCAGTGGCGGATCTGTGGGGGGGCTTTCGGGCTGAAGCCTTTAAAAAATGTTTTGTAAAAATGTGTAAGAAAAATAAAAAAAATTCCAACTGTGTCCCCGTCATTATTTATTCATGTCTAGCCAGTAGAACTACTCTGAAATATTAAATGTACGATGTGCTTAAAAATAAATCCTTTTCACATTTTTAATCTGCCTTTTATTAACTTTAATGTATTTCATTAGTAAATTAGTAAACAAAACATCCTGAAAACCTTTAATATGAAACACACGTTTTTACTCCATAAAACAACGTTAAACTACTGTTTTGGTCGCTTCATTATATGAAAGTCCGTTCACAAAATTTTCCCATGTTCAGCCCCCTCCAAAATAAAATTCTAGATCCGCCACTGTAAACAGTATCAAACATAGTTCCTTAATACCAAAACAGTAAACCCATGGGAACATAATATTCATGCATAATGGGAGTGTTTCCGCACATCTACAATGAGGCAAAACGTTTTTAACATAACATTTTGGAAAACGTGTAATTGGAAGATAGTGTGCAGCGTCTTTGCCACCGAAATCTCCTGACTTGAACTCTATTGACTTCTGGCTTTGGGGCCATCAGAAGGATAGAGTTTATCGCTTAATACCAACAACCATTCAAGAAGTAGCAGGAATGTTGGTTGATGCCGCACGTTACTTGTCCAGGATAGAATGGCGGCCATATTTAACAGTTAGGTTACATGTCAAATAGGGCATGATTTTGTTACGATTTGATTTGGAGTATCAAATCCTACTTTTTGTGAATAATAATATAGGTCTATAAAAGTCAAAACATATAATTATCAAAAATAAAATAACCAAAGTAAATTAAAGTTGTCACTTACTTTTGAAAGGCCCGGTATTCAACGATGCCACAAATGATATAAAATTTTTATGACAACAAATTTTATGTCTCAAAGTAATGTTCCGAGTTCCAGATAAAAAAATGTACCACCAATTGTTTCATTTTTTTTATTTTTACATGTGATTTGCCACATTGATTTGTTTCATCAATTTAGGCTACATAATTCAACAAAATTTGATCGACATCATTCGGAACGTTTTTGAGTTATTCAACCATTTAAGACTGTGTAGATTTTTTTTCTTTTTCACACAATAACTAGTAGGCCTATAACGTTTTGTGATGGGGTAAACAAAATCAATGTTGAGTGTTCATGGGTATTTCCGTTTAGGGTCCAAAACTGTGCTGGTGATAGTGGTATCTGTATTCTGTGTCATGCACTACATCGTAAACGAATGGATAATTTATATCAAATTTGTTAAGTGTATGGATTTCATAGTTTTTAAATTGGGGTTTTCGGTGAAAAAAGTGACTTCCACATTGAAAACATTATTTATTCTTAAGAAGTAAGGTGTGTAGTAAACGAATAATATTAAAAAATACCGAAAATTAGCAGTCAGGCTACAGTAAGGTGTGTAGTAAACGAATAATATTAAAAAATACCGAAAATTAGCAGTCAGGCTACAGTAAATAAATACCATAACTCCATACTGCAGACGAGACTGTATCAAACTGAAATTAACACAGCCTCTGGACAAAAATGACGAAGTCCGTAACATTTTCCGAACATTAACAACGATATATATTTTTGTAAATCTTAAATGTACCCCTTGTCTCTTTTTCTACAATTTAATGAACAAAACTTTAAGGTTATGTTTGTATAAAAATTAAAAAAATATATGCGCAGAATTGCTGCCCAGTAGTAATATTTTCAGTAGTTACTATTCCCAGTAGTAACTACTATGCCCAGTAGTTACTATTCAGCAATATTTTAAGGGCTTTGGCAAACTTTAATGAACAAGTTCCAATACACTGTTCATGGTTTTGAACTTTACAGTGATGGATTGTTGTTATCGCGCCAAATAAAAAGTAAAACGGAACCAGGAAAAGTGACTTAAGTTTCTAAATTAAACATCACCTCGAGACATTCGTTGAATATTTGACTTCGGGGTGAGGGTGATCGAAAAATAAACAATGAAATAGCCAGCGAATTAACTTTAAGAGCCGGTATATACTGATCCAAGATAAATAAAGTTAAATATGGTTTCTTTTTTATTGAGTTTTCACAATTCATTTCTTAGATAAGTTATTAAGAAGGAAGTAGCTCCCTTATTATAAACATTTTGTAAACATATTTTGGAAAATATTATAAAACCAAATCTTAGAGTGTAACTCGTACTTGTTTGAATCAAGTTTTTTTTTAATGATTCATTTTTTTCCAGTTATTCCCGAACAACACTTTTCAATTACTTTCAATTTAACAAACTGGTTTGGGTCATTTATTTAAGTAATTATTAAAATTTGGGCAAAACATAATATGTATAACTGATTTTATGGAAGATATACCGATAATTCCCAAACCGGTATTTTTAGGGTCGATAAATGCGTTTTATTTGGTTCTTTAGAAGCTACATTTTATCAAAATTGAATCAAACAAAATCAATGTAACAAATTTAAGAAATCGGAATTTTAAGTTTCGGTCCTAATACTCCCAAATTTGAGTTATTATAAAAAAGCTTCGAGATATGGCTAAATTATGCCCACGTATCAAATTTGATTTATCGGTCTCCTTGTTTGGGCGTGTTGTATCCTGTACAGAAGACAGACAACATTATTCCAAAAACTACTTTTTGAGTCTTAGGGCATTTCAAAACGGATATAGAGAGTAGTTGATACAGGTGTGATCGCTGAAAAAGTTACAAATCAACTTTAAAATGTAACGCCCCGGAATTTTCCAATATGGTGGCCAGTTCGTAATTTTTTAATATGAATTTGTCATTTTAGATTTAACGCATTATTTTTAAGACTTTTTTTATTCCTGAATATATTTCGATATCTCCGACCGTTTAAGAGCTACAGGCGCTTGAATGTTTCAAAAATTATCAAATTCAAGCGTTTTCTACAGACGATTTTTCTTATTTTTTAAAGTTAAATTCAAGCGAAATTTTAGCTTAATAATAACTAAATTATCGATAGAAATCAAATTTTCTGGTAATTGTCTAAAACACCTACTGGCTTACACTAGTTCTTAATAATTACTGGATATATTAGACCTTTTCAACAAGTTAATGTATTAACAGTGCGTCCTTAAATCCATTAAATGTACCACAATGTGTAAAACATTTAGTAATAACAAAGAGCTGGTACAAGCCAGTGGTTGTTCTAGACAATTACCAGAAAATTATGATTTTCATTTTCTATCCTACAAAGTAGAAAGTTCATGCAATATTTTTACACCGTTGTTTCCTTCTCCATTTTTGGAGAGATGTCAACGTCTATTTTTAATTTCATGTATGCGTGTGTGAAGGTAGTATACCGGCAAAACGTATCATGATTTTTGTATAAGTTTCTGGAAGATTTCCGCTAATTCTGACTTCCTCTTATCATTTGACCTGTGAGCTTTATCTCTTGCTTACGACGTGAACACAGATAACACGATAAGTACATCTTTCATGCGCAGTGTATCTATGACGTCACACAAACAAACAAAATGGATTCTCATGACGCACATCTTATCAGTGTAAACAAAATGCTTGGGTGCGCCTAACTGTACTTCAAGAAAACACCATCTCAATGCGTTTAGTACTTTAATCTTTGGATATATATTAACCGGTGTGAAAATTATAACAAAATTTTCAGGTTGTATAAAAAAAAATAAATGAAAAAATATTTATTATTATTAGTCTAAAAAAGAAAAAGAAAAATACATTTATAGATACTTTAATACATGGAAAGCCTGAACGCACCTGCGTTCCTAAATCTTGCTTCTCTCGTGCCTCCAATTTACCCTTTACGGACGTCACGATACGTAATATAGACAAAGTTATATGACGGGTCAAATAAATCGATGTCGGGAAATGTCTCTTTTCATGAACCAAAAAGGTAGTTTCTAAAATTATGAATTTTTAATATATATATAGCTCAAACCAGCGAATCGATGTCAATCAAATTTTATAGGTCATAACTCTACTTAATATCACTATACTTCTTCAACTCAAGGTGTCTTTTTCTATTCTCTTTCATTTTTAAATAACTTAAAATTTGCGGTGGGGTAGCATAAAATTTAAAAATTCTGAATTTCACAAAATTTAATCAGATTATGTTAAAATGTAGTCCAAAAGTCCAGAAAAAAAACGAATTTGGTACCTTCTTTCCTAAAAATACAGAGTTTGTGGATATTTATGAAAGACCTAATATCACAAAATCATCTCTACAGATTTTGTTCAAATTTTGGTGAAGTGCGAAGATAAACCAAAGTGTGACACACAAGTAAAATAAAATTACATTCAGAAATATTTTACAATAACTAAAATGAACTTTGACTACTGTTAGGAATTGATGATTTTTGTTTTTGAGTTCACGAAAAATGAATAAATGAACTAAGCAAACAATGGTTCAGCACTAAAATTGTTTATTAGAAATCCATGATCTTAATGTTATCAATAAATACAATTAATTTCAAGTCTTTCAAGCAAGCAAACCATTGATTCTAATACACAAATATATATATATATATATATATATATATATATATATATATATATATATATATATAGTTTTATTACGTTTTACCTTAATATTTTGACATCCATAAACACGTGTAATCTTAAACTAATTCATCAATAAAAAATTGTAAGCTTTGAAGCCAGAAACATCCCAATAATTATGACAATTTTATGAATTTTAAAATGAATTCGAAGGATTTACTAACTTTATTTTACAAATGAAGTTTCCTTATTTTCTTGATACTGAGTTATTGTGATTCTGTGCCTTGATCATCTGTAGTGGTCCTCTTCACCAATCAGTTTGATTAATCACATCATCCTGGTAATGTTTTTCATCCAGCAGAGTCTTCGCCTGGGTCCGTCGATCAAATGACCCTCTTTTCTCTCCATAAGAATGGTTTATATTATGGTGTCTATTGAATAGATTTAGAATATTTTTCTACTGTCTTCTAACTTAGCTTTAAATCTTTAATCGTAACACCAAATTCGAATTAAGCTTTAAACAAGTTTAAGGCTTGTTTTAAGCTTTTAAACAAGCAAGCTTAGGCTCTTTTAAATTCTTTTAAGATAACAAAATGTTGGTCATTTCTATCAAATTAGCTTCCATAAAATACAAGAGTAAAACTCTGCTTCGTTCTTACGTAAAAGTAATTTAAAGACATTATTGGGAAAAAGCATAGTGACGAGTATTTAGTTCTGTGTATGGGTTTGTGAGAAAGTTATTGGAATATTTTTGCACCGTCTATTATTTATTATCTCTAATCCAACCAATGTAGTCTATGTAGCAAAATTCGTGACCTCCGAAGAAAAACCGATAAATCAGAAACGTTTTCAATTCGTATATGATATTAATTTCCAATTTTTCAATTTTTTTCGTAACTAACTTGTCCAAAGAATTGTTGAACTAAACTGATTAAAAAATTTCAAATTGGTGAAAATTTAAAGTATACAATTTTTTTTGAAAATAGGGTGCCAACTTTCGGAGGTGATACTGGACTTAAAATAAAGAAAAAAGTTCCTTTAAACATTTATCCAAAAATACATTGTTTTCCATGTATCTGTCTAATTATGTGTTCTAGTAAATTACCAAGAATTTGTTTTTTAGCGATTATTTAATTATCTTTTGACTTAACATTTTTTAATTTTTTTATATATATAAAAATAAAAATTTGCACCACCTTTTTAAATCCAAATTTTTCGAGGTATTTATCATCAATATATTTTAATGGACGCCATTATTAAACGGGTAAGTCATGAAAAGTGATAAAATTTTTTGGTACCCTGCAAAATAATAGGCTACTATAAAACAATCTGCAAATTTTAATACATATTTCTTATTCTATCCAGGAAAAAAATCCATGAAAAACGAAACATTTTTTGACACATTTAGTACCCTGTTTACTATTGGTTCACCTCAATAGTATCAAATTATGAATTACTGACTTTTAGACCATTTGGTTAGAAAGCTTTTTAATTTAAAAAAATAAAGACGTTCATATTTCAAAATGGCTGCATTTAAAAGTTTGTTTTAGCCGTAGGTCGTACATAACCGCTCATTTTTTACAGCCTGACGTTTTTCACATACTGGTACAAATTTCGAGATATTAATGATAAACAAATAACATTTTAATTCACGTCATATCACTTTATTTATAAATAATTTACTTTTAATACCCAGACAGACGCCAGATAGTCAGGAATAATTTCATAAACAACATTTATCGATCTCAGGTGAATAAAAACGGATATATCTGCTAAACAATTTACATCAATTTTTTGACTATTCAGAAATCTTTATCTACATAGTCCTACGTGGGGATGTAAAATGAGATTGTTCGAAAAAACTACGTTCATATTTAGCCAAACCAACACTTTATATTTGTTCACAACTTTTTATTAATTTTGAGGTTATGTTTGCATCATTACAAACAATGCATGCGCTGTAGTAACTATTACAGTATAAAGAAATACACCTGATCATGATTCAGCAGTATATTTAAAGTTTCGAGCTTTGGCAAACTTCAAATGAATAAGTTCAAATACACTGTCCTGTCCATGGTGATGAACTTTTCAATGATAGATTGTTGTTATCGCGCCAAATAAAAAACTAAATCTGAACGAGGAAATGTGACTCAAGTTTTTTAATTAAACATCACGTGGGACCTCGAAAGATTCATTGAATATTTGACTTCGAGGTAAGGTCAGGTTGAAAAATAAACAAATAAATAGCCAGGGGTGAACTTTAAGAGACAGCATATAATGGTCCCGTCGGGATTTTGATCGAAAAGAATACTGAACATAAATTGTTTCCCGGTAACCTTCAGGGGCTCACTTATAATAAGTACGGAGTGCCAATCTTGAGGGATCCTACATGGGTCTACACCGGTTTCCATATTGTTTTGCGTTACATCCCTCTCTGGTCTCTCTTAACAAACTCTTGCTCTTATTTGACCCTTATATATACTAGTACAGTATTTGACGTCAAGAACGCCTTATTAAATCTTCTTCTTTACATTTTTTAAAAAGGCAATGATGACAGAGAAGTTTTTTGCTTTTAAACAGTAAAGGAAAATCTCCTCACTAAATTAATGAGAATATCAGGTATTTACTTTTGAACCCCGTAAAAAATTGCTGTTAACCCTAATTAATTTTTCATTACGAATTGAATTTATAGTTTTTATTAATAATGATTTCTGAAAAATTATCTTTGAACGACATAAAGTTTCCTTAAACTACATAGTTTCTCTTTAACTGAAATTTGTGTCCCTTCTCATGGAAGTATCAATTTTATGTTGATTATTTAAAATCAAAACACCCTAAAAAATTGTACAAAACAAAACTTGTAACAGAATAATCCACGAATTTAACATTAAAGATTTATTAAGCATGAACACGACAAAATCAAATCTATAGAAAAACTGGGAGATTCAAAACAGCTGACATTGTTGCAGTTGCTATGGTGACATGACGTGTTATTTAATTGTTTACATACCTTACTAATAGTGGTTAGTTGACAATCAGTTTTTCTTGACTGGGGTGTTTTGTTGTGAAAATCTACTGGGTTACTAACTCGTTCGATTCGGCCTTTCGGACGTTCCTAGATGTAGGAATTTTATCGAACAGAAACTACCAAACTAAGATTTCTCCTCGGTGGAAGTGGAAAGAAAAATAGCAATACTTTCTTGATTATGTTTGAAATCATTTATACATTATCGACAGAAATCAAGAGACTAGGAAATCTTATTGCCAAAGAGCTACCAAGAAAGCAAAATTACAGCCGTACAAAGTTAATGCCATGCAACAACTGAAGCCATATAAAGATAAACTATTTCTGTACTAGTGGTTTCAGCTTGATTAAATTTTGAGTACAGAGGTTTACGGATGAGGTGTGGTTTAATTTGTCTGGATATGTGTGAACGAACATCCACACACTGCCCTCCGGGCGATATCTGTTATAAGGATAGTTGGAGCTATTTTCTTTTACAAAAATATTAACAGAGAGGTTTATGATGTTGCGTGGAATTTGTAGAACAATTGTGATAATGAGTTAGAACAAGGTTACTTCCAGCATGACGCAGCCTATCATGTCAAAGGATCTGTGACTTACTCTGATCGCCTGATATCAGATTTCCTGATTTTTATCTTTGGAGTTTTTAAAGGACAGTGTGTGTAGCTTCAATAACACTGGCACATCTTAGAGACATCACTCCAGAAATCAACAATATTGACGTCAATACACTTCTCAGAATATCAAAAATATGAAACGACGGGTGATGTTATATTTGAGGAGGACACTTCCAACGATTACTTTAAATGATTTATTTTCATTTTCTCGATGTTTCTCATACATTTATTTAGGTTTTATTTAATTTCTGAGATAAATAAATCTTTACTGTCCAATATAAATGTAATGATTTCCAACCAGTCAAAGGTAACTAAACAAGAAATAACACATATAACTTGGTACGAAGCCTCGGTTTTTACGATCATTCTACAAATTTAAGTTTCAGAAATATCGATGAGTATATTATTTTACCCAATATACGGAGTATAGGGTAAGTTTGATAATCACCAATTTCGTGACGTGTAATTTATTATCCATAAGCAAACCTCACCACATTTTTCACGGGAATATTTCCAAGGATTTCATATGATTGTCCGGCTTGGGCCAAAAGGCCATTGCGTACAAACTCGCAAATTAATAACCCATTTCCTATCGTATAATCTCACCGAACCGATACTGAATGCCAGGCCAGCTTTTATGATTTATTAATTGTAATATTATTTACAAGAATTATAAGTTGGTAAAAACTTAATTTAATTAACCTGTTCACCAACGGTACAGCATCCTCAAGGTAGGAATGTGTCTGGGGTGGATAGGAAAAGAGGGGCCCCGACACTTTGTTTGTTGCCTTTACTTTTAGCGGTACGTCACCAATAAAAAAATGTAGACCTCAAATACTTCTGTGTAAACGCGTACCCTACTTTCGTTTCTTTTATCGGTGTATATAAGAATAAAACGTTTAAAAAAGTCTGTCACGAAGTTGTAACATTATGAATTAAATGTAGCTAAGTAGTAATTTGTGTATCTAGTTTTCTTGGAATGGGTTGTACCGTCAAGTCAGGCTAGGGAAGCAAGTAGAAGGGAGGACACGCCCCTTACACTAGACACAATCCTAGTCTGAGGCTACTGTATTTGGGATTGTCCGAATCCGACAACACGTATCAGCCAACAATAAATTTATATGGTCTAGTTTGTTTCACAACACCCCGTTTCCCATGACCCCCCCAATTAATTACTTTAGTCTTTTAAAATCAAAAAGGAAAAACTGTCACGCTACTCTCTGTGACCGGCACTGACAATACTGTCAGATCCGCTTTCTAGATCTTTTTAGGGCTTATAGATGGTATGTAACACACACAGATCAAATCCTTGTAAGAACCAAAGATTTCACAAAACCACAGCCTACCTGATGTGTACCCAGTATACGAAGTATTTAGTTTGGTAATCATCAACATTTGAGTTCTGTATTTTGACTGATCTTTACATTTCATGACATCAGGAAACCGAAAAATTCTGTCCGACGTCGTGGCATGAAAGTCGCTACGAAAAATAAGATAGAAACACGAATTTTAGTATAGGACTCATATAGAACCCTAAGGAAATACAAGAAAATCGAATTAAAAATATCAAAGGAACCGCCATAACAGTTTTTATACACATCTCTTGTGTTATTCAACTTAAAACTTACTAAAATAGATAACAATTGCAGATTTCAGTTCTGCATATCAACCACACCTCTCTACGGTGACAAAGAACGAAGGTATTGTCGAAAATGTAATTTCGAATGCTGATCTCCCAAGAAAAAGTGATATTCTTTACTATAGTTTCGAGTCTCACAAGAGCCGAGACACTGGCTAGAGCGTAGTGAGTTGAGATCTTTTAATATATACACACTAACAAGGCCCACTAATACCTGACGTATTGACGTCAACCTTACACAATTACAAGGTTCAGAAAACCTGTGTAACAACCTCTAAACAAGCTTAACCTACTGGGTTAAGACCCCTTGATCTACCAATACAATTTAACATTTCCCACAAGTCTTACCTAGAAAACGAACATTTGGGTATTACATCAAGAAGATCTGCTTGTATGATCAGGTTGGGTAAGTACCATGATGGCGCCCATCAACCTCATATTCAAAAATTAAAAACCCCTTTATTGTAGAAATTCATTTAACTTTGCGTCGTACAATAACTCATTTTATCCAAACTTTAAAATTTGGATTCAATGGTGCTCAAAGAGAGTTCTTACATAACAAAGTGTTAGTTTATTACTATCATCAGGTAATATAATATTTCTGTTTTTTGTATAAGTGATAACGTGGATTTTATTACACAAATTTCTACGAATTATATTTATATTGAATAAGAAAATATTTATATATATTTTATTATTATAATTTTTTAAATATTAATAATAGTATATTTCATCACTAGGACCAAAAGTGAAGCTTTCGATACAAGCTCAAATTTAACAGGAAAATGAGCTAGGATCGACAAGCTTCTTTTGGTCCAAGTGATGAACTATATTTTTCGTTATACTGCAAATAATATAAGAAACAATTTCACAAAAACTAAAACGTTATAACCTTTTACCTTCAAATCGATGGTAACAGCTGTTTTAACGGTTATTTACAATCGAAAGTATCGGTTGTTTTTATAGAAGTTTTACACTCGTTAACTGATTCGTAAAAACGAAGTAACAGCTGATATTTTTAGGTACTAGGACTGAAAAAGAACAACTTTAGCACCTCAATGCATGTTTTGAAAACAGCTGTTTTTGAAGCAGTATGACGAAAAAGTACATTTATAATTGGCAAAACGGTGTGGACAGATTAGTTTCGTCCAGATATTACTTGCCATGAATGTGAAGCTTATTACGTACATAATCGTACGTAATCATACTTAAAGTACCTACGTACTGTTTTACGTAGTCAAACATACGCACAACAAAACGTGTTGACTCGGTTTTTGTAAACAACTATTTCAAGCCTTTGACATTTCCATTCTATCAATCTCCATCCGTTTATGTGGATGCTGAATGAATGCCAACCCTGTCTAAGGCGATGAGGTACGTCTATGTTACCCACGCAAACAAGCATCAACACTGTCTGTTCACTGACAGTTTGTCAGTTTTAAATTGTTTTCGTATAAAATACTCATGTAAACGCGACATGTTGCCATGACATTATGTAAATTATGTTTACTGACTTCCTGTACCCGCTCGTTTACCGACCTCGGTGTTAATATTGTTATAAGCAGATCATCATTTACACTTCTACTGTGGGATTATGTTGGTCATAGATAATAATAATAATAATAAAGATATTTATTGCAACAATAATAAAATTATGTTTTACATGGTTCTTAAATATGTAGCCTACACAAAATTGAAAAAAAACTAACTACATATATAATGTATACAGAGTGTGTAAAAAGTTTGGAACCGGTTTATTATTAGACAGATATAAAAAATTAACCAATGAGAATCAGTACAGATGCAAAAACTCTACTTTTTAATCATTCGTAGTTTTCCGCCGCCATATGGATTTCCGCCATCTTGAATTTAGCTTAAAAAATTAAATGGGAATGGGGTACTATGACATAACTTTAATGTCGAATTTCAAGAAGAAATTGATGGTGATAACCTATTCACTTACGATTCACCAGCCATTATCGAAACACTTCAATTAAAAGTGCAGGTGTGAAACTGTTATTGCATTAATTAAACAAATAGGTGAAGGTATTACAGGAAAATTTGAAGATACAAATTTGTAGAAATCAAACAAAAATGTTGGTTTTAGGCTAATCTTGGGTGTTGCAGACAATTACCAAGAATTAATGTTTTCAGCTTTTGCTTTTACCTCAGTCTTGTAGATTCAATATAGTATATTTCATTACTAGGATCACAAGTGAAGCTTTTCGATACAAGTTCAAGTTTAACTTGAAATGTTTAAAAGTTCCAGTTTAAGGAAAATAAGCGATCGAAAAGCTTTTTTTGGTCCAAGTGATGAACTATATTTTTCGTTATACTTCAAATAATATAAGAAAACAATTTCACAAAAACTAAAATGTTATAACCTAAAAATGTTATAAACTTCAAATCAATGGTAACAGGTGTTTTAACGGTTATTTACAATCGAGAGTTTCGGTTGTTTCTATAGATGCTTTACAATCGTTAATAATTCGTATAAACGAAGTAACAGCTGATGTTTTTAGATCCTAGGACTAAAAAGAACAATTTTAGCATCTCAATGCATGTATTGAAAACAGTTAGTTGTCTTTGATGCAGTATGACGAAAAATAATTTTTAATTCAATACAGAATCAGCTGTTTCAGGAAACATTGTTGATGTTCACAAAATACCACGTTGGAATAAAAGAAGTTTGGGTCAGTGGTCAACTTTTCCATCATTAAATGCACAAAAAGCATTGCGACGGTCAAAATCATCCTCACACAGCTCTTGTACTAAATGTATTTTAAATGGGTGAAATTTGTTTTTTTAAGATGTTATGAAGAGATTTAAAACAAATATCTACGTCCAAAGCTGTTTTCCTTACGCGATTATTTTGGAATCTCATCAACTACTTGCAAAACGTTCATTGAATTTTCAAAGTTAGTCGCAGTTTTTTGACGTTCACTACGAACACGGTCCTTCACTGATCAAGTTTCTTGAAAACGGAGAATTGTTTTAGTTACGATAGATTTGGAAATGGACACACAGTTTGGAAATTTATTGAACAAATTATACTCTTTATTTAATCGAATTCGATCACCTAACCTCCCAACTTGTGCAGAGTAATTCTCTCCGTTTCACTTAAAAAATTTACTTATACCCAGCTAAATACTTTAAGCACAATCTAGGTTATTATACATTAGTAAGAAACCATTGTTGTGATCATCATCTCCTCCAAATCGTGCAAGTTATGATGGCTGTGGGATTGGTAAGGAGTACGTAACTGAGCATCTCAGGAATAGTGAAGGGGGGGGGGAGGACAATAGATCTGTAAAGGTCCTGTGGTCACCTCTATATAACCAATGACTACATAAATACTATAAGACACGACATAGGATAGGGAAATAGTCTACGCTTTACGGGTGCTGTTCGTCACAAGTTTGACACACAGCTATCAGAAAGCGCTAGCAGCAGGTGGTTGACTGTACGCATCCCACTTGGTTGAGACTGTACAACTGTTGACACAGCATAGTCAGTATTGTCAGTTCGTGCGCTGAGATAAGCGATTCTCGACCTTCCCTCGCATCTCTGGTCCCATATGTGGCATCAGTGCGCAACTGAAACATTGTTTGACCGTAGAGCCACCTAGCGCCAGTCACATCAACTTCTAGCAGAGCGACAGCTCCACACCCTAGCGGGTATTGGTCAACTCAAGAATAAGCGTAGAATATTTAACATGGCCATGTCGTGTCTTATAGTATTTATGTAGTCATTGATATAACCCTCTAATTGAAAATTGCGGCCGGTCAAATATTTACAAAATCCAATTTAATTATAAGAGACAAAATCGTAATAGAGAAAACTTTAATGTTTCTTTATTCAATTTGACCAGGAAGTTGCGTTACCTTAAAATTTTAATTGACACTTATTTTTTCAGAGCTAAAATAAAAAAAATTTATATTTGACCGTTGCCATTTTGAACTGGAGAAAATAACGACCTCTAGTTTGCGCAGTTATTTTCTATTAAATAAAACTTTTAAATTAAAGAATCCTCTACGGGGTTTAACTTTGAAAATTTTGAATTTCTCCTCAAACTCCATTTTGGGTTGGGATTGAATTTACCTTATAATGTCAAAATATGGTATATGTACAACAAAAAATATTTCTAAGCTTTGAGCTTTCTAAACATTTTAAAGTTTAAAAGTGACTTAACCGTTCCAGGCCTATTTTGACAACTAGAGTTAAAAACCATTATACATTGTTCAAATTTGTTTTCCCAAACGCACAAACCGATTTAAATCAAATAGGTCAGGTTGGTACAGCTTTAAAATGAAAGGTCAAACATCTAAAGCAGTTCTTGAAATATTAAGCTGTTTCTATACTGTTCTAACTCTGTAGCCTATATTATTTGTGTATGGGTGTATCAATGTTTAAATGCATAATTGTATGTTTGTCTTGGTATATAATGTTTATTTGTATGCATTAAGTTTCTATATTATATTGTATGCACATTTTTGTTTTAGTAAGTAGTATGTATGAGTGATTATAAAAATGTATATATAAAACATAGTTATTTCTACTCTATATAAAAAACATATTTCCAAAACCTTTATTTCTATTAAAATCCAAAAATCAATTAATTTCAGCATTAATATACTTTATCTAAATTTGGATGGGCAGATAAACACTGTGGCTAAATAATTAAGTATACTCTCTGTAATTACTTTGAAATCAGGAATCGCGTTAAACCTATATAAAGGAACTGCGATCAGCGTTTTAAATGTAGCTGATTTAAGAAAAACTAACAATACAATAGAGAAGCATATTGAGCTGTCAGCACATAGTTTAGCGTCTAAAGTCGGTATACTGAAAGAAGAACATTTAAATTTACACAGGTTTAAGTCAGGTAATTACAGTGTAATCAAAACAAGATGTAATGCCCAAATGTTTGTTTCTTGAGCCTAGTTCGAAATGTTAAATTGTATTGTTAGATCAACTGTCTCACCCAGTAGAGTGTTTTTTTTAAACAGTTGTTACACAGGTTTTCTGAACCTCGTAACTACCTAATGGGCCTCGTAGATGTGTACATACTGAAAAGTCTCCACTCGCTTCGCTCCTGCCAGTGTTTTCTCTGCCATAGTAGGTCTCGAGTACAGTATCCTCAAGGTAGGAATGTGTCTGGGGTAGAGAGGAAAAGATTGGCCCACACTTTGTTTGTTGCGTTTACTTTCAGCGGTACAACCCCAATGAAAAAATATAGACCTCAAATGCTTCTGTGTAAACGCGTACCCTACTTTCATTTCTTTTATCGGTGTAAATAAGAATAAAACTTTTACACAAGTCTGTCACGAAGTTGTAACTTTAGGAATTAAATGTAGCTAAACAGTAATTTGTGTACCTAGTTTTCTAGGAATGGGTTGTACCGTCAAGTCAGGCTAGGGAAGCAAGTAGAAGGGAGGTCACGCCCCTTACATGAGACACAATCCTAGTCTGAGGCTACTGTACACAGGGTTTCTGTACCTCGTAACTGCGTGTCACCTAACGGGACTCGTAGATATGAACATACTAAAAAGTCTCCACTCGCTTCGCTCCTTCCAGTGTTTTGCCCATAGTGTGTCTCGAGTACATATGATGGAGCCTCCATTCGCTACGCTCGTGTCGGTGATTCAACTCTGCCTGAACAAAAACTGTTTAACATGACCGAAATTACCAATTATATTTTTAGATTTTTTAAAATTTCTATCTAGAGCGAGCTTACGTGGAGATGGCAACGATGGACGGACGGACAGCAAATCACTGATGGCATTTACCCTATACTTCGTATACTGGGTAATTAATATAAATTATCAAACGATTGTTATAACAATATACATTAAGCAGATTTGTGAAAATTATAATTTCGTTCGGTCTTAAAACAGCTGACAAAATGAGCAAGGCGCATACAAATGAAAACAATATCTGGAGATATTAATACAATATGTAACGTATCAAATAAAAGGTGTAAAAACACAGCACAAATTTTCTCACTCAAACCTAACCTAACCTATTCCCCCAAACAACATAAAAACGAACCTAAGTATCGTTACCAAAAATATCATTTCGAAACGCCGCTTTTGAGATATACATAGAGTTAAATAAGGGCTAAACATGTCTCGTTGTGACACTAAAACATCCTCAGCGTAAATTATATTTTATTAAAATCGAGCTTTTAATGACGCTTGTTAAGGTTAGTTTTTGTTTTCTTGTCAATTATTCCTGAACTGTAATATGTTTTAACAGAGATTTTGCACACGGTTTGGAGTCATTAATCTTCACATGTCACTAAAATTTCAACAAACTCGGTAGACTTGATTTTGAAAAATTACTTATTTTATAGCAGCAATGTGGCAATACAAAAATATGTTTACCGATAATCAACGAATTGGCATTTTTGGAGAGATATCGACCAAAATTTTGTATGGGAACAAAGTTAATTTGTTTTTTACCAATTATTCCTGAATGGTAATATTTTTTTATCAGAGATTTTGCACACGGTTTGAGTTCATTAATCTTTACATGTCACTAAAATTTGAACAAAATCTGTAGAGTCGATTTTGAGAAATTACGTATTTTATAACACTAATGTGACAATTAAAAAATATATTTCCCAATAATTAACTAACCAGCATTTTTGGAGAAGTGTCTACCAAACTTTTGTATGGGTCCCAGAACACCTAGACTTGAGCAAAGTTTATTTGTTTTTTTACCAATTATTCCTGAATGGTAATATTTTTTTATCAGAGATTTTGCACACGGTTTGAGTTCATTAATCTTTACATGTCACTAAAATTTGAACAAAATCTGTATAGTCGGTTTTGAGAAATAAAGTATTTTATAACACTAATGTGATAATAAAAACAATATATATTTACCAATAATTAACTAACCAACATTTTTGGAGAAGTGTCGACCAAACTTTTGTATGGGTCCCAGAAACACCTAGACTTGAGCAAAATTTATTTGTTTTTTACCAATTATTCCTGAATGGTAATATTTTTTAACAGAGCACACAGTTTGGGGTTATTAATCTTTACATGTCACTAAAATTTGAACAAAATCTGTAGAGTCGATTTTGAGAAATTACGTATTTTATAACACTAATGTGACAATTAAAAAATATATTTCCCAATAATTAACTAACCAGCATTTTTGGAGAAGTGTCTACCAAACTTTTGTATGGGTCCCAGAACACCTAGACTTGAGCAAAGTTTATTTGTTTTTTTACCAATTATTCCTGAATGGTAATATTTTTTTATCAGAGATTTTGCACACGGTTTGAGTTCATTAATCTTTACATGTCACTAAAATTTGAACAAAATCTGTATAGTCGGTTTTGAGAAATAAAGTATTTTATAACACTAATGTGATAATAAAAACAATATATATTTACCAATAATTAACTAACCAACATTTTTGGAGAAGTGTCGACCAAACTTTTGTATGGGTCCCAGAAACACCTAGACTTGAGCAAAATTTATTTGTTTTTTACCAATTATTCCTGAATGGTAATATTTTTTAACAGAGCACACAGTTTGGGGTTATTAATCTTTACATGTCACTAAAATTTGAACAAAATCTGTAGAGTCGATTTTGAGAAATTACGTATTTTATAACACTAATGTGACAATTCAAAAATATATTTACCAATAATTAACTAACCAGCATTTTTGGAGAAGTGTCGACCAAACTTTTGTATGGGTCACAGAACACCTAGACTTGAGCAAAGTTAATTTGTTTTTTACCAATTATTCCTGAATGGTAATATTTTTTTATCAGAGATTTTGCACACGGTTTGAGTTCATTAATCTTTACATGTCACTAAAATTTGAACAAAATCTGTAGAATCGATTTTGAGAAATTACGTATTTTATAACACTAATGTGACAATTAAAAAATATATTTACCAATAATTAACTAACCAGCATTTTTGGAGAAGTGTCGACCAAACTTTTGTATGGGTCACAGAACACCTAGATTTGAGCAAAGTTTATTTGTTTTTTACCAATTATTCTTGAATGGTAGTATTAGTTTAAACTGAGATTTTGCACAAGATTTGAAGTCATAAATCTTCACATAGCAATAAAATTTGTACGATTAGAGTCGATTTTGAGATATTACGCGTTTTATAACAACAATGTGGCAATTCAAAAATATGTTTACCGATAATTAAAGAATCGGTATTTTTGGAGAAGTGTCGACCAAACTTTTATATGGGTCCCTAGAACACCTAGACTTGAGCAAAGTTTATTGGTTTTTTACCAATTATTTATGAATCGTAATATTTTTTTAACAGGATCTTGCACACGGTTTGGAATCATTGATTTTCACATGTCACTAAAATTTGAACAAAATTAGAGCCGATTTTAAGAAAATTGTACATTTTTTAAGGTAGCTACGCGAGATAGTTCACATACCACCTTATCCACGAGTTTGGGCCATATAGCACTGCAAATATATGACGTCCAGGGGACATTGTGCACTCAGAGAACTTGGGTTCGTTGCATCAAAATTGTTTTTTAAATCCAGTTTCCCTTGATGCCATCTTATATTGGAAACAGTATATGATTTAACATACTGTTCACCTAACCTCTCCTGACATTATAGAAAGGTTGATATAATTGCCCTATTACACGTTTTAACTGTTTAGTTATATATTAACAAGTGTATGTGTATGTGTGTGTGTAGAGTTAATTAAAAATAATCGATGTTTTAAGTATATTGGCAATAAGCTTGCATGGTTATATATTATGATACAGCGAACTGTAGTGGTTTAACTCGATTTAGCTGTCATAAAACGCTAATAAGCTCATAAGAATTACCATTTTGCTAATTTCTCATACTATGCTTTCCTCTTCTCTGGATGCGCCTTGTACTCCGTGATTAATCAACTATTTGATGTGTTCAGCAGACTATAGCATCCAATTCTTGACCCTTATTTCTCTCAACTTTTTCTCCTTGCGACCGTCTATTTAACCATCTATTTGTCAGTTAAACATGCTTTTTGGAAACTTGTTGTACCTAATATTTATTATGCATATCGTTGTACCTAGTGCTTATCTATACAAATTCCAACCTACTTTTAGATGAGCTAGAAACTTGAAAATTGGCAAACTTTTAATTTTTAACCTACGAGTATAATTCAAAATGGTGAACGCAACTTTAAAGTCAATGTAGACTTTCTTAAGAGGTCTACCAAAAATCGGATTGTACCAGCAGCTATGGATTTTAGGAGATCTACAAGTTTGATTCTATTAGTTATTCGTATCTCCATTCTTGGATAGAGCTAAATGTTTGATTTAATTTCATGACAC
Organism: Aphrophora alni; assembly: GCA_963513935.1. NCBI lineage: Eukaryota > Metazoa > Arthropoda > Insecta > Hemiptera > Aphrophoridae > Aphrophora > Aphrophora alni. The sequence continues at coordinate 34,413,478 of OY740774.1, read as the reverse complement.
ACTTATAGGCAGCTATGATCATCAAATTCGGCACGCTTATGGCAGTTGGATGTGCCAGTATGCCTATCAAATTTCATGATTCTAGAAGTCCTAAAAGTATGTCAAAAAATTTAATAATTTGTGACAATTATTAAGTTTTGATCTACAACTTTGATCCAAATGACTCTGTCGAAACTCCAAGATTTGTCAAAACCCACTGGTTTGGAGCGAAGTGATACGGGAAACCATTCTATAAATGTGCCCCAACCATCTAATTAGCATTATTTTAATGAAATCGATATCTTTAACTTTCATGTAGAACTTTAAGCGTAGAACTTAGGTAGCCAAAATGTGGTAGTCCTCGGAATTTATACTATTATGAATATTAATTTTTAAAGGAGAAATTACTTTATAGTTTTTATTTTCGTGTTAAATTTTTTTTTTAAATCTAAATATTTATTTATTTTATATATCAAATAAAATATATCGTCGGATGGACGAGAAAATAAGCTTTTCTCGACTTTTGTTTCTATGAACTTTTTTATATATTTTTAGCAGTAGAACAAGTTCTGAAAATTTCTCATTTTCTTAGTAAATCTTCCTTTATATAGTTTAGAATTATAATATTCCAGGAGGAGAGATTAATGGACACCCGATTATCATTTAAATGTAAAGAGAGAGGTTGGGGATATCATAGAAAATAAGATGTGACTCATGTTTTAACGTTAAAAGTTTGTACTCTACATCCATTGCTTCCAAAGCATAAAATTTTTATTTGTTGCATATTTTACAAGGTACAGTTTGTTTTTCATTGATAATTGTACCGAATTGTAATGCAAACTTTGAATCTTGTGTGAACAGTTTTAGAAATGAGTTTTTAATTTTAGTTCTTCAGTATCAACGTGGCTTCATTTCCGACATCTTAAAACACTTCCTCACGCAAATCAAGAGCAAGCCCCTTATCACTCTCACTGATAACACCTATTTGTTTACAACCAACCCAAAACTAGTTCAATATTTGCATTGACGATCCCAAATTCTCTTCAACGTAACTTCCCATTCATGGAAAAAACATTTGAGTCATTATTTTCTGAGTAGACAAAACAGTTACGTGATGATGTCACGAGAGGTTATTGTTTGCTTCATCTTGAAAGGAGTCAGTAGCATTGTCGTATGATATTAACTTCCGGTGATGTTCCATTTTGTCTTTCCTGAGAAAGTATTTGAGATTGATGTCAGATCCGGTTTAAGACGACTTAATTTGATAAAAGTTGCAACAATTTTCATATATTTTTTTTCTTTTTTCTGTAACGTATTAGTGCAAAGGACCACCAAAATTATGATATTTTGACATGTGGTAGAGCAGAACCTTCACCGATTGAGCTAGTAACCAGGTCTCTCGGTTATTTACTACTTAAATATTTCAGCTGAAACAAACAGTTTGAAACTCTCAATGTTCAAAAAAGTTTACGTTCGATTTATTTTTTAGTTAGCACTTAACCGATTTTAATGAAACTAACCATGCAAATAATGTTGTGTTGAGGTGGTAGACTGGCGAACATGACTGTGGTCTTTAAATGTGAAGCGATAGAACAAGTCGGAATTAACCGAGAGGTCCTGCTACTACTTTTAGGTGAGGGTGAAACTACAGACATCGTTGGATCTATTCTCCAGTTAGTTACTGGAATAGACTTTATCTTTTAGTAGGTGTCTTTATCTCGCAGTATCCAAGCTACGAAGTACAATAAGTCCAGTTGTTTGGAGGTGTGTGAAATATACAATTCCACAACAACAAACAACTTATGAAAATGGGTTAGTAGTGTAACATACGGACAAATTAAACCCCAGCACACGACTAAAATCTGCATAACATTCAACAGTTCACAAATCAGAACGTAGCGAGCTAAACTCGTGCCTTCCAATTGAACCTCACCGCATCACTGTTATATCTCTACAGTGGAAATCGTTTTAGAAAATATAGAAATACTTGGCAACTTTTGAACGAACAAGTGTAGAAAAACAATAATTGGACTACACTTACTCAAATTGATCTACCTTTTTTTCATTCATGCTCGAAAAAGAATCGCCTTAAAGAGTGCAAGTTAACATTTTCCAATGTAAAGTTTTTTAAATTTATTTACAACATCCCATTTAAAATAACATTAGTACTTTTAAAATATGTAACCGATTATGAGATGGCTCTCAAAAGATGTTGAAATTATAGAACCGTTTTATAAATTTTTAACACGATTGTTTGGATTTATCTAATGAGAGAGAGAGAGAGGGGGGGAGGGAGAGAGAGAGAGAGAGAGAGAGAGAGAGAGAGAGAGAGAGAGAGAGAGAGAGAGAGAGAGAGAGAGAGAGAGAGAGAGAGGGAGATAGATAGAGAGAGAGAGAGAGAGAGAGAGAGAGAGAGAGAGAGAGAGAGAGAGAGAGAGAGAGAGAGAGAGAGAGAGAGAGAGAGAGAGAGAGAGAGAGAGAGAGAGAGAGAGAGAGAGAGAGAGAGAGAGAGAGAGAGAGAGAGAGAGAGAGCTGTATTTTTTCCTCCTGTATAAGAAATTTGGTTAACTAGTTTAGATTATAAATTTTTATCGAAATTATAATAATCGAAATAAAAATTTTGTTAAAACACTGCCACTGTAAGGACCACGTGATCGCATGCATTAGTTAAGACGATGTTTTAACTAACAGCGCATATCGACCTTTACTTCGATAACAAGAAATACTGTTAAAAAATTAAAACTGGCAAAGTTGGCAGATTCTACAAATAAACGAGCGAAGGTTGCGGCCTTTAGATAACTTGTGAAGTTTATAATCGGCGCTATAGCTGTTATCCAGAAGCAGCAAACATTTGTATTATTATTATTTTTATATTAGTTTAGTTTCATGCAAAAAACAGTGGTAATTGCGACTGATTTTCTGCCTATTATCCTCCTAGTTGTGAATGTTATAATGTCATTATATTTAAACTGAATCAGAACAGACTCCGTTATTTGCAAAATAATTGTTTTTTATTTTTATAAATAAGCAACCCTTGACTACTATAATAGCGTTAGGGTGGGAAAAGAACAAGAATTGGTGAAGAAAGGTGTAAATCCAGATAGGGTATATCGGGACAACCATACCCGTACTCAGTATGTGAGTTCTTGAGGGGGTTTGTAAAGTAAAAAAGGTCAGGCGAAAAACCTTCTTAGCTAAAGACTACAGCATCAGTGATGCCAAGGCGTCATAAAAATAAGGGATTGTGAAATGATGATTCTATACCTGTAGCAGCACGGATCATTCAAACCTCATGAGATGAAGATGCCTTTTGAGGAAGTATGCCCTGCTCCCCCCACCCCTATAGGGGTTGAAATTCTGTTGTACGTCAAAAGATGAGCAGTTGACGAACACGTTTTGAAAGTTACAAAATCTATCTATTTAAATGAAAAGATTTAAAGTTATTAAGGGGTTTCTACATACATTTATTTCACCCTGTATATAGTTATTAGGTTCGATATTTTCATGGAGAATCCTGAAATAATACTATTTATATAACAAAAAATTAGAGAAAACGTTTTAGATAAAAGTTATTACAGGGATAGATAGAATGTCATTATTTTATTTTTTTATGGATATTTTCAAGGTTATTTCAAAGTCATTAAAAAAATATATTTGACTAAATCATATTCAACAACAAAAACAAGGGACTTCTGTCTCTAACTTTTTTTTATCCGATTTAAATTTGTTAAGATATTTAAAAAAATTACTTGAGATTTTTGTACTTTAAAAATATTTTATTTGAAAATATCGAATTTTATAGAAAAGGTGTAAAACAAAAAGAAAAATAGTTTAATTAGATCTATTAAAACTTAAACATTATTGAAAAATTCTGGAATAGTTTTCCTAGCTTTACTAGATCAAAATAAATTATTTCTTTTACTTTTTTCTAAGCTTCATAATTTACGGGAAAAAAAATCTTAAAAGTCTCAAACTATATTGTTAAATATCTTTAAAAAATCAGATATAACAATTTTTAAGACAATTGTTTTTTTTTATAAATATTTTGAATAAGGTAGTATAATAGAAAACATAGGTTCCTATTTGGGAAAAAAACAAAATTGACGTTCAAATTACTTTAAAAACATTCATCAAACCAAAAAGAAATAATGTACATTTCTTTGTTTCTTAAATCCAAACTTTTCTCTGTTTTGGGGAAGATTAGTTTTGAGAGCTTCTTAATTGAGACATATTTAAATATATATTTTGTTTGTATATGGATATATTACACCTTAACTTAAGACTTTTTGCGCAATTTAAAATTGGAGGATAGCTGTTAAAAATAAAAATTACGATTTCTCAAAATTGGCTCTAGCTATTTTGATCAAATTTCCTCTAAGGACCATGGAGAATATGTTTCTATCAAAAAGTTTTTACCAAAAAGTAAAGTTTTTGACCTTTACCAATGTGTCAAAAAACGCTTAATAGACAATTACTGTTCTTGAGTAAAAAGGTTTTTCAAAATTTAGCCAGGAATAAAAAGTATTCCTAAATATTAAACGAATTCAAAATCAGTTAAATCGCCTAAGTTACAGCTCAGCATACTTTTCCAAAAAAACATTTTGTAGACAAGAACGCACAAAATGATAAAATCTCCAAGACGATTTTGAACATGGGAATATTTGTTTTTTACAAGGTATATGGGATGAACTAAAAACTTATTATGCCCTTCATTTTATTAGAAAAATAGTCAAAAACACTCACTTCTAATTTTTCAGATGTTTTCTAACTTATAAAAACAATTGCATGATCATTTCTATGCAAAGTTTTATGTAAATTAAGAAGTTAAAAATAGTTTAAATAATGCTATACATTTTCGTGGATTTTATGACTAAAGAATTTAGTTCATTTTGAAAAACAATTTTTTTTCAAATTTGATCAATGTTATTTTCGACGTCTAAACACAAACACACGCATACATAATGATAATGATTAGTTTAGATTGGCTAGAAAAAAAAATTAGAAAGTTTTTTTATGAGAATTTCTTATGGTTAAAACAATATACAGGGTGATTGACACAGGTGTGACCGCTGCATTATTTAATAAGTACAAAAGTTACAAAAACTTTAAAAGGTAACGCACCAGTATTTAAAAGTTTAAAAAATAGAGGTATCACAAAATTGTTTATATCCGCCATTTTTCCAATATGGTGGTCAGTTCGTATTTTTTTTAAAGGAACCGCCATTTTATGGCGTATTTAGCTATAAAACATTATTTCACGACTTTTTATCCCTGGGTATTTTTCTATATCTCTAATGATTTAGGAGCTACAGTCAAAAATTCGCAAATTCAAGCATTTTCCAGAGACAATTTTTTATTTTCCAATTTCAAATTGAGGTAAAATTTTAATTTATTAGAGTTAGGGCAAAAGGTGTAACAACACTACTGTTATTTTTATTTGTTCTATTGGCTGCACAATAACATAGTCATAGACAGTTTTCTTAATTTTCTGGTAATTGTTGAAGACACCTGGCTTACGATAGTTTTGAATTATTCCTGTATGTAGCCTATTAGACCTAGTGAATAATATATTAGAGCCGTCACAAATGTATTAACAACAGTTCTAATTAATACAATTTATCCTCAAATGTACTAAATACATCACAAGGCGTATTACATTAGTAATAAAAAAGAGCTGGTTTTAAGCAGTGGCTGTTCTAGACAATTACCAAACAATTATGATTTTATTTACTATCAATAATTTTGTGTTATTTCTCAGCCTACATAACAAATAAATTAATTGTTTTCGTCATACTGCTTCAAAAACAGCTGTTTTCAATACACGCATTGCGATGCTAAAGTTGTTCTTTTTAGTCCTAGGACCTAAAAACATCAGCTGAGGTCGAGTCATCAGCTGTTACTTCGTTTATACGAATTAATTATCAACGATTGTAAAGCATCTATAAAAACAACCGATACTCTCGATTGTAAATAACAGATAAAACAGCTGTTACCATCGATTTGAAGGTAAATATGTTATACAATTTTAGTTTTTATTAAAATGGTTTTTTATATTGTTTGCAGTATAACGAAAAATATAGTTCATCACTTGGACCAAAAGAAGCTTTTCGATCCTCGCTCATTTTCCAATATATTTTCAAGTTAAACTTGAGCTTGTATTGAAAAGCTTCACATTTGGTCCTATGGATGAAATATACTATTTTACACCTTTTGCTCTAGCTCTAGTTAAAATTTCACCTCAATTTGACAATGAAAAATAAGAAAAATATTTTTTTGAAAAATACTTGAATTTGGGTTTTTTGTAAAAAAAAACATTTAAGTGATGTAGTTCCTAAACAGTTAAGGATATAAAAAAATACCCAAGGTTAAAAAAGTTTTAAAACAGAGCGTTATCTCTAAAATTTCGATACAAAATGGCGGTTCTATTCTAAAATTACGTACTGGTTAACATATTGGAAAAATGGCGGATGATATAAAAATTTCGTAATATCTCTAATTTTAATTTTAAAAAATCCTGTGGGGGGGGGTTACATTTTGAAATTTCTTTGTAACTTATGTACTCATTAAATAAAACAAGGATCACAACTCCTTCAATCACCCTGTGTAATTTGTTTTCTAGAATACAATTAAGAAAAGGATCAAATTAACTTAATTTTACTTTCTTACAAATACATAGTAAAGAGAAGGTTATGTGATGGGTCAAACCAATTGATGTTAAATTTTTACAGAAATGTCAGTTTTGAGGTATTCTGATTAAAAAACAGGTTTTTTGAATTATCGGTGTCTGTATCGTTTATGTAGTGCTTTACAGCACATATGTGTGGAGCGATTTTGATTAAATTTATATATGAACATATTTAGATTATAACTGGAGGTGTTTCTCGCCTTAAATTTTTTTTTTGGAGTAGCTTCCGTAAGACCGATTTGTCTAGCGGTCGTAATAAGCCCCCAGGTTACTACTTGCTAGAGATTTCACTGTTTATGTAAAAGGTTCCGGGTTCAATCTACGAGCGAGATTAACCAAGTTAAGGTGTTGACCCATCATCATGGATAAGTCTTACTATGATTAGTAGCGTATTCTGGTGACGAAAGATAGAATTAGTAAGATGGGAACTTGATTTACTAGTCACACCCGACCAGTACTGTAACTTGATCGGGGGTGACACATCTGATGAATAACTGTCTAGAAGGGCACCGTCGAATGTGGGTTTAGCATTCGAATGCTAAATGTTTTTCTCCATATCACCGAAAGTCAAAATTCCGTTATTCTTAAAACCTGCTCAAACAATTTTGGTAAAATATAGGCTTTAAAACCCCACACGAAAATTATTGGTCGCTTTCTTTACAAAGTGCTGGTTTAGGATACATAATTGTTAAAATCTGGCTAGATAGATTACGCTAAAATTTTATTGCATTATGTAAATTAAGAACGCAAAACAGTTTACAAAATTAAACCAAAAAGAATATTACGGTTCAGAATAATTAACAAAAAAAGCTAAATCGAACCACTGTCATTAAAAAACAAAAACAAAAACAAAAACGAATTTAATCAAATACGATTTAGTCTTGGACAATTTTATGACACAATTAAAGTATTTAGCTGTAATTAAATATATATAAATATCTCAAAATATTATAATTGATAAGCAAGGACAAATACACAGAGAAACGTAACAATAAAGAAAATTACTTTTTTTTACCCTTTCCCATAAATAAATAGTATTAAAGACATTATTAGTCTTTAGTTTTATAGATGGGTGTGTAAGAAACAGCAACTTTTTAATAATTTATTATTTATTTATCGATAAATTAAAAAAAAAGAAGTTATTTTTAACTTTCTATTATTTACTTTTTGTAAAATAAAAAGTAAAAAATAGTGCTTACAATTTAATAAACAATAACTTAAAACAGCAAAAAGATGCAACGAAACAAAGATTAGGTCAGTTGAACACTGCAGGCAGTGAACAGCTGATCACTATGTCTAGGTCAAGGTCACCTTGCAAATGGCAGATAACCAACTATGCAAATAAAGTTGCCAGCTCGCGAATTGAATGGAGCTGTATATACTCCATACACTGTAATGTTTGCCAATTTCTATATTTATGACTTTTCCAACGGAAACTATATTTAGGTTAGAACGTAACAATGAATTTGCAAAATTAAAAGGTGTATTTATATATTAAACGGCTTTAGGAAATGGTCAAATACAGGGTGGCAAAATATTTCACAAACTTTCACATGTGTCAAAACATAAAACCAAATAAGGTCGACATAAAATGAAATTCATAGCGTAGCAAGTTTTTTTGTTAACCTTTTTAGGACCAATGTACGATATATCCTCTGTTTCGTTTTTGGTTTGTAATACTACATTTTTTTTTAATCCAAATTTGTATTACTTGTATTCAAATTATATAACTAAACAACATAAATATTGAGGTAGAATAAAACGAACACAAATTCTCACAAATAGTAGTCTACATTTGTAATTATTCAAACGCGTTTCAACGTCAAACTCGCCATCTTCAGTAATCCACGAGCTGCAATAGTTATAGTTTAGTTATTGTAGCTTGTGCATCACTGAAGATGGCGACTTTGTCGTTGAAACGCGTTTGAATAAATAAACTTATTATGTGTAAGAATTTGTGGTAAATTTATATTTTATCAATCACTAATTACAGCAAAAACTCAAAAAATAAAAAATAAAGATCGACTATTGTGGATGGATTGAGTAAAAATTGACGAGGTTGGCTTAAAATACATTACACAGATAACACCAATTTTGTAAGTTTATTTTCTGTATCTGTTAAGTAAAAAAAAAACTAGAAATTGCCTAACAAACCTAAAATTGGTGTCCATTTATTAAACAAGTTCTAGAATTTAACTAACTCACTTCTTACGGTAAAATTCTTTTTGGTTCCTACTTTAAACAAAAAATTTTCAAAAACAAAACACTTAAAGTTAAAAAAAGATTAAATAAATAAAAATTTGTAATACAATTATCTGAATTAGTATAATTTAAAATCCCATAACTTTACTAACTGATTGGTAAAACATATATTGAAATATAGTAATAAATGAGGAAGTTCAGATTATTTTTTTTAAAACTCCTAAAAAAAAGTCAAATTGACTTTGATACTAAAGTGATTAATTCATTAATTACACGTGATTAGTTAATTGTATAAAACATAAACAACTTTAAAGTTTTAATTTACAGAATTAATTAATAAAATATAGATTAAAATTCAGACAGTTGGAGATTTATTGAACTTTTGTTTTCCTCTTGAGAGAGACTATGCAAAAACATTTCGCAAACTTTTTTGTCATCTAAAATAGGAAAACTATATTTATATTATGTAATGCAAAAGAATTAAACAATTAAAAATTGCACATGCATCACCAAATCCAAATAAAAACCAACCAAAACTATTCGTAATCAAAAATATCAGTTTGGTAGAAGGTGAAATGAAGCATTGACGCCGACTTTTAAAGAATATTTATATTTATAAAAGAGCCTAAACGTGCTTAACTTACGCCACACATACGTTCTCAGCTTAAATTCTATTTTATTAAAATTTTGCTTTTAATTACGTCGGTTAGGGTTCATTTTGTTTTTATCTCCAATTATTCCTAAAGAATAATATTTTTACTGGCAATTTTATACATTAATCTTCATATTCACTAAAATTTAAACGAAATCGGTAGTTCGATTTGAAATTTTGAAAAATTACGTCTTTATAACAGCCCCATGGTTGATTTTTTGTTTTTTTTTACCGTAATTTCTGAACCTAAAGTTTTGAATGTATGGCGATTATCACGTTTTTTTGGGCCCTTAAACGCTATACTTAAGCAAAATGTAATCAAAATCAATTAAACCAATGCAATAATTTTTTAAAAAATCGTAATAATATTACATCATTTGAGCGGTTTTTTAAATCGCCAAATTTTAGTTCTGCAAAATATTAAAACAAATTCCCGACATATGGTCAAAATTATCTGAAATATCAAATCTTATGAAAATTACTCTATGGTTTTTAGAGACCATAAACGACAGACTAAATCCAGATAGAAAGACAACACACAGACATCAGTCAAAAAACTATTTTGTTGTAATCAAGGGACCACCTAACGGATGTATCCGTAACAAATCAGCCATTGTCGCGACCATCACATTCACCATTCAAATTAAATGCAAAAATCGGTCGACTAGTTTTCGAGATACAGTGTTTGTTACATTTCGATTTCAAACGTCTGCCAAGAGAGCAGAATTAATACTGACATCTCAGGATGTTATTTATAGTATAGGCTTAGCAGTCCAGATGGAATATACCTGTGTGTACTGTACACCCATTTTCATGTAGTCTTGGATTCGATTATTGTTGTATGAGAACTCAAGATCATAATCAATAAGCTAAGTTTATTTTATATTCGAAGGGCTTACTAGCAAGGCTCGTGGTTTCAATGAAACTTAGGAGTTTTCGCCCGATGCTACCATCAGAATCATGGGTTCTGAAGTCCCAAAAATCTCCCTTTTCCTAGCCTCAAGCTTTTCACATTTTAAGATGTATGTTTAGCAGTCTCTTCAGACTGTTTACATAGTGTACAAACGGGATCATTAATTGATGAGCTGGAGTGTTAGCAGATGTTTCCTGAAGTGACCGTGTCCAGGGAGTAATGCCACAACAGGGGTTATGGCAAATCCATAGCCATTTGAGTCTTCATTTGCCAAAATTAACTTCCATTCTCGTACCTTAAGAGTAGGGTTATGCTGGACAAGAATATTCCAGACTTGATCGGAGGACGGCTTCAGAAGCTTGGGGTGGAGCCTAAGAAACACCCTTGTAGTCTTCAGAATATCCATCCTCAATTTGTTTTCTTCCCCTAATGGCTTAAAGGGAGCAATCATTATCCCCGCCAACGCTTTGATGCATTGTTGAGGCAAGAAAGAACAAGAACTCCTTTTGCCATGTAACTTCCTGAGAATGAAGGAAAAGTTTCATCCTCCATGAGTTCGAACTTATCCATTAGCATGTCCTTGATTTCTTCACCTTGCTTACCTCAGGAGAGACATCGAGAACAACAGCCATTTTACTGGGGAGGATGTCCATCCGCCAAACTTCCGTGTATCAGATGACTCCAAACGACGGTGGTTTTTTTTTTTGTTAGAATCTCGAATTTCACCTCTGGCCTTCTTTAAAGGGACATCAGCAGAGGACAGAGTAGCCGAATCTCCTCTAGAGTGCTTAACTACACCCATCCACACCTCGGAACCCCCATCGGTACCTGAGGTGATTCCCAACTCTGAGTTTCTCTTCTTCTTTTTTCCTGCCCCTCCCCACTTACTTGTTAGGGTCCCATTGCTTACCACATTCCCGGAGATTGGCTTTAACGGGTTCCCTTCGTTGGGGAGTATTGCAATTAGTTCTCTTCACCTTTAGTCGACTAAGTTGCCTAAAAGCATCATCGAGTGAGCCGGTGAAGCATGGTGTTCCTGGATTTTTTAGAAGATCATCCTCTCCTTCCAAGATAGGTGAAACCTCTCCCTGTTCCATCTCATCCAGTACTTTATCTATGTATTCTTGGCTAGAAGATTTATCAGTTGCTTCAGGCCAAGAGACCGATAGGCTGATTGCGATGGATTAGGATCACCACTCTTTTTAATACTATGATGAAAGTAAGGTCAGTAATCAAGAAAATCCATAAATAACACCAAGCAATAAGAAGTAGAATAGTCCAAGAAATAGGCCAAAAAGAAATGTGCATAGCCTACTTCATGTCAGGGAATCGAATGGGAGCTGAATATTTCAGAACAAAGTTGCCCGCTTAACAAACTTTGTGTATATAAAATAGTATCGGAAAATTCGAGTTTAATCTTAATTTAACATCAGACTTCATTCGACCTTCACGTAAACACCTTTTCTAGGTTAATTAACAAAACCGTAGCTATAAAACAGATGTTATTTTAACTTTGAACAGCTGTTTTAATTTTCAAATTTAGTTAACCATGTGTGTACTAACAATTATTTTCTACTAAATTTTATAATTTCAAATATTTAATTTAGGAGAAAGTATAGGGATCCCAAAGATTTAAAATTATGGTTTTATCTGTTTTGAAGTAAAAAAATGTTTTTACAAAATGAGCCTGTCAGATAGACTGAACCAATTATGTTAAAACTTCAAAAGCATCAAAATAATAAGTCTGGAACTAAAACTGGAAAATGTGATTAAACTTCTGATAAGAAAATAAACCGTGTAAAAACATTGCACAAACTTTCCCGCTCACTCGCCCCCGAAACCAACCAAAACTATTAGCTATAAAAAAATACAATTCGATAATTAATTGTCGATAAAATATTTTAAATTAACCATGTATACAGAGTGTTAGAGAAGTATGGTAATGGCTTGATATTACAAGAACTGCTTTAGATAAAAAGATGTTCAACCTCTCATTCTAAATCTCTTAACCTGACCTATGTACAGGGTGGTGCAAAAGTTTGATTGGATATAAAGAGTGTTCCGAAAATTAAAAGACCTAAGTTTCACCAACTTTGTAAGCATAACTCTAGGTCTATTGTTTAAATTACTTAAAAGGAATTTTTAATCTATCTTCAATAACAACCGAGTTATGGCGTTTTAAAATTTGCAATTTTGTAAGCACAATAATAAACTTTCTTTCCAGGTTTAAGTGAATAATAATAATTTATTATTTGGTTATTGTGACGTAAAGTAAGTGAAGATGTATTGGAAATTACACTGGTACAGGGTGTTCTAAAAAGTAAGCGTACATATTTTTTAACAAATTATAAGCCAAATTTCGTTTATTAATTTATGTCGTACCAAACTTTCAATATGTTAGTTTAGTTACAAAATTACGTTAAAACTTCTACCTTTTGATAATAAAAAATAAACTAAATTAACAATTAGTTATAATAATTAATGTAAAATAAGAAATAGGCTTACTTTTTAGGATACCCTGTACCGGATATGTAATTTTCAGTACCGGATATGTAATCTTTAGTACCGGATATGCAATTTTCAGTACCTTGTCTCACTTACGCCAAATAATAAATCATTATTCAGTCAATTCTATATAAAACGATTAACATTGTGTTTACAAAATTGAGAGTTTGAAAACGTTATAACTCGGTTGTTATTGAAGATAAATTAAAAATTCATTTAACTATCTTTAACTGACCTATTAGAATATGTAAAATAATAATAGCATTAAATTTAAAAGTTGATAAAAATCAAGTTTTGTTGTGTTTTTAACATTCTGTATATCCTACTAAAATGTACCATCCTGTAGACAGGTCAGATTAAGAACTTTAAAATGAGAGATCGAACATCTTTCTATCTAAGGCGTTTCCATAATTTGTTAACACCATGTATATTTAAATAAAGCCTTGAGTCGTGAACGCGTCCACAGTGTATATTGTATTTGATTAAATTAGAGTTTACACGACGATCACAGTTTGATTTTTTTTTTGCCAATTATTCCGGAATTTTTAAAACATTGGCAAACAACTGTTTTTGAAATGATGGCTGTTGGGTGTCTGTCTTCTGTCCTCACAAACGGGTGGATTGATTTTAATCGAATTTAGTTTGTGGGAATATTTTGGTCATATCTAAGAAATGTTTTCATTTTTTCAATAAATCAAAATTTTGAAGGTTGCTGTTATGACAAAAAAAACAAAAACATAAGATTACGATGATTTCAAAATCGATTCAATTCATATTGTTAATATTTTCCTCTACTATAGCCTATAAGGATCCTAACGAAATTTATAACTCTCTTTTCCTCCAAAAAATCCAGTTCGTAAATTTAACCTCAAAGACACCATGGAGCTGTTAAAAGGCGTAATTCTCAAAATAGATTTTGTCCAAATTTAGTGATATTTGAAGAAACCCAGATATTGAACAAACCCGTGTGCAAAATCGTAAAAAAAAAATTAATTAAAAAAAACGGTTCAGGAAAATTAGCAAAAAAGTAAATTAATCTTAGCTAGCCCCTATTTATTATTAGTCTATTATTTTTTAAAGAAAAATTCTATATCATTTTAGATTAGGTAATTTTATTTGGTTTTGGTGATGGGTCAGTGAGAAAGTTTGTGCAAGATTTATTACAGTTTACTGCAATTAGAAATATCTGAAGGGTTTAATAATAATATATTCAATAAATGAACGATTTTGAGGGGTAAACTTCTATATCGGGCGTTAGTTAGTCAAAAAGGAGCCATGTGTGTTGTGCGGGTTGCATCTAGCTTTGCCTTACTTGGGGCTGGGGCGGAAACCTACCAATACAGTCGGTAACAGACAATAGTGTACTTCCACTATAAAGTAAATTTTCACTATATTTTATCAGAATTTATTAAAATTTATATCATCTTAAAAATAACGAAATTCGGAGTGTGAAGATTTATTTATATTGAATATTTAATCTACAAAAACCAATTGCAAAGTTTCCTAAATATTCACTTTTATTAGTATGGTTTAATCAGAGATTTACACCATCATTTGTGGATTGAAACTAATGCACGACGTTTCGAGATTATAAATCAACTCTCGTTATCAAGTGTGGAGCTAGAGCATAAAACTGAAAAATACCAACATAGCCACTGACTACTAAGCATGTTGGAAACTAAAACTAAATCTGTAATCGAAAGTTGATTTATGCCCTTAAAACGTTGTTTATTAGTTTTTATATACATAAATGAACGCAAATGTGTGCCTAAACCATACTAATAATATGAAAAATCTATCATTATCAGTTTTAAATAGAAATTATTCTCTATTATCAAAATAAATTAAAAATCATAACAATTTTTTTTCAATGTTCATATATTTATTGCGAAAACTATTTAAAAATAAGTCACGTAATTTTTTGAATATTATTTTTGGAGTAACTCTGTTATTGCGGATTAACAATGATTTCGAGTTAACAATTAATTAATCCTAGCTGTAAATGGAGGAATGGCTAATTTTATTCCATTTCTTTAGTTGTGTGTTTTTGTTTCCAAGTATGGAACCGCTTTCACTTATCAAAACTTAGACCAGTGTTCGTAGTTTTTATTTCTTCCATATACGTACTATAGAGAATGTAACTTCCGGTGGAAAATTGATGTCGAGTTTTTAAGGATATATTCGTTGTGTTAAAAAAATTGGATTTTAGAATTATGTCTGTCTGTCGCTCTACAGTGGTTTAAAACCCAAAATACGTCGATTTAAATCAAACTTGGTATATGGGCATATTTTGGGGTTAGACATTTTAATTTTTTTTAATTATTATTTAGGCCTATTAACTAAACATTTAAGAGTAAAAAAAAAAAACACGAGTTTACGGTTTTCTCAAAATCTAACGGTTGTATCAAATTTCGCTCAAGATGACTTCTCAGATTCCAAGGATTGGTTGCCATCTATTCATAATAATTGTCGGTGCGTCAATTATCTGTAAAAAAAACTGCCATGAGTAAGAGGCACAGATTTTGTTTAAAGTTTAGTGAAATGTGCAGATTAAAATACCCTTACTCGTGTGCAAAGTCCACAAATTTATTTGAAGAAAATGGGCTGAAAATAATTTCTTATGTATTCTCAAAACTAAATGTTGGGAGTAAATTCGAAAAATGGTAATATATAAGAATGTAAAATGTATAAAGAAATGCCCAAATGATATTAAATGGGATGAAAAATCTTATGTATTTTAAATGGGTAAACCCAAAAACTTTAAAATAGCATATATATATGCATATATAAATAGCATATATATATATATATATATATATATATATATATATATATGGGGGTTCAAATGAGGTAAATGAGGCTATGTTAACCTGTTAAGTATTTTAAATTGTATAAACCCCCCCCCAAAATGCACATACGAATGTAAAATGGGCCCAAATGAAGGTAAATGGGCCAAAAATAAAATTTTATGTATACCCCAAAATTAATGTACAATTGTAAAATCTGTAAATATGGGGGGGACCCCCAAAAACTTGAAAGCATTAAGATAGTTGATATCAAAGTTATTTTGAAGAATATAAATATTAGTGAGGTTTCTTCGTTGATCAAATTTTGGTTAAAAGAATCCCACTTATTCTTTCCTGTCTGTCTTTGAGGGCAGTGTGATGACAGTGGACGACTACGAAACACAGATCATTATGGAAATGGAGAATAATTGGCAAAAACAAAAATAACTCTTGTCCACCGTTATTAAAAGCTCTATTTTAGTCAAATACGATTTTCTGCGCAAATGGTACATGAGAAGCCAGTTTAGTCCCTATTTAGATATGTAAATATATTTTCAAAGAGTGTGTCAATGATTCATTTTAATAATTTTCAACTGACTTATTGATGACAAATAGTTTTGGGGATGGGTATGTGAGAAAGTTCATGCAATGTTGTTGCAAAGTTTATTTTACTTGTTTTAAGTAATATCTCGTGCTTTAGTGAATTACATAAATTTTTTTAATGATACCTCAGCTATCCCTCAACGTAATAAAGATCACTGATCACTTTGATCGGCATTAAAACGAATGTCAAACAATCGAAAGGCGTCATTGAACTTTAAAAACGTAATTTTAATCTTAAACTATTGTATTAAAATAAAGAGTGTCGCCTCTTATGGTTCTACCATTGTATTAAAATATAATTTAAATTTGTTTTTGTGCTATGGTTTTAATACACAACAAACAATTGACACCTATAACAACTTCCGTTTTCAAGTTTTGTAAAACGCCAATTAGTCGATTAAATGATAAACATAAACGGACAAATTACATCTACATAAATTAAGATCGAAACAGCTGATTATTGTCGATATAGCCTACAGCTTAGATTTACTGATCATGCGCAAAGAGAATTGTGACATGCGCTCATAAGAGTTGAAAGAGCATGATTATCTCATGTCAGTTTTAAATATATTTCTACGCGTGATTGTTAGCAGACTGGAACATTTTTATTTTACATGTGACAAGATGATGTTGAGGTTATGTTCGATGAAGTGTTAGTTCGTGGTTAGGCCTCAGCTTGTAATAGTCGCCATATTTTGACGAGAATGAGGTCAAAATATAAATACCTATTGTGTTTTTTAATTTCATTTAGATTTTGTTAGATATAATGAGGTAAATAATAGTAAAAAAAATATAGCATAAACTTTCCCTCACGCCCATATTCAAAAGCAAATACTGATAAAGTTCAAATCACCCATTAAAGCAGAACTGAAAAATTCAATTTTCTCAAAATTAGTTTAAACGACTTTGATCAAATTTTCTATAATGTGGGCACTAATAAAAGGTAATAGTCGCCAAAACCCTTAAAAATTCCACTTTGGAAATTATCAATTAAAAAGAGGAAATTAACCATGAAAGTCGTCGTAAAAGTTGGAATATTTCAAATACAGATGAAATGTAAAGATTTTGACCGAAACAAACGTTATAAACCGCGCGTACAAAGAAATTAAAATTAAACAATCTTTAAAACCCCGAACATTTTAATTTGATTAAAATCGTAGAGTCAAATTTGAGAAAGCTAAATTATTTATTTTCGTCTTTTACCAGGTACTAATGATATAAAAAAAGTATCCACCTTTTGAAAAAAGTTAGAATATACAGGCAAAACATGACCGCGAGAAAAATTTGATAATAGTTGACAACCCCTCTGTGTGCTCAATCCAAATAGATTTTTTTCTTACTTTTTAAAGGCTCAAACCTCTCGGTTACCATTATAAAAAGAATGAAGAAAATGATATAAAATAAAGAACCTTAGCCCTCGAATAGTCAAAAAGGTTCCAAGATACCAACCACATAGGAAACATGAACGAAAGTTATTTAATTCAAGAATACATGGGAAAATGTGTAGATCTAGCTAGTATACCTCAGGATTGCCACGCCCTTAGAGAAAATCCAGCAAGAAACTTTTATATACAATCTTATCGCTTTCTTATCGAAATTTAAAGATAAACTATTGTAATCATAAACATCTAAACTTCCATATAAGCAAGTTTTATTTTATCAATATTACCTAATCGTATTTCTATATGAACTAAACTACTACTTTAAGCTATATTTCAAAACTGACAAACATTTAATGATTTTTTAGTTTTCTAAGGAAATTGTAAATTGAAATTTTCTTCAACTTTTTCCATTCCATAATAGAGTCTAAAATTAAAAGTAAGCTTGACATAAGTAAGAACTTGCAAACGATTTTATAGCACTGTGACCCATTGTTTTGCCCCTCAGAGGCCACTTGGAATGAGTGTGGTTGTTGCAATTCCAAGGTACCCTGTGACAGTGTCAGTTGGCGCGGGATCGAAAGTTGAAGTTGGACCTACTTGAGCAAAGGCCGTTTTGATTTACGGCAACGAACAGCTGACCATAATTGTAGCTATATTGAGCAGATCATGCTACATAAACAAGGGAGAAGTAACTCGCTTATCCTCGGAACCAGTCGTGGTGTGCAGTACCTATTTAGTGTTAAGTTTGGTTTAATACTTTATTCAAAATTACACCATGGCTATTTAATTAATCGATGTCATAGAGTTCGGGGGTTTTCCGGAGGTCCAATCCCCAACTCGGACGCGTAATTTTCTTATTTAATCGAGACGAGTTGAGGATGAGCAGGGCCCAACTTCAGTTCATGTCTTAATTAGTGAGTTATGTATGAGTATTTAGTAGTTAGTTATAATTTGGTAAAGTATAAACTAAGTCTTCTTTTCAAAGCTGGGTACCCTGCTTAGGCAGAGTTGTGGTGAGGAATTTTGACCTCGAAATGGGCGTGGTCCAAAAGCATTATCGTTATCCAAAATGTAGAGCCTAAACGTAACGTCACTCTTTATGTGTTTAGGCTGGATCTACACCTTTCTTCAATTAGTCTTGAGTTAGACTCCTCTTTTTTATCTTTCCTAACACAGTCTTTCTTGACCAAATCTTGTTCTAGTACCACTCTTAAGTTGTTAGAGTGATTGAGGGCTGGAGTCTCTAGAGTTTATGCACCTTCTTTCTTTGTTTTAAGCAACAGGGAAAAGAATCCTTATTTTTGTTGTTTTATCATTCGATGCTGTTTCTAAGGATGCCAACAGACGGTGTTGAAAACAAAGGATCGCGCTCGCGTGTGTTTGAGTGCAACCAGGGGTCAATTTAACCATAAGCCTATGGCAGCAAATTTTTCAAGTTAAAAATTATTAACTATAAATCTATATCTAATAATAAATCGGTTAATAATCCGTTTGAGATCTCCTTAATCTAAAGTTTTTGGAAGAACCACTTCCGCTCTTAACAGTTCAGTTTTGGTGAAAGTACTATTAACTACCGTCCATTAATAGTGATTTTGAAGTGTGATAAAAGTTTATTTGATACTAGTGAAATAAGATCAACCAGTAACTCCGTGCTAAAAATTTCACATCTTTTCAAGTTAAAGTTGAAGTTTTTGGGAAAATTTTTGTTTACACAAATTACTAATGGCAACATGTGCAGTATCTGGGTTGACAAAATTTCTCTCCCCGCACATTTTTCTACTTGATAACGTATTTCCCTTTGCAATTTACTAGTAAGAAAAAATATAATCTACATTTTTTTTTTTTTACATTTTTTTTGTTGCTTAAAAACGATCATTCGGTAATCATTCTCTTATATAAAAAAAAAGAAGATAAAACGAAGACTCCTAACCCTTGAATACTCTAATAGCATCAGGATCAAAACAGAATAAGAGTTGTTCAAGAGAGACCAGATAGGGAAAATAAAAGGAAGGGATCTAACCAAAGACTACATGAAAAAAATGTAAATTTAGCTGGATTCCTTGAGAATACATACTCACAAAATGTTAGCCCCTGAGAGTTCTTTTTGTGTAAGACGAAAACCTCTCATCATCGCTTTATAAAAAAACTAAAAAAAAGAATATAAAATAAAGACGCCTAGCTCTCGAAAATCGCGTCAGAGTCAAAAGAGAACAAAATTTGGTCAAGAGAGACCTGATAGAAAAAATGAACGAGAATGATCTAACCCTTGACAGCTTGAAAAAAGGTGTAGATACAGCCAAAGTCCATCGGGATTCCCACGCACGCACTCAGTATAACTGTGTCCTTGAGAAAATAAAATTTACGATAAAGGCAAGAAAGCCTAACTTAGCCTAAAACAATATCACTACGGGAATGAGTAAAGACAATCACAATTACAATATTAATTTTAATGTAACAACAGATATTTCTTGTTGAAACTCCATATTCAAGGATAAAATAAAGCAATAAAGCTTAAAGTTTCAAAATATTTTAATAATATAAATAAGCTACAATTGATTCGCTTAGGGGCACATCATCGGGCAACTGTTGATGATGCCGCAAGGCGAAACAATTGTACCTCATTTATATTATTAAAATATTTTGAAACTTTAAGCTTTATTGCTTTATTTTATCCTTGATTACAATATTAATACAAATTAAGATTTAATAATAAACGCCAAACAAATAGTTACCGACTATGAGTAACCTAAATCACATTTTAGAGAAGAAATCGTGTCATGATTCACGAGAAGAGATCATATTTCCTATCGTTTCGGAAATGGCGGGAATCGAGTCTTATCTCAATTGAACAATGAAATCATTAGTTTTCTTCTTTTTTTTCTGTTTGTCTATAAATTAACTGGGCTTTTTTACCATGAAGCCCTCTAAAACAATTACTGTCAATGATTAATGGATGTTTCCTTTTTTTTCTTAAAATTTTTTGAGGGGACACTTGTAACCTAACTTCTTTCAGGTTTTAATATTCATTCATGTTTTATATATCACATTTTCACTATCTCATTTTTTTGTACAAATTAAAGGTTTGTTAGCGGGAAAGACACAAAATCGTTATCTCTATGTCCTAATTTTTGCGTATGTAGTGTAAAATTTACTGTCAGTTACAACAAAGTAGTTAAAATCTAGAGATAATGATCATCAAATATCTATATAGATTGATGGTTTAGGTTTGTAGGTTTCTTTTCTCGCCAGAGGTCCTTCCTGTCATTCCCAAATTATTTGTAAATTAAAACCACCAATCACTATTAACAGCGATTTTACAATCATTCTAAGAAACTCACAGATCTGTGAATCACTCATAATCACTACTACTGTTTATGGCGTGTTAAATCCGGCTGAGTGCAACATTTCTGTACAATATTATATATAATAAATCATTTTATATCACCTTGAACTTTACCAAGTGAACGCTGATAGATTTATTAACAATTATTTTTAACTACACTATAGGTAAAAATCAACTGAGATTATGAACAGCTGATGAGCAAGGTGACTTTGGCGCTATCTATCAAACAAAAGTAGAAACTAACACGACCTTTGCGTCTGTAATAACATTTAAAACACAATGTGATTAAACATTTGAAATAAAAAACAAACGGATTTTTTAGGTTATGTTATAAACAGTTAGTAACGTAACCTTGACCTGAAAGCTTGTGTTTTAGTTTTATCTGATAAATTTGTGATAGTGTTATCAAGTTTTATAATGCCAATATGTTTGGTGACATTCTATTGTAGTCCTGCTGTGGGAAGGAATTTTATCAAATACGTCGCAAGCAGCTGATAGAAAGTAAATTTCTTTTTTTGAAGTTGATTGTCGATATTGATCTTGGATAGTTTTTTGGGAATTTTCAAGTTCAAAATGACATATTATACACTTATGTAAGCCTCAGAGTAGGAGTGTGTTTGGTGTCTTCCCTTCTACTTGTTTCCCTAACCTGACTTGACGGTACAACCCATTCCAAAAAACAAGGTACACAAATTACTACCTAGCTACATTTAATTCTTAAAATTTAAGTACAAGTTAGTTCTTAAAAGTTAAATTTTGTAAACGTTTAATTCTTATTTACAGCGATAAAAGAAACGAAAATAGGGTAGGCGTTTACACTGAAGTATTTGAGGTCTATACGTTTTTTATTGGGGTTTACTGCTGAAAGCAAACGCAACAAACGAGGTGTGGGGGCCCCTCTTTTCCTCTCCACCCCAGACACATTCCTACCTTGAGGATACTGTATTTATAACTGTGCAAAAACAATACACGAACTTTCTTTCACACCCTTCCACAAGACCAAAAGTAACCGAAAAACACTATTTTTCTCAAAAAAAATCAATTCGATAGTTACCAGTAAAAAATAAACCATGGACATTTTAAAAAAACATTTAATATAACCTAAACAAATATCGCTTGTCATGATATTTATTCTAATTGTAATTAATAAAATGAAGTGAGTGATCATGGTTAGTATTTTTAATTATTCAAAAACTGTAATGTTCTTTTAATTATGACTTTGCGCACGGGTTTCGATTTTTAACTTTCAAATTTCATCAAAATTTTAACGATTTTAAAGCCGATTTTGAGGAATTACGTGATTTATAACATCTCTATTATGTATTTGATTAAATCTTAACAAGGGAACTGATATTTTTTTAGTTTTGTTTGAATTTTTAAAAGGTCATATTTTAGTAGAATTTGATCAAAATCGTTACTGCTTATTTTGAGAGAATCTTTCTTTTTATCTTATGGCAAGTACTCCTACATTTTGAGTTGAAATTTCAAATAATAATAAACAAAATCTTGAAAAATGACCAAAAATACCCATAATGCAAATTTTATCAGTAAACTTCACAGACGACAGACGGATATCATTCACAAAAATACTTTAGGATTTAGGGTATCTCAAAAACCGATTTATCCCCAGAAATTCTCAATACAGGTTTTTGACCTATCACATAACATTCTATGCGTTTTTTCTACATATATTAATTAATTACTAGAGTTTGTATTTCCTCTATTACTATACACATACATATTTACATAAAACAATAGATTAACAGTATAGTACAACTATAATATAAAATAATACAATACTTCCGTATACAACATAAATTAACCTTTGGGAGGGGGGATAATATTATGCAACTTCTAAGGCAAGCCAGATTAGAGCTTATAGAGTAACTGTAATCATAAGGAAAAAACAGAAAAAGAGAGAGACAAAAAAATAAAATAAACAAGAATTGAATTAAGAGGATGTACGGAAGCAGTTAATATTATAAATACTGTCAAATATACTTAGAACACAACATTCAAACTAATGTACAAGAGATAGAATAAAACTCGAACACAAGATCTCATAAAATTACGTTTCAACGACAAAGTCGCCATCCTTAGTGATATATGAGCTATAATAACTAAACTATAACTAAAGAGTCATATTGTAGCTCATGTATCACTGACGATGGTGACTTTGTAGTTGAAACGCGTTTGATTAATTTTGTGTGAGATCTTGTGTTCGAGTTTTTTTGTTATCTATTCCTCTTATGTTGATTTGCTGTTTCTGTATATTGTTTTAAATCACAAACAACAGCTTATATATGGGAAGATTGTCAGCTGACCTTGATCAGCTGTTTAGAAGGTATGTTTACCTTCTGATATCTGATTCAGACGTTTCTGATATACTTAATGAATATCGATCTCCTTGTTGACACCGGCAAAGAATCGTAAATATGACAAAAAGCACGTCTCGGCTGATGTTAATTATTCAAAAGGGATTTAATCGTCGATTCTTGTTTAAAACTAATCATGTTATTTAAGCACTTATGAGAGCTGGGTAAATTCCGACGGAACCTAATGGATGACCTGCCAAGTCAATCCTCCAGTAACCATATCGTATATGATAGTTCTTAGTCAAGTTAACAACCATATCCCGAATTATTTACAGTAATCTGTGAGTAGTAGATCTTGCTTTTTAGATGTTTGAGTACGTTCATTAAATCTTTCTTGTAAACAAAATGACGTGACGTGACTCAATAAAGACCAAGTAACAACAAATAATATTACAGCTACTGTACACTTGAACAAAACACATTTAATAGGAATAAATAATAAAATTTTAATGCTTAATAAGTGTGGGTTGCTTCTTGCATTGTAATTGTAATTTACTGTTAATTATGATCACGATAGTATGAAATATTGTGCTACCCCATGGGCTTACATCTAGTGATTTCTGTGGATTCTATATCTGTATTTACACCTTTCTTCATTTAGTCTTGGGTTATATGCCATATCTTTGATCTTTCCTCTTGACCAACTCTTGTTCTCTTAGAGTACTCAAAGGTTATCTTCTTCCCCTTTTATTTTTTTGAAGATAAAATTAAAACCCTTTAACGGTCACTTCTTTAAATGGAAGACAATTCCTAACCCCCCCCCCCCCTTCCCACCATGAAGGGCCTCGGTGTATGGTACCTTAATTCGTCGGATGGATAAAGAATAGGACTATTTTTATTACTCTAATTTACATTGATGCATGCAAGTGTTATGGAAGTTTTTGAGAAAATATTAATGAACGAACCTGTGTAACTGTTATGCAAATAATAATTTATTTTGTATTTTTAAAACCCTGTGAAACTTGAAATTAAAAAAAAAAAAATTCTAATAAATTACTAAAACATAAAAAATTGATCTGGAATTAGTTTTTCAAGGTAATAACTTCCCGTGTTCTATATATCAAATTTAATTGTTCATTTGTAGCTTTTCTTGTACGAGTGATCGTTATGCTTAGTTTACATCTTTATATTTAATGCGTTTGAGCTTTGTATTCTTAGACAGGCCACTCGCGTCCATGCGTTGGAACCGTGCTGTAACTGTTTTGTTTGGCCGCCATTTTACAACTAAAAATAAAATATGTTAAATGTTATACATATAAAACAAATACTGTATATTCGCGAACAAGTGAATGGTGTTAGAACTTTATGACCATACTGTAATATTTACTTTTAAAAATTATTATACCGTCAAGGGCTGATTATAGTATGTGCAGGCTTGGCATTCCCGATTGTCCCTAGCGGTATCTACACTTTTCTTTCATTTAGTCTTGTTTTAGATACTTTTCTTTCATTTTTCCAATCAGGTCTTTCTTGACCAACTCTTGTTTCTTTTTGACCCTGACGATATTACATAAACATATTTGCAACATAAAAAGATATTTGTTTATGTTTCTTAGAGAATTTGGTTTTATCAAACCTTACCTTCCTATACAGGGGATAATTTATTTTTCATTCATGCATTATAAATTGGCATCTATTTGGGGTAGTACATCTCACATTATAAAACTTTAATTAATCATTTGTCAGGATTTTATGTAAGTAGAAGAAGGCTTCTGGATTCCCTTCCTAGTTTTTTCTCTATCAATGTTCTTCCACTTCGTTACTTCTATGTTTTTAAAGTATTCGAAATTTTCTATAAAATTAGTGGTAATAAAGGAGTTAAATAAATTATAGAATATTCACAATTCAATCTAGGAAGAGGTTTATTAGGATGTCTAAATCTTGTAAAACATTTGTTCAAAAATCGTTTGTTTTTCTCGGTCCTACATTCTATAATTTATTGCAAGTAAATTAAAAATATACAATCTGACTAAGTTTCAAAGTGAACTAAAAAAAATCGTTAAGTTCTCGCTCTGTTGTAGAATAATAAACATTTTCCAAACTTTGTATAAATGAGACTGAATGTGGTGGGTTCGGTATTATATTATCAGGAGATTTTGTATCTTAAACCATTATATAATTTTTATTCTTATAAATAGGCTTAATTGTTATTGATGTTTCTTTCTAATATTCGTTTAAATCACAGTCTGTCTGTCCTTACATGGCGTGTATGTGGTACGTTTGAGGTTATTAAATGGTTTTGTTTTCAATGTTTATATGATATTATTTTGTTTATTCGTGTTTTGGAACATGTTGTATTTTTACACATTTTGTTGTTATTGCTCCTTTTGTGTGTGGGGAAAATAAAGATATTTGAAATTACAGTCTATTAGAAGGGGGGGGGGTCTTCATTTTAATGTTCTTATCTTCCTTTCTTTATAAGGCGATGATGGCTGAAAGGGTCATCATCCTTTAAACAAGAAGGAAAAATCATAAAATTTTACTTTTAACTAACTAAAAACTATCATTGCTTCGTGGTCCTGCAGGCCTCGTGATATTCGCAAAACACCAGACTTATCCAACATACTTGTAACAATTCTCAAATGTGTGTAAACTAACCTAAAAACATTTCCTACACTTGACGTCATTAACTGATTAGACCGAATGTTGATTCACAGTGAGTTTCACAAGTAGCAGGTGTTTTGATTCCCATGGTAACGCTATGTTGAGAATGTAGTATATACTGATTGGCCATATAGGGCCTTATCTTGTGACAAGTGACGGAAGATAACATCTCAAACTACACTTGAACATATCCGCGTTGTGTTTGATTCTATTAAACTTAAATCTTCACAAATACGTTGTAAAATAGATTAGAATTTGTCTGGAAATTTTCTCATTTTTGTTTGTTGTGCCGTGGAAGTAGATCATGCAATCTCTCACCCAGTATATGAAGTATAAAGGAAAGATGTGACGTTTTTTTGACAAATGTAATTTATGACTTCAGTAAACGGAAAAGGTGGTTTTCGACTTCACCGTCCATCCGTCATCGTACGTAAGAACGATAGCGCCCGCAAAAATAAATATAGAGATTTCAACTATAGTATAGAAGACTATAGTGTGTTCATATACAAATCCATTGAACTTCAGAAACATTGAATTGAAAATTTCAAAATAGCGTCAATTTTAAAAACCTTGTCGACGTAAATAAAGTAGTGATATACAACTTACGATGTTCATAAAACATGTGTAACAACTGTTTTAAGTAAACTTACCTTTTACCACGTAAGACCTCTTGATCTACCAATGTTGTATGTTGTTTGTTGTATGTTGTATGGGGTTTGTTGTTTGTTGTTTGAAGTTTTTTTTTTTTTTTTTTTTTTTTTTTTTTTTTTTTTTTTACAAAATGTAACAACTGAGCTTATCTCATCTAGCAACTTCCTATCTGACAAATTCACTGTTTGATGGGTAACAGCCCAGTGGTTGTTCCCATATAAAGATTACTGAACTACATCAGATCCGCTGGTTTGGTTCTCTTGAACCGTCGAAGGGTACAAGGTTCATCCACCATCCTTCGTATTTCAGTGTTCGGATATCCCTGGAGTCGCTGCTGGTGTCTTTCTGCGTGCTTTTTTATTACTTCTTCAACCGTTTCGATCTTCAAGTCTCTGTGTATATCTTAGATCCTGATGTACCAGGGTGCATTCACTATACCTCTGAGCACTTTGTTTTGAAAAATCTGAATTAGATTTCTGTTAGTGGGCTTGGTACATCCCCATAGCTGGATGCCATATTCCCATATTGGCTTTAGGATTTGTTTATATAGGAGCACTTTATTGTAAGTGCTCAGCCCTGCACGTCTTCCAAGTAGCCAGTGCATTTTTCTATATCTAATGTTTAACTCGTCCTTCTTTATTTTAACATGCTCCTTCCAGCGCAATTTAGCATCTAACGTAAGTCCCAGGTACTTAGCAGTATTGCTATAAGGGCCAATGTCTTTATTTATTTCTACTGGGAGATGTTGATATTTCAGATTAGTGAAGTTGATGTGTACGGACTTAGTTTCATTCAGCTTGACCCTCCACTTTTTAGTCCAGTGATTTACTTCATTCAGAGCTCTCTGCAAGATGCTAGTTGACTCTGCTATAGAGTTTCCCACTGCCACCAATGCTGTATCATCAGCAAATGTTGCAATGTCCACTCCCTCCGACTTTGGTATATCTCTAGTGTAGAGCAGGTAAAGTACTGGGTCAAGTACGCTGCCTTGCGGGACACCAGCTCTAATTGGTTTTAATTCAGAGTACTCTCCCTCATATTTAGTTTGAAGTGAATTAAGAAGATGATTGACTGTCTAGAGCAGTGACTGAGCTAGCAGGAGGGTTGTCGCTGTGGCAGGCAGGTGGATGAAGTAAAAAACTACAAAGATGGGATGGGTTTGCAGAGTACGCTTTCAGAAAATTAATGAAAGAATTCTTACCTGGTAGATGTGGTGATATCTCATTGAAGAGATAGCTAGGAAGAGACACCTAGCTGTAATTATTTATTTGAAGGCGTAAAACCTAACTTCGAATACTGTCAGGGTTCGGAATACAACAAGAGTTGGTTAAGAAAGATGAAAGAGAGTGATATAACCCAAGACTACGTAAAGAAATGTGAAGATACTTTGACTACATCGGGTTTGCCACAGATGTACTTACTCAGAGTGAGCCCCTGAGAGGACATTGTCGTAGTGCTCTTATCACAAGATAGGGGCTTACCATGTAGATATAGTGTGTATACATAATAAAATATAATTTTTGATTATGCGAGCCTTACCGACAAAAAGCTAAAGTTGTTTCGTGTTTAATCTCTTACTGTAGTATTACTGGTATTAAAATTTGATAATAACGGACTGTTCATATTATTTATAGGGTTTAAACAGACTAATACACGATATTTCGAGAATATAAATCAATTACCGTTAACAAGTGATAAGCCTAGAACATTAATCAAGTGAAAAAAACCAAAATATCCTAGTAGCCTAGTTGAAGAAAAGAACAAGCCTAAATCTGAGCAGTAAAATAACTAAGATAACCAAAATGATCTGGAAAAACACAAGTCACAAAACTCGCAAAACATAGTGTATTAGTTTGAAAAACACAAATGGTGGTAAATGGCAGTTTGAATCATATAAAGAAGTGGTTAGAAGAAGTATCAAGAGAACAAATCTGCTAAATTCAACTCTAAGAGGTTGGATTTGCACACCAGGGTGTATTAAGTCTTTGTGTCAGTGATTATAAACGTTTTTTGTAATCAAATTTAATCTAGAATTCAACAAGTTGAAATATTATACGAATGTGGGTAAGAAATATTTAAAATGGGCACCATATTAAAGCGGTTTGATCTAATAAATTTCAGGATTTGGAAAAAAGTATAAATATAACATACAAATATACAGGGTTCAGAAAGATCTGCTGCTATGGTGTTTTTTTCAGACAGTTACAATACTGTATATGCGGAGAGTTTTTCCAAACATACATATGTTCAAAACATACATAGCGTATATAATGCGTTTGGTGTCTATGTTTTTCTTCTCTTAAAAATGCAATTTCTAAAGAACGAAAATGTGTGTTCTTCTTCAGAATAGTATATAGTTCACAGGTTAGATTCAAATCCCCATTATTTCCTGATTATCAGATTTTATGTTGTACTTAATACTGTCTCTTAAAAAAACAGAATTACGCTCAAAATTTTCTACGACATTTTTACTTTTCAGAGGATTGTTTTGAAACTCTTTTCACGTATGTTTTTAGGACTTACTATGCAACCGCCACTTTTAACAGTCACTTTATTTACATTTCTGTAAGCTAGAGGCAGATATTTTTATAATGTATAAGACTCTTAATTCATTATTTTTGTGAATGTTGTTTTATTTCGAACTAAATTCTAGAAAAAAAATATCAATGATGTTATTTGGTGATGTTTCCTGGTGTGTTTTAAACTCTGAGGTTGTTCTAAGTTCCATCTCCCACTCACGCAGCTAACTCTTCTGTAATTGACTGAATTCGGCTGACAAGGTTCAGTTTAGTGTTTTGGCATACCATAATTTACTTTCACTTGGTTTCATATTTTACAAAAGTGTTAATAGATTTTTTTATTTATTGTTTAAGGCGAAAATCTCTCGGTCATTATCACCTTATAGAAAAAGGGGGAAAAGAACATGAAATAAAGATTGTAAGCCCTAAATACTGTAAGAGCTTCACGATATAAGAAGAAGAGAGAGCTGATAAAAAATTAAAGAGAAGGATTCTAATCCAAGACTATATGGAAAAAGGTGTAAATCCAGCTTAGGTCCTAGGGACTGCTACACCCTTACTTACTAGAAGCGAACCCCTCCCAGAGAGTAATTTTAAATGGAGTTAACAAAGCTAATTTTGAAAAGACATTTAAACCCCTATAAACATTATATAAACGTTTTAACTCATTACAATTGAAAGACTTTTTTTTGAAAATAACACGAATATCTTTTGTATCATTTAGCAAACTCGTTATAACAGATTTTGAGAATATTCATTTTTTGTATTAATGGTAATCCACAAATTTTAAAGCCACAGCGATTGAATCCTTTAGTAAAAAAATCGTACCAAAAATTTTGAGCAAAATCGGTCTAACGTTTTCTGAGAAATCACCGTCGGTCGACACTCACAGACTGTCTTTTTGTAAAGAAATATTTTTTTAGGACGTCGCTATACACTCCAAAGCTGGAGAAGTTCTGTTTCCAGAGCTGTCTCATAAAAATCAAATGGCGCCCAAAAATATAAATTTTGTGAAAACATATTTATAAAATTCATTTATCATATTTTTTTGAGGATGTTGACACAGTATACTTTTTAACACAAACAAACTAGGATAGAGTCCGACATTCTCAATAATGGTAAAATCAATATCCACAGATGTCTAATGAATCTATCTTCAAGATTGATGCTTTTTATAAGAAAAACTATAAAATGCACATTTCCCACGATTGTAGTAGTAGTTGGTGACGTCATAGCCCTAAGTACACGTGTCCATTACAACACATTGCATTACACAGGTTGTGCTCCTGCGCACTGAGGACTTCTTGTACTTTGCAGTGGGGAAGGAATGTATCTTGCAGATGCAGTCATAGGATAGCAAATTAATTTTAAATAAATTCTACTATGATGCGATTTAAAAAAAAAATTAAGTTGGCCGCCATATTGGAAAATGACGGTGACTTTTCAAATTTCGGATACCATATTTTCCTCCAAAAAAAGAAAAAATGTGCTTTTTAATTTTGTGTATTTCCTAAAATTTTAGAGATCCTTAAATTGATAGAAAGGTCTTGTTCTGTATTACACCGATTTGAAGGTCTGTTGTTAAAATTATGGATTTTTAAATTAAACGTAAAGAGACTTTCCCCCAAAATAATAATAAACAATGCACTTTGTCATTCACTCATTCCCAAAACCAAACTAAAATATTCTTCACCAAAACTGTCACTTCTGTAGTTGTCATTCAGTGAAAACTAACTATGGACGCCATCTTTAAAAAAAATTATATATTTAAATAGGGCCTAAACTTACGTCGCTTGTGTCATGGATGAGACTTCAGCGTTAATCGTATAGGATTGAAATAGAGATTTTAATGAAAGGGTTATTAAATAAACTGGAGTCCGTAGGTAAAATCAAGAACCCTTATAATTCACCGCTAGTGTATGTTCGTCTATCTGTCTGTAAGTCGCAACCAGTCTACACAGACAAGACGATAAAGCTTTGACAATAAAGCTATATTTCAAGCTTTGCATTTATATATTTTGTATTGTCCCACATACACAAAAAATATAGCGGTATCAAAAAAATAAGCTTTGGATAGTATAGTCTCCTATACCAAATTTCATGTGGCACTATCGTACGTATGTATGTCGAAAATCATTTTTTAAGTTTCTGAGACCATGAAATGTGAACGTCAGTAAAAAAAGGAGTCGAAATTTTTATTTACTTATAATGGATAAGTAATATGAGTAATGACAAATTAAATGATAAATCACGTTGTTAGTTAATATTATACGTAGTCTAGTAAGTAATCACTAATATTTAGATACATTATTATGAAATATTAATTATTAATTAGTTTTTGAGAGTAACCGAGATCCTATTCATTTAAAAATCCACGCGTCTTCACTGAATTTGTTACACTAGTTATGTGCAAATATTCATGGCACATATAGTGCATTTGTTGTTTACATTGAACGTAAAAACATGCACAATAAATGCCCTTTATATTTAACATAAAATTATCACAGTTTGGTTTGAGCATTGGATTACCACAAGGTTATATTTTCGGACCAATGTTATTCCAACTAGTGAACGAACAGTTCCAACTAGATCCTCGACCAAGTGCAGCGGGAAGCGGAAAGATCCGAAACTTGTCGACCTTGATTGTTGATGCAAGGAATCTCATCTGTTTATGTTAGAAAAACACACATTAAATAAGAATACACACGTTCAAGGTCAATGTGGTTTATGATAATCATGTTGGGTAAGAAGGATTGTTCTAAGAGATGTGATTTTCAAAGGAAAAACTTATTGTTTGCAAGATTCTGTAGAGATCTGCTGGAGTTAAATCTAAGTTGTGGATTGACATCAGGTAATCCTTGTAAGTTATGGCTTAATTCCATGCGTGTTTTAAACCTACGTTGGTCCAGTAATGGTTCAAATTTAGGAAGCTGTTTTTTTAGAAATATAAGTAAGTTGTCAAAAATAGTATAGACTGGAATTAAATAAGTTAATATACAGAGTAATCAAATTAAGTTAATAATAATATATTTACCTCATTTGGTATACAAAAAGCAGCAATGCTGCAGTAAACATGAGTTGTCAATCATACTACAAATACAAACAATGCAAATTAAAAAAACATCTAACAATACAAATAACTTACAAAGGCTATACAAACTATTTACAATTGAAGTTACTCTTCCGTCCAATAAAATGCCTACTGAACAAGGTAAGATTTTAGTTTGTTTTTAAATTTGTCAATATAAGAAACTTCATTATGATTATCCGGTAAGATGTTGTACAAATAGAGACTAGAGTAACGCAGCCCTCTCTCAAACAGCTTAATGTTTGGGTATTGAAAAATTGACTTTTAATGGAATATCTCTGATTGTACTGATTGGCATCAATATAATATCTTTTTTTTTTAAAGGAGTAGGACATACAGAATATATATATATATATATATACAGGAAATAGTTAACAGTTTCAATTTTATTAATGAATTTTAAAGATTGTCGACATTTTAAATTGGAAATTAATCTTATAATTTTTTTAATACAAAAAATTCCAGATTCTACCGAACTTCCCCAAAGAGCCACACCATATCTGAGGCAGGAGTGCACATATAAGAAATACAAGATTTTAATTGTAGTCAGACCAGAGTGTAAAACGAGCTGAACTAAGTTTCTTGAAAGAAAGATAATGTGTTATTTCCAGTTTAGGTTTTCGTCCATTACCCCTCCTATGAATTTGAATCAGTCTGTACTTGATTCTAAGTGAAGAATTGAAATTTTGTTTTTTAACTGTTTATAATGAAATTTAATTGAGCTTTACTTTTATTAAATTTTAAATTGCTAGGAACCAATTTTCTGTCATTATTAATGATGAAGTAACAGATTCTAGAATGTCAACAATGACAATCATTTCCCAATATGGCGGCAAAAATTTTAAACAGCAACACCTTGTTTTATGATGTTTTAGGATAGAACATGTAATTTGAAGATTTTATTCTTGGGTATTTTTTGATAAACCAAACAGTTTTAAAATCTACAGCCTACGAAAGATAGGACAATTAATATTTAGTCGATTTTTAGTGGGTGATTTTAATTATTTTTTTACATTCTATTTGGGGTAAAAACAAAATTCCCTGCAGACTTTTTGATTAAATTATTTTAATTCAAAGTCCTACTTTAAAACAGTGTGTTGGTCTTATTCAGGTATGATAAATACATCTGTTTTATCATGTATCACACCTTAAAGGTGATTTAATTTAATCAAATACACTTCTGCATATTCAAATAGTTTGTCTGCCTTTTAATCTAGGAAATTTTATTTTTAACCTAATAAAAAAAGTTTAAAACACATGTTCTATCTAAAACACCTTAAAAATAGGGTGTTACTATTTAAAATATGAAATTGGCGGCCATTTAACAAAATAGCGATGACTGTTTAACACTTGGATAACATAGTTTTAAATGCCATGACAACATAGGGAAGGTTCTCCTTTACAGTTTTAGTGGGACATCTTGAGTCGTCACCCTGTGTGACTTTATCCTTCGACATTAAGAGCTTTAGGTTATATAAAAACCCAAACTTATTTTTTTTGAAATTAATATTTTCCATGTGAAAGTTTGTGTGATAATATTTTGCATAGATTTTTCATCATAATGGAGAAAGACATAACAATAGAAACATGTGATACAAGAAGTTATGATAATAATGATAATCTTTCACGGGTCTATTAGTTAATCTAACCTCAAATTGATTGTATGGTAATTCTAATGAATCAGCTGTTATTAAATTTGTAAAATTGGTTGTTATGACGAATATT